>CM060832.1:14187500-14787500 GCA_030762175.1 Metallyticus violacea | reverse complement strand
TGATTCTAAATCATTGAAATTGTCATTGATTGGGGAATGCATTCACACTTACAACAACACTAATAACAATAATTTTCATTTGAATAGTGTTAACGACATTTTTATATTCTGAGGCATCGCAGGCGATGTACACTGATGATGCAGTCAGAGAGATGAAATGATAAATGGGAAAGGATTTATTTTAAAGGAAGGAAGCATTTCAGGCCTAAGTTTTTAGGGTACTTCCCACGCATTTGCCATTTATGAGGACTGAGGAAAGCATGGAAAAAAAAAACAAACAAAAAAAACAAAAAAACAAAAACAAAAAAAAAAACCTGTCAGGGAGGGTGGTCCTGGTGGAAATCAAACCCCAGACCTCCCGATCACGAATCCACGCCTTAATGACCTTGGCCACCCGTGGCGGCATGTTTATTATTATTATTATATTAATAATAATAATTTTAATATTAACAAGCCTTCGTTTCAAAGCCATCAGTTAACCAGCAACCAAATTACCGGGTTTCCCATTAGGCATTAGACGCAAAACTTAATTATTGAAGGGAAATTAAAAACACCATATTTGTTGGGGAAAATCACTAACTTGGCAACACTGCTGCGCCCTCATTCCGCAACGCAATCAAAGTATGTATATACTAGTGGAAACCGGTTGACCATCAGTGGGCGCGCGATTCCCGGTGAGACAGGAGTAGTTCCAGGCAATAGAGCTTGCTTGTGTTTATCGCGCCATCTGTTTCAGTCGCATTTCCCTAGGAAGTGCGTGTTAGACTTTCTGCTGTGTGTTTGTGTATTGTGGAGTATGCCGAGAGTGAGATATACGCTAGAACAAAGAATATTTATATACAATTCTTATGTGCAACATAAATCGTATAAGCACTGTAGGAGCGAATTTTGTGCAAAATTTCCAGGAGTAACATCTCCAACAGGAAGTGCAATTTTCAGATTGGTAAACAAAGTTCGTACTCAAGGCGTTATTATTGACAAGAAGCCGAGACCAAAAAACCGAGTGTTAACAGAGGAGAAGCTTGATGAAATAGGCTGTCGATTAGAAACTTCTCCTAGAAAGTCTTTAACATTATTAGCCCAGCAAGTTGGTGTATCTGTTGGCAGTGCATATAAAGCCACTCAGCTGCTAAACCTTCATCCATATAAAATCACCACTATACCTGAAATAAAGCCCGTGGACTACGAAAAAAGAGTGAAGTTCTGTAACTGGTTTATCGACCATGTGCATGAAGAACTTCTTGACCCTAATCTGACATTTTTCACAGACGAAGCTAATTTCAATCTCTCACGATATGTGAACTCGGAAAACAACAGGCACCAAACAGTAGGCGTGTGGTGTGCAATTAGTGCGAGCCGGATCATTGGGCCCATATTTTATGAAGGTACCCTGAATGCTGAGCGGTACATAGACGAGATACTGAATCCGTTTTTTACTAATTTGGCATCTGCAGAAGAGAAGTATGGGTATTTTATTCAAGGCAACGTGACTTCACACACAGCCAGAGAAACTTACCAATCATTGAAAGGCGTGTATGGCGAAGAAAATAGGGAGGATAGAATTATTAGTTCGGGTTTGTGGCCCCCTAGATCCCCAGATTTAAACCCATGCCAGTTCTATTTGTGGGAAAAACTCAAAAATATAGTGTATGGCAACAATCCGCGTGATCTGGAGGCCCTGAAACAAAATATCCGGGAAGCAGTTTACAAAATTCGGAAGGATGAGCTACAGCGAGTGTCTGAAAATCTTTTCAAAAGAATTCAGGCATGTCTCACAGCGGAAGGCAGGCACTTCTAGGGTCGACTATGATGGTGAGTACAGTATTAATTACTATTAACTACTAATAAATAAAAAGAGGGGAAAAAACGCAAGCTACGAGTTTCGATCGAGCCGGTTGATTTCTCTCGGTAGGTGGCGATTGTTACTCAGTGACTTCCCGTCGGCAAAATTAATTTCTAATTGCGGATTTAGGATCCTGTATAAAGACTTGAAAATAAAATACCTGCTTTTAATTTTTATTTTTTCCCTCCAATATTTATTAGCATCCTTCGAAAACAATTGTTATGAATTATTTTAAAAGTGAATTAGTTGCTTTGAGAATAAATATGTTTTCGTTAATTTTGCGTCATGTCAATAATACCAATATAAAAAAGAAAATAATAAAATCCCACCAATAGTGTTAAAAATAATATACTTTTAGCAGAAATAATATTGTTTGCCCTTGCACTGACATATGGGATGTCAAATAAGAGATTAGAAATCAGATTAGAAATGTTGGAAAATGTGAAATATTTTGTTTAAAGGTACTTACAATATTTGCCGAAGACATGCGCCTTATGCCTAGATCCTCCGTCAAAATCTCCGCAACAATGGTCCGTGGAATTCCCAAAGCTTCCTCTAATTGTCGCACTGTCATTTGTCGATTTTCATTAATGGCAGCCCACACGCGTTCAACATTTTCAGGTGTTCTGGTAGTTGAAGGCCTTCCAGATCGCCGATCGCTCTCTACGGCCTCTCGGCCATCTTTGAAGCGTCGATACCACAATTTTATTTGGGCTTCACTCATCGCATCTTCCGCGAAAGCTCTCCGAATCATTCGAACAGTCTCCGCGGAAGTATGTCCAAGTTTGAAACAAAACTTGATGCAGATTCGCTGATCTATTCGCTCGGTCATTGCGGATGTGAACTAACGGCCTCTCACTGTTGACTGAGTAGCCTTAAGGAGAGTGACTGTTCACGCATGCGCCGTTAAGGGCTTCTCTGACAGCCTAACAGGTTGTATCAAGGACGCACGGCCGATTCTCGAGATGTTCAAAAATAGCTGGATAATATCCGGACAAACTTCCATAACTCAAGTCCATTATGTTTTATTGCGTAAGTATAATAAAACAATTTACCTAAGATACTTCGATACTTTTAGAAGTACATTTCTGTCTTTTTCTTTTGTGTATTGTCTGCCTCCAATATTGCACTAATCAAGTGATAGCAGACGTCCCGATTTTGAAACTATTGCCCCATTTTCGGCCGAGATATCTCGCTGGATCTACATTTACACACCTTCTTAGTGTTGCTTTTATATATCTCTTTTTGTTTTATAATTTCATGAGCTGGGTAATTTTTGTAGTCGTTTTTAACTATTGTTGCATTATGTCGCGTCCTTTTGGCGATGCGAATCCAAGACAGGAACTAGCAGGCAACGTAATAAAGGGGGGGGGGGAAGCATGTCACAACAATGGAACTTGGTGTTCATATAAAATATTCTAACATGATTTGTATATTTTAATAATGTACATAGCAGCAGAAAACGTAATGTATTTAAGTAAACAACGTGCATTGTTTTTAAACTACTACTTATTGGCAACAATTAGCCTTTCTAGTGATCACGTGAGTATCATAATACCAACAGCTGCGTTTTCAAATTACATATTAACTGTTAAGTAGCATGTGATTGAAGGAAGGCAAATTATTATACGCTGTAGACTCTTTATTTCCTGATCGATGCCCCCATAAGCGAAAGAGCATTTTCGAACATTTTAAAACGCGAAGTTCCCTTTGCTAATTACTCCCTTGTCAGTGCAGTTGCGACAAAACTCAAATATATGGAAGTTCACAGGACCCAGGAAAGGAGGTATCCTTGTCTTTTAGCAGTATTATGGCAGGAATTACAATTCAAACGTTGAGTAGGTTAATTCCATCTTAGTCTGAAACATTTTTACTGTTCTGCTTTTGGAATTTAAGATCTGGTATCTCCAAATTTAGCTCCAATAAATAAAACTATAGTGCGGAAACCCCCTACCGCGGTTAAAAAAATAAAGCGAAAACTGCAAGATACAAGCCTGTAATAGAGTGGATCCCCCCCCCCCCCGTTTTTATACGAAATACGCGAAAACTGTAGTGTGTAGTATAATTATGAAATTGTATGGCAAAAGACGAGAGATTGCCCAGGAACAGTTGTAATAACATGGCATACTGTTTAGTTCTGTCAGAAATACAGGCACAATGTTTTGCTATCGACGATTTCTGCTTTTCTAAATATATTAAAGCGTACTTTTGCAGCTGGTATTAATATTTCCAAAAATTAAATGCTTCTATAATAAATATGTAGTAGAGAAATGTTTAATTATTTATTTTTTTTTATATTTGGGGACTTGAACTTTATATTTTTGTTAGCTTTGATTAGCAAAAACTAACTTTTAGGCTATTTTGAATTTTTAAAATATTATTTCATATGCATATTTTAATGGCCAAAACATTTCACATTGTATGGCTTTATTTTTTTTTTATCCCACCTAGTGTATTTATTTTTTTAACATTCATAATAATTTTCAATGTTTAACGGTTTGAAAATTATTTCTGCACATATCTCTGCTGAAAAATAATTAATTTTTAAAAAGCAAACAAATTTGCAGTGAACAAATAATAGAACTCGAAATTTAGACACTGTTAATTACGAAGAATATGGAATCACTCACCCAAAACAAACCATGTTTTGCTTTTTACGTAAGAATATTTTTGTCCGAAACGTACAAAAAGCATGGTTAAACAGTTGTTTTCATATAAAATAAAATATTTTAACTGCAAAAATGAAGGCCATAGGGCGTTCTTTTCCATTCAAACAGTAAAATTAGTGATATGTGTTAGTGTTTCTACTTTTACTAAAAACGTAAAATGATTTCGTATTCAAATGAATAATAATAATAGCAATAATAATCTAAGAGATGTTAATATGATGCCCCTCAGCGGCGATACATTGCTGATTACATGGTATCTGCATAGCAAATTTCTGTATTTCATCTAACTTTTCTTCCTTAACAATATGACGGTTTGGGAACACATTTAAGTCGTCTCTTGTAATTGTTTAACAAGTTGATGAACGGTTTCTCTGCCTGGAATACATTGCTGATTACATGGCATCTGCATAGCAAATTTCTGTATTTCATCTAACTTTTCTTCCTTAACAATATGACGGTTTGGGAACACATTTAAGTCGTCTCTTGTAATTGTTTAACAAGTTGACGAACGGTTTCTCTGCCTGGAACACGAATGCCAGAATATTTTCTTGCGAATAGCCCCACTACTTCTGTGCAAGAATCCGTATCGCACATTTCCTTCTTTAAGACTATATTTATGTAGAGGTATAAGTGACGAAGAACAATTATTATACAATTTACGCGGAATGAACGCCCATAGTAACGCAATGAGGTATTACCACTCGGTAACAAAGTCGCCTTCAAACTAACTACAAGCTGCTACCTGCATCGCGTTATATGGCTTTAACGATTTCTCCCAGCATGTAGCCGCGTTTGCCGAAACGTAACTTAAATAACTAATCTTTCTATTGAAGTTCGAAACAGCCGATAAATTTCGCTCAGAGGCCTCTTCTTTCAGGCTTGAGGTTCTACGACACGGGACCCACGGCTTTGCTCACCTTCCGAAGGAACCTATATTTAGAATTTTTACGCCAAAATAAATTCATCAAGTGGCCAGGATTGAACCTGCGATCTTGGGGTCTACGAGGCAAATATAGTTTTACTATTAGATCACCAGAACTGACGTGAATTAATATGAAAACTAAAGTCAATATTGAGTTAGAAGTTAAATTTGTATTATTCCAACAGAGCTTCTATAATTTAACCGTTTACTAAACTTCCGTTTATGCGAACCTAAATCATATAAACGTTAAGATTGAAGTTTAATTAAATAATGCGTAAGCATTAAATAAATAAAAATCAACATCAAAAGAATCATAAAGGGATAGAATAATGGTAAAATAGCAGATGGTAGTGTCATAAAATATTTATCAAAATGTATATAAAAATGGATCTATTAAGCAAGATTTGTTACAAGTTTGTTTTTAAACAGCGATATATATGCCGTATTAGGAGTAAAAGATTGGATTATTAAAACATTTTAAAGTTTCATCATTTAAAGTATATTGACTGTTGGAAAGGGCCACAGGAATTGAAAATTGTGTTGTTTTCTTCGAGTATGCGGTTTTCCATGTGAAGGATAAAGGCCAGGCAGAAATAAAACACGAGTTTAAAGTCTGTGACCTTAAGGATGGCGGTCACGTGATCATCTGTTCTAACAAGAATATATTAAAACGAGAAATTAGGGTTCAAGGCGAAACCAGTTCAATATTACGTTGTAAACAAGAAATGGAGTGGAAAGAGAGGGACAAGGAGCAAGTTGTGTGTCCATTGCTAGATTAAAATATAGTTGAAATTCAAAACATATAATCGTCCTACTACCATTTTGTTACGGGCGACTGGTTAGGTTTGTATGAATTTTTGAGGCTTAAACTTTGAGCTGCTCTTATGGAGGCTGTGGTATTGTGGGGAGGCATACAGGCCATCTGCACCATACATGTGTAAGAGTCGAGGGGGCGGTCATCAGTGTCATTGTTGCAGTTCGGCGTGACCTTCTTTCTTTCTGGCGGGCGCCACATCCGCGAGCCACGCCTGCAGGATAAGCGCAGGCCAATCCCAAGCCCGCCACGCCCTTTTTTCCTTCTCTCCACCCACTTCGGCCATACTCGAAACTTGTGTCATGGGATGGCATTACTGTAGTATAACAAAGTAAAGCCGGGCTAACGTCTTATTTCCAGGGAAGTGTTTGATATGATGGTTCCTCTCTCCGTAATCATTAACTCTACAATAAAGACCTAGTGGTCTTATTGCATGGTTTAATATTGGTTTTAACCCCACCTGCCCTTCCCGTGGTCCGCTTGTTTGGATATCAGTGACTGTGAAGTGATAAAGAGTATTAAAATAATTTAATGTGATACCAACGCGCATGTAGAGAGTGTACCGGGTGCCGAAAGTTTTCTTAAAAAATAGAAATAGCAAATAAATAAAATAAAGTGACCCGTTAGATTGCATCTTGTAGTCAGAAGGGCACAATTACCTAAGCTGTAGAAGTAGTGACTGGGCATGCATCTGTGTTAGCGTTCAGTATACCTTAACAATGCATAAAATAAAATCACTTACCCATTTTAGGATAAATGCTCGAACAGACCACCATTGTTGTCCACACATTTTTGGCACCTTTCTAAAAAATTATCAATTACTCGCTGTAGTTCCTGCTGAGAAATAGAGGCAAGCTGCTGTTGGATGATAGGTTTCAGTTCTTCAAGGGTGTGTGGGTTTATTTTGTACACGATATGTTTTAATTTACGCCAGAGATAAAAATCAATCGGAGTTAAGTCTGGGGACCGAGGCGGCCACAAATTCTCACTAATAACTCTGCCCTGCTTGAACACTTTACGAATTTCATTCATGGAAACATCGGTTACATGGGCTGGGGCAGAGTCCTGTTGAAAAAAGGCAAAATCACGCTCCTTGTCGGTTAATTGAAGAAAAAAAGGTGTCAAAATTGTGTTCAAGTATGTGTTGGCATTTATTGTTGTCGCATAAAAAATTGGTCCAATGATTCGTTCACCGCTCATAGCGCACCATACGCCAATTTTCTCGTCGCTTAGGCGCCAATAATGTTTATGTCGTGAATTCACGTGACATTGGAGGTGGAACCAAGCTTCGTTCGAGAAGAAAATCAAATTTGGATCAATTTCTTGGTTATGTACGTTATTCAGAATCCATTCACAAAATCTACGCCTACGTTGAGCATCGCCCGGTCGAAGTTCATGTGTTTTAGCTACTTTATACGATTTCAACTTCAGCAGTTGTTTAGCCCTTCGAATGGAACCATAAGAAAGTCCTGTTTGTTGTGAAAGTCGGCGAATAGACTTTGTTGGACAGTTTTCCAAGCGATGACCTATGTCGTCTAATATTTCCTCGGTGAGAACCCTTGGATGTGTTTTTCGCTTCTTATCCCGAACACTTCCCGTTTGCCGAAATTTCTTAACCAAATTATGAATCATTTGGCGACTTGGAAGTTTGACACCAGGGAATTTTTGTTCATATCGAACACGAACCTCACGAGCCGACTCTGTGAGAACGTATGAATCACAGATAAATACCCTTTGTGGTATAGAAAACATGTACTGGGTCATAATTCACTTTGCAGTCACGCACTTTGCATTTAATGAACCTTCCCACACAACTGTCTTCTGCTAACTGACTCGCAACTGGAGTGACCTTGCGGGCATGCCTCTGTCGACCGTGGGAGCCAATGCCGCGCGAGTGGTCCACACTAACTTGGCTCTCCAGTCAGACGTAGAAAGAGTGTGTTTTTACGAGCTTCATAAGCGCTTTCCGTTCTCGACATTAATCACTTGCCTAAAAATGGAAGCGTTTTCACATTTTACTGGAGAAAATGTGTACCTAACTAAATGTTAAAACTATCCATAATGATGACACATTTTGTGGAAAAGTATAATAGATAAAACATTCCATATACTTCAGAAAGAGCAGTGAAACACTGAAAGGATGTATAGTGCCTTTATATATATATATTACCGGGCACAAAAAAGTGCTTTTCTGTGCATTTACGTTCATTGCTGAACTTGAAGCTTATTTTTATATCCATATTTACGAACAAGAATATAAAAATTTTCAGCTCTTACGAGCTACCTTCTCAGGCATTTTGTTTACTTTGCAGAATTGTTGCGGTGGCCTTATGCGGTTTTTCAAACCTCCGCACACCCCTCAATTCCATTACTATTGCGATTTTACAACGAAACATTGTGATCACAGTATTTGCTATAGTTTTGAGGAGTTAGATACTGATGGTCACACAAACGCTGTTGCGTTATTTGATGATGGACGCAACCGGGATTTTAAAAACAACACCCACATATGTCCTGCAAGCTGTGAGACGATTTCGGGAACACGGTACTTACGACGATTTCGTAGATCAAGAGACCCTAGGTATATCGGTTAAAGATGGCCGTTTTTTATCCTTGGAAATTTTGAGAGATCATCATTTGATAGCAGTTGAGACTAGAAATCGCCTGGAACAGGTACACAAGGTTAACATTAGCGAATGTACAGCAAAGGAAGACTCGGAGAAGAAATTTGAACTCAAAGGAAGCCTGCCACAGGACCAGAATCAGCTCGATAGCACCGAAGAGACTTGTCTTCAATTTGCTCAAGATCATGTGGATTTGGACCATTGAGCTGTGGAGCCCAAATTCTTTACACAGAGTCCAAATTCAACGTAAGGTCTCCAAAGGGTGTGGAGAAAACCTGGGGAGCCTTATACTGCTTGTACATTTTCGCCAAGGGTGCCATTTGGGTTACATTCATTAAATTATGGAGTGACTCTAGCTTTCATGATCATGTGTTTAGAAAATGGAGGTTTAACGGCTCGCTGCTATATTGAAGAGTTTCTCCTTCCAAATGTTACCCTCTATGCCCTTCACATCGGCGAGAACTTCATTATATAGCACAATAACGTCTATGTGGTGCAGTTTCTGGAGCAAGTGGGGATTGTCACTTAAAAGTGGCCTGTACGAATTTCGGGCCTGATTGCCAATGTGTGGGATACTCTTACATATCGACTCCTGTGATGCCTCAGTAGTTAAAACGGGCATTAAACACTATTAAAAAAATCTTCATTGACAATTTTTCCACACTTTGAACGAACTTCTGGAAGCTCTGTTCAATTCGAGTCAGGAGTGATAACACCTTTTATTGAACATGTAATAGTACGTTGTATTATTCTAATGGCAGTTTTCCCCACTTTAAAAGTAAAGATTTAAAGATAAACCTATACCTTAGAACACTGATTTTCATCCTAAATGATAATGAAATAAATAAAATATCAATAGAGCGTAAAAATAATGTGTAAACTGTTAATTTTCTATATTAAATGTGCATTCAATGTATTGTGTTATATTGTGGCATATGGAGGGGGGCTTAATAATGGAAATTGTGCGTTAATAATGGGGATTAATAATTAAAATACTAATAATGAGACCCTTCATTAATGTGACAGTAAAGTATTCTGAAGCCAACAATCACTAGCTAATTGCATGCTCGAATGACGTGTCTAAAACATATGAAAAGTCAAGTTCTGCACATGCGTATAGCTGCAATGTTTGGAGATTTTGATAAGGAAAAGGGGTCAGTCTATCGCGAGACCTGAGCGGATCGAGATGCACAACTGCTCTCCCTGGCTCTAGTAACAATATCCTACAGGTAACATTTGACATTGTAATACCATGAGATAAACCATGAAAAAGCTGCAGTAGTAGCGATGAAAGTATCAATTGATAATTCGCTCCGGTTATAATCCATGATGTAAAAGATTTAATAAGGATTAGGATTTGAGCATGTCCCTGGTGTCTAGCCATTTGTTGTAAGAAAAATTAGGAAATTGATGACGCTATTTCTGGACTGTGACAATATAAACCTTAGTACATAAATAAATTTTGTTGATATTTAAAGAAAATTCTAATTTTTACCCTCTCTCTTCCTTTTCCGGCAGTGTATTAGGTTTCAGAGTGTAAAGCATTCCATTCAATCCAGTAGCATGCAAGTTTTAGTGATAATAGTTTTAACTTTACCCAAATTACAATTAGAAGTATACATTCTTAAAGATGGCAGTTATTGAAAATAGATGTATACCTTTAAAGCTCTTGTTGTTCGCCCACCCCACTTTTATTCCTTTCTTTTCCAACCACCATATTTTCTAGCTTCCACACTCTTGCAATCTGCTTTCCGTCTTTGTCAATGTAGACGCTGCATTTTTTATTTGTACGACTCTTTCTGCATTACTTTATTTCTAAATTATAGGCATGTTCTCTCCAGAAATTAGAAATTGTGTGTGTTTAAAAATGCCTGCAATGCCTCTAAAAGTTCTAAAACGGCTTTCTAAATCTTATTGTCATTAAATTTTATTTCTTAATTTTCATAAAATATAATTATTGCTTGGGACTATCCAACCTACACAGGGGGGTGGTCGAGTTTGTTACATCCACAGTTTTTCACATCATCCTTTGCAATATGGGCAGTGCATTCCAACTTCTCGTAGATTCCTAGAAAATCTACACTTTATATGCACTTTATAAAATAGTTTAATACTGTTTAATTCCTCTATCCTCAGAATAATAAAAATAATGGTAAATAATAATATTGTTAATGTTGTTATAGTAAAATCAAGCATAGTGCTTATTGTATATTTAGTTACAATTGCTACCTTTAGCTTAGTTGTTTAAACTTCGCCACAATTTATTTTAGATTTGTCCCTAGTTCTTGAAGAAAACCAGGATTTGAAAAATATTTCAGGGTCATTTTTATTTTGTCACGTGCCATACAATTTTTGTGTGCTATTTATGTTGTAGGGTTAAATTCTCCCGGCATTGTCTCGTTTATTAAAGTTATTATTTCTTTCGAAATTATACACTGTAAATAAAAAGTAATATTTTCTTTGCATAACAGGGCGCGATGAGGAATTTGCCCAAGAAAATACTTTTTGAATCCAATGCTTCCGAAACTTTAATAGTCTTTGCATCGTTAGATATAAAGGGAAATACAAGGTTATTTTCTGGATTATTTCGTGCATATTTCATGACCATTCCGGTTTAAGAATGCAGCGAATTTAACCAATCAGGGGAACCTTTGCTCTAAATAAACGGTTGTTGTTATAGCTTTTAAATTGTCGTTTCTTGCGTTGTAGAAGGCGATTGTCGAGTGGAGAATAAAATCAACATACTCTCAACCTCTCAACATTAAATATGCTGGTGATTTATGCAGTACGTACGAAATTGTATCCAAAAGCAAAGGGAAGGTTGAGAAAATGAATTAAGGACTTTCCAGGTATCGGATCATAAATAACATCTCAAACGAATGTTTCATATGAATCTTGTCACAGAAGAGAATGGCGTTACTGAAGAAGTTAAATAGAATTTCGAAATGAAAAATTTTACCACGTTCTATTTTAAGCATAATTTTCGATAGGTGGGATTACCAAGTTCTTGTTTTTATGCATTTTTTCATTTCTGTACGTAGTTCTTTACTGCACATGCGCTGTGGTCAGCACTGAACTAAAATATTCTTTTTATATTTAGAAAACTTTCACATCCTGTAATACTTAAAAAAAGAAAATTATGAACGTCAGCCCAGAGTGTTGGGTAACCGCGCACAAACCGATGATGGTAAACCACCTTTTATTTTTTTCCCCTTGCTTTTCTTAGGGGAAGAACATAAACACAAACAAAAAATGTTAGATGAGGAAGCAAGAAGGAATGCATACTTTAAAAAATCGTATCAAGAAACAGAAGCAAAAGAAAAAGAAAAAGGAAAGTTGAAGAAGAGCAGAAACGAAGAAGCATGGTTTTCGTTTTTCTTTCTTTGTATGTGCAACACCTGCAACTTCTATCCATTTAAAGAATACAACCGACCCAGAGATTAATAATACTAAACATAAAACTTTCAGGTTTGAAAGCTCTTGCACCGTGGTACTTGAAATTTAGACCCAGCTGGGAAACGAAGCTAAAATTGGATTTAACGTAGGCGATAGATCCACATATCTCAACAAGGTCTTAACAGCTTGCAGAATGATGTTGATGATACTGATTATTATTGTTGTTATTGTCTAAAGATGTTGCACATCACGACCACGATAGCGAATAGTTTATGTATAAGGAAGGGATCAAGATTAGGTCACAACCCGGATGATGTTCGCGCGTAAGTAACCCGTAAGGCTGGCGGTTTTAGAAACCATGTACCAACTCAATAGAAAGACTCCCCTGGCTCCCTCCTATCCTGCTGGGAAGGTGCCTTTTTAGCTTTAAACATTTTGCTAACATTTAGAGTAAGTAGTTATATTTTGGTATGAAAGTTTATTAATTATGCGACCTTATATGTTCATATAAATAATTGTAGTTAACAATTTATGTTTAATTTGATGGAGGAAAAGGAAGACATTACGTTCTTCTGTGATTTTCGTCTTTAGGAAATATAACCCATTATATGAACTTGGTAAAATAATGGCACAAGTTTTACATTTAACTTGATGGCAAGGATACGAGCCTGGCGCAAGTTGGAGTTCTAGGAAACATTTTTAAGTTAGACGAAAAATGCTGCAAAGATTCGGAGACGATCTATCTGAACGTGGCATTCGTTGGAAAAGAGCAGATGTATTAACAGAATGCTGCAAAAGATCTGGTAGCAATCCTTAAGGGAAAGCCTAATGCCTCGAAATAAATCTAATGTTTCAGTGTTTTCTTGCGATCTTGCTTCCTTGGAAATAAAATTCTTGTGGGAAGGAACAATGCAGTTATTTAAAAGTGCTTGGGGATAACCACAATTACGAAGTAAACATTTAATTTTTGTGTTACTTATCTACATGTAAGTCTTTGTATAGTATAAAATAGCAAGTAAGTTGATAGGTTGCACTCTCTTCTCTTTTCTAAGATGTTTTTTACTCTAAATATACATGACCTATCCTTCCGAATGCCACTCTGGTCCTCTGCTATAGGTTCTGTGATAAACGTTATTAGTAGGTTCTATAAAGTAACTTTAGTGCATTTAATTGGGATTTTATGGGCAATAACAAATATTACGAAAGTTGGCCACCGGAATTCTTTCAGCACACGCGTCTCTCTCTCGCTCTTAATGGGCATCAAGCTTCATGTTCACGTGTTTAGGCAGGAGGCAAATGACCTGCACGTAATAATATCAACCAGATATGGAAGTTGGCCTGTGGGTTTTTAAAGGCCCTAACGAACATGCGACGCTGTTAAAAAACTTGCATCATTTTTCCAGTATCTGAAACAGCCGGGTCACTCACCTCTTGTGTTACGTTGGGAGGGGCGGACATCTGACCATTTTATCATTGACCCCCGCTTTATTTTTTAAATACTGGTTCACTTCTTCTGTAATAAGAAAGAAATAACAGGAACTGCACTCATATTACAATTTATGAGCAGGTTTTTAAGATATGTGCCCAAAAACATATACTGATCTTATGTGAGCAACGGCCACAAACGTATAAGTAAGTACTTTTCACGCTGAGGAACGCTCGCTTGCACTTGTATTCTTGTAAAACATCTAGCTGTTGGTTTGTTTTGTTATTCTCATCGTTAGTTTCAAAAAGATAATTTGTGTAAATCATATTTTATTTGTAAATGAATGATTATTTTTCATATCTGAGCATTTCATATATGGAACTTATGAAAATGTTATAAAAAATACATAGAAGCGTAGCGGTAAGCAAAAGGAGATTAACTGAATGCAGAGAAAACCGCCCACCACTCCTAAAAAATACGTCCACTTTTAATACCTGAAATCAGACCAAATAGGTGAAAATGGCGGTGAAGTTTTCTAATTATTTTTAAAATTCAACATTAAAAAAAAAAATCCGCCTCGCAGGAGCTGCGTAAACTAACCGAATTCCTCAGCAAGTTAAAAAGTGAATATAAAATCAGATTATGAATGAAATGAAATAGATTATGGCATTACTAGTGGTTTCAGGGGAGCAAAATTATTTATTATTATTATTATTATTATTATTATTATTATTATTATTGCTGTTGAGATTGATCCACAAAAATTAATGCTGCAGTATTAAATTAAATATATGACGATTGATAGACAAAGCTATACTGTGTGAGTATTTTTAAACATTCTTAAACGTAACAATGTTTACGAACTGAGCCCTTGAGTTTATCTTTACATTCACTAAAATAGAAAAGTTTCGAGTTACATTGTGTATTTAAGAAGATGTTCGTATGTTTCAATAAAACAAAAACATGTTACTATTTAAAAACAATTACAATGTACTAAGTAAATATACAATCAAAAGTTCCATCGATTTTCATTAGCATTGAAATGTAATTTAAATGTTATTGTAGTAAAAACATATAACGCAATCGTTTTCTGAAGGTTATTTACAGAGTGTTCTTACATACAAATGTAAATCTCAAACACATATTAGATTAATATTTCACATTTACTATCTTCACGACGGTACTTTTGTTAAATATAAAACTTATGCATCGTTATAAATACATTTTATATGCCGAATTAATTTTTCCTTTTATTTTAAAACAATAGAGAAAAGTAAACGTAATAGCCTTTTTAAATTTATATTTTCAAGTACACCTCTACTTCTAAAGGTTCGATTTTCCTAATTTTTAGAGCATTTTTTTTTCTTACTTTATTTAAATGGTATATACCGAATATTGTTGTGAAGAAACAAATATTGGTGGCGCTAGAGCGATTTTTAAATTTTGGGCTTCAGGTAAACCTCATTCTAATTACCCGATTTCCCTGATTTTTAGGAACTATTTTTCTTATTTTATTTAAATGGTATATGTTGAGTTTCGTTGTGAAAAAAACAAATATTGGGTTTCAGGTAAACGTCCACTCCTAATAACTGGATTTCATTGATTTTCATAAATTATTTCTATTTATTTTTCAATGACCTATGCGGAATTGAGGGAAAAAAATTGGAGCACTAGAGCGATTTTTAAATTTCGCTTTTACCCCAATTCTTAATGACCCAAATTCCCTGGTTTTCAGAAACTATTTTTCATATTTTGTTTAAATGGTATATATCGAATTTTGTTGTAAAAATACCTATTAGTGCTGCTAGGGCGATTTTTAAGTGACGAATCGTTTGTTAATTAGTTATATGCCGAATTTCGTTCATAAAAAACAAAAAATGTGGTCTCTAAAACGTGAACACACGCGCGCACGCGCACACGTGTGTGTGTGTTCCATTGTCATTTTCCGTGCCTAATAGATGACATTTAAAAAACATTTTTTAAAAATCTTTTCATGGGTACAACCACAATAGCTGCAATCCTTCGGAATTCTCTAATATTGAGAAACGTTAGTTAATTTTCTTGTCGTAAAGACGATATTGACAAGAGCTATAAAAAAACAAAGCATATTAAAATAATGAACTGGCGGATATGCCTCGCTGTTTCAGCGTCTGCGTGCTTCAATTGATTTTGACCTGAACGTGTCCTAGGTGATTCTTGGAGGTCTTTTGTCTCTAATTAAAAGGTTTGAATACCCTACTCGGAAAGCCGGTTATGTTTGTCTGGCGCGTTCACTTGTTCAGATGGCGTCATTCATGTAGACAGCGGGAATAGATGCCAAGGTCAGATAAATCCAGCACTTCCTGGGAACGTCGCTTCATTCACATCCCATTAACCAGTAAACCTACTTTCCTGCCATGAAAATGTGTCACGGAGCTGAGGAAGAAGTAGAATAACAGCTGGCCACGACACATGAGCCAAAAAGTCAAAGTAATTTTCAAAAGTTCACCTAACGGCAAGCTAGGGTCTTGTTTTAGTAAGGTCTAGGTTCATATCCTGCGGCCGACTAACCTGACTGAGGCTTTCGGCTTTTTATCTCAGTCCGTTTTAAGAAAAAGGAAATGCCCTGTCACGGAATCACCTTCCATTTCATCGTTTATCTTGTTCCGTAAATCTGTGTGTGTGTCTGGATATCATCGAGGCGGCCCTGGCAAAGGAGTGGTCATCCAGGATGCACATGTGCGTCAAGAGTAAAACAGCTGCTTGACAGAGGACTGAACCGAGTATTGGTGTGCAAGTCCTACAAACGAAAGAACAATAGAATAACTGGAAACCGGGCCATTAAGGATAAATAGCTAATTCAGTTCCTTTCACAACAAAAGCAGATCAATTGGTTCTCATAGCAATGACGTTTCTAAGTGAGCGAATATTTTCTGAGTTCCTTAGAAATTGATTCATTAAATTTGGTTTCACTTTTGTAAGCTGAAGCGTCCCAGTAATATTTCAAATTTCTTCATACGATTCACAATTTAAAAACAATTTATTTACCCATCGTAGCCGTCGGAAATGTGTAATGGCTTTATTAAAAAAGAAATAAAAAGTGTGAAATTATATGCTACTCCTGAAACAAATGTTACAATAAAAATTCGTTGGCTTCTGCACTCTTTTAAGAAATTCCAAAGGAATTGCAGTTGTGCCCATGGAAAGGTTTTTGACATATTTCTTGAGATCCATAAATTCTGTTCACTAGGCACCAAAAAATGACAATTCATCGAGGGTGTTAACGCTCTAGTAGCTCCCATTTGTGTTTTTTCTCAGCGAAACTCGGTATATCATTAGAATAAAATAAGAAAATTAGTTTATGAAAACCAGGGAATCAGATTATTAGGAGGGTTTTTTTTTATCTGAAGCCCATAATTTAAAAATCACTTCATCGTCATTTTTTTGCAACGAAACTCGATATATGCCATATAAATAAAGCAAGAAAAATATTTTCTGAGAATTAGGGAAATCGGGCCATTAGGAGTGGGAGTACACTTGAAAACCGAAATTTTGTGTGTTTCGCTTAGCTATAGTGGCCGCAATTTTTGTTTTTGGCAACCAAACTTGGTAAATGCCATTTAAATAAAACAAGGAAAATGTTTTCTGAAAAGCAGGGAAGTCGGACCATTAGGAGTGGGACATGTACTTGAAAATCCAAATTTAACAAGCGCTACCCTTGGCAAATTGGATTCGCTAAGTTTACGCAGCTCCTGCGTGACAGATTTTTTAAATAATATACGCATATATTTTTATTGTCAATGTGCATCGGAATTTATTATTACTGCAAATCATCGATTCCGTCATTGAGTCACTCTTTTGATTCTGTTGTACGTTTGTGTCATTAATTCTGGCGCAACTTTAAGGAATAAGCACTTCAGCAAATGGAAACATTAAGTTTGATACACAAGAGCTGCTCAATAAAGAAATTTTTTTGACAGCATACCTTTACCCATTCCCACGATGTTAATGATTCTTCTCGAAATTTTTTTTGTTTATTTATGGACGCTCTTAACATCTCAGGTCATCAGCGTTTCATTCAATTCAGGTCGTGAAACGGCCGATAAATTTTGCTTAGAGACCTCTTCTTTCAGGCTTGAGGTTCTTTTACGTACCGTAAATCTACGACACGGGACCCACAGCTTTACTTCCCATACTTAAGATTTTTACACCCGAAAATATCCATCTGGCCGAGATTGAGCCCGCGATCTTCGGTTTAGGAGGCAAGTATGGTTACCACTACGCCACCAGGACCGACTCTCGAAATAGGGATACAATACACCAGTCGTAGCGTTTCTGCCTGTCTTCAAAAAGCATTTTTAACAGATCCTTCAGAATCGCTTCCGCCGCCGTAACTGCTGCTGCTCATGATGGAAAATCCTTCCCACAAGTGTTTCTTCAATATGGGGAAAAGAAAAAAGTCACACGGGGCTATATTTGGGTGTGCGGCCGTGCAGCGTGGAAATGTGGTGTGATATATGAAAGAGTACAGCATAGCTGAATAAGCCCCTAACACCAGTTGGTGATGCGCCTCAAGCTTTCGATGTCTCGTCGGTTTTATAACTGCATATTGCGGACTCTTATGATGAAAATTCACTTTTGCTTTCTCTACAGAAAGCAAAATATGGATGTTCAGTCAATTGCTTTACATTACCGGTTGGTAGAATTGACTGATGATACGTAAAAACCGATCACGTTGCTCGTGTATATTAGCTGTCAAATCAGCCACTACATTAATCACTAATCAGTAATCAGTGACGAAACACCGTCCAGTTTGTCCGTAAAGGATTTAATTTTCGCGTTTTCGTTTTCGTGGGAAAGAAAAAAAGGGAGAAGGGGCATTAAATGCAACTAAATGACTTGATAGATCGCATTCTTTCTTAATTCTCAGACTCGTATTGTTATAGAATGCTCGTTGGTATGTCTAATATAAACTCATTAATTTATTTTCTTAAAAAAAACCTACCATGAGCAAAATGCCCACGTGCAACCACAAACGGATTATTATTCTAGAAGTTTGCGATAAGTGTTTAGCAAAGTTATACACTCCGGTTTTATGCTGCTGTTAACTGGGCTCTGTTCCAAAAAAGTATGGTATGATACATTATAAGTGTATTAGTTCAAGTATGGCCTTATACGTTTCTATTCCATGAAAGAAGTACAACGTTTGTAATTATTAATAAAGTTAAAAGTAACATCATATAAGAACAAGATAGAGAAATAGCTGTTTACTAGACGTCGTCATACCTTAAATTACTTGCTTAATACTTGCCTCCCAAACCCAAGATCACGGGTTCAATCCCGGCCAGGGTCGATGAATTTTTTCGGGCGTAAAAATTCTAAGTATGGCTTCCTTCGGAAAGGAAGTAAAGGCGTGAGTCCCATGTCGTAAATTTACGGCATGTAAAATAACCTCAAGCCTAAAAGAAGAGGCCTATAAGTAAAATTTTTCGGCCGTTTTCAGACCTAGAATTGAATGGGACGCTCATGACCTAAGATGTTAAAGAGCGTCCGTAACTAATACAAATCAACAACAAAATCCTTAGTAATTAATTCATATATTTTAATGTACAGGAATATTGTCTTTCCTGCTAAATGTATCCAGTATTTTTTTTATCAGATATAATGGTAATATATTTTATTGTGCATTTATGCATTCAGTATAATAATCCACTTTGAGAGCACGTCCCGTAAGGCTACATTTAGGAGAATCAATTACAGCCGTTGAAAGAGGGCAGGAGAATCGAGTTTCTCGATTGCTCTCGGTTATTTAGTCCATTTGATCTTTATATCTATGTATTTGTTTATAATACTTGACAATCACGTTCATTATAAAAAAAAACTGGCAAAATTGTGTCAAAAGAGATTATTTTTAAAGAGAATGAAGAATGAAAAGAAAATATTTTCCTGACATGTAAAAGAACTTAAAAAGCATAAACTAAAATACTGGACTGAAATATGCATTTCAAACAGAAAACGCTATCATCAGTCATAAGCAGTACTTTAATTGCACTTAAACTGACTTTTTTATTGTACACAAATATTGGATTATTTATCCTTTATGCATATTGCTACTTTCATCATTATCATCATATTCGCTAATACTTTGCATATTTAGGTCAACTGACTCCCAAAATCAATAAAAAAGATATTACATTTGCGTTAGTATTTGAAGTTACCAATATTCCCACTTGTAGAGAAATGTATACAAATTATCAGTGCCCCAATACTATTACTAATCCTTCTGTGGAACAGAAGTACACACTTGTAAGTATATGGAGTTGTAAAGTACAAGTGTAGCAGGAACCTTTGTGGAACAGAATTTTCTAATAACTGTAAGTTACAAGTTCATATACGTTTGTGTAACAGAGCTCTGCCGCTGTATTTTATTACTCTCACACTTAACGCGGTGTGTGGTTTCAAGGAACACAGATATTTCTTAGAAAACTGAGGAAATAACTTTTTGATTACTCTGCTTAACTTGCTTTGTCAATCTATTGACGACAATCATTGCGTGCTGCGGTTTGCTAGGGGCAGGAGGAAGTGTAAAGTCAAGATAAACAGAAACCATACGACATAGAGATAGCGAAATGATACCAGGAACGTGGCGGTTCTTGGAAATGTGGTTTGCAAGAAGCCATTCGTATTCCTTCCGCCATGCAATGCATACCCTGCCAAACAGAAGCTAGTGAAGGCTGAAAAGTGCCTTTCTTCTGAAGTGACACCCTTGACCCGTGACCTGCTCGGAATAGATGAGTTTGGAGTAAAGTTCATATTTGACTTACTGTCTGGAAAGTACTGCGGGACTTCTATGTGATTTACCTCTTTTGTGTTTAATAACTGATGAAATTGAGCTTTCATCATGGTGTGTCATTTTGTTTTATTTAATTAAATAACTTATGTTTTTATTCTGATACAAATGTATGATAGTTGTTAGCAGGCCGTGGATTTTTATGAATGTAAAATATTAAAGTATCATATATATGTATATAAATTAACAGTAATTATAATAGTAGAAAAGGATAAAACACTAAGAAAAAGTCACACTTGAGATCGCTGCTTCGAACTCGTGGAGTCCTTCTATGGCAAGAAGACAAGTGACTGTTAGTTCTACGAGTTGGAAATATAGCAATTTCAAGTGTGATTTTATCTAAGTGTTTTATCCTTTTCTACTTTTATAATTACTGTTAATTTGTTACATTGTTAATAGTGTTACTTTATTTTTATTATATATATATATACATACATACATACATACATACATACATATATACATACATATATACTGACTTGTCCTCTTGCCATAGAAGAGCTCTAGTAATTCGAAATATAGTGATTACAAGTGTGAATTTCTGTTAGTGTTTTATCCTTTTCTGCTTTTATAATTACTGTTAATTGGTTACATTGTTAATAGTGTTACTTTGTGTATATAACTAATTAACAATAATTAGAAAAGAAGAAAAGGATAAAACACTAAGAAAAAGTCACAGTGTTACATTATTTTTCATTTAATATTGTTTGCACTCTGGTGTTGCTATTAACTTGGCTTATTAATTTAAATTTGCTTTTGTGTGTTTTGCGTTTGACTTCTTTACTATTTATCTATTATTCATTTTATTGTATTTGTCACTTTTCTCTGCGTTTTCTAATACATTTTATTGTTATTATTAAGCATTTGTTATTTAATACTTATACTATGACATCTATAAAGCGATTGCAAATCTATGACTTTTTCTTAGTGTTTTATCCTTTCCTGCTTTTCTAATTATTGTTAATTTAGTTACATTGTTAATAATATTACACAATATATATGATATAAATGAAAAATAAAAATAAAATAACTCTATTAACAATGTAACAAATTAACAGTAATAATAAAAGTAGATAAGGATAAAACACTTAGATAAAGTCACACTTGAAATTGCTATATTTCGAACTGCTGGAGTTCTTCTATGGCAAGAAGCTACTAGCAGCTAGACAAGGTTTATCCTTATCTACTTTTATTATTACTATTAATTTGTTACATTATATATATAAATTACAGTTTATTTTTAACCTGTATGTAGACTACGCTACTTTTGTGTGAGTAGAATGCCCTGTGGTCAATGCCACGTGGTTAATGTTTACTTTAGGACCGATTTTAGGAATGAACGAAATATAGGTCTAATGGTTTTAACAAAAATTCCCCTAAACTTACCCATTTGATTAAAACTGTCGTTGCATTGTCAGTTGACCGCCTTAAAAAGACATCTGAGCAACAGCTCATTTTAAAACTCATATTTTGCAAAACATAGTGATTTGTAAAACATAATCATTAAATTGCAAGTTAAGAAGAAAACATAAATTATGCATATTTGAAAGATTTCCCCACAAAGGTAATGAAAAATAAAAATATTGCAAAACTGCAAGTTATTGAGACAAATAAATATAATTTTCTCCCTAGTAAAAGGGTGTAGAAAAAATATTCTTATATCTGTATTACGCGCCGATAGAATTATCGCATAATGTAGAACCCGCTTATTCCAAATGAAGGGTCCAAGAGAAAAACGATCAAATCTCATTTTCTTACAACGGAATTACTTAAAAAATAAAACTGAAAACTCTCGCCACAGAACTAAGCTTTAATGAATCGTTATATTCTTCAACTTTGTGCATATTATATTTACTATATTATATTTATATTTAATAATAATATGGACATTGGTCGTTTTTCCATCCCAAAGATTGTACTAAGTGAAGTAATGCATTCCTTCAAAATAAGAATTCATCAGAAATATGAAGAAATAACTGCAAATACAGTAAAAATATTTGCTTACAGTATTAGCAATTCCTAAAGTTAGAAATTTCTGTTTAACAGAAACATTTCCGGACAGGTTAAAATGTGCTATTGTTAAAATATTATAAAAGAAAAGGCGAAAGTCAGTAACGTCGAACTATAAAAAATAATCGCCATCTAGATAAAAAAAGTATTTTTAACAAGGGAACAGTTTGTACTTAGGAAAAAATATGTCACCCAATGATGGAAGTTCTCAAATCCCTTGATAGTAAAGTTTATACACTAGGAATATTCTGTGATCTATCAACAACTTTTAACTGTGTAAATCATAACATGCTCCAATCGAAGATTACGGTATAAGGGCAAAAATTATCAATGGATTGTGTCATATATGAAACAGAAAGCAAAAAAGTTGTAATAAATTCTTCAGATAATTACAACGCTTAGTTGGAATGGTTAGAGCAAAGCACGGTGTTACTCAAGGTACCATTTTAGATCCATTATTATCTGTACTGTATATACCAATGATCTCCCCTCAGTAATAAACAAACATGCTTACCCAGTTCTTTTTGAGGAGGACACGAGTATTCTCATTAAAGAATACAAAACCAGTCACCTCTCGATTTATCCCATGATATTTTCAGTACACTATATAACTGTGACAGTAACAAAATTGACACAAGCTTTGAAAAAAAAACTAAATACATAAATTTTAACACAAAAATAAAAAAAAAAAAATGCAGACCTAAAGATACAGTATGAAGGCAATGAAATCATCTAGTAACTTAACATTTCTTAGTCTTATGACTGATCATGCCATATTTGATTATATCTTGCCCAAACTAAGTTGGGTGTGTATATCATTTATTCATTTGATAAATAGGAACATGTTAAAAACAGTATATTATGCTTACTTATGGGTTATGGAATAATGTCATGGGAAAAATCAGTAAATGTCAAGAAAACATTTCTTATTCAAAGAAGAGTAATGAGAATAATGCCTTTGGCAAAACAATCATTGTAAGCTACCATTAGCTTGCGAGTATATTCTAGTTGTACTTTTGTAGAACTTTAGGGCGTGAAAAAAAGAGGCATCTGAGCAAAATTTGTCGGCTGTTTCACGCCCTGATTTGAATGAGACGCTGATGACCTGAGATGTTAAACAGCGTCTAAGTCCTACCTGTGATTTCTTTGCTGTGTATATCTCAGTGTGACGATTTTCCCTCGTCAGAAATTGTATACATTATGAACATTCGACGAAAATGTGATCAAGCTCTTATGTTAAATGGATGAGCCGTGGACACACGTTGATGAGATTACTGAAAATGAAGAAAAACAACTTATGTGTTCATTATTTTTTTCCTTGTTAGATTTACATGAAAAAGTTTCACTTCGTCGTTTTCATCAATAGCTTTAACTCAACTAAACTTTTAAAAGTATTCTATATTTTTACCCTGCTTTTCAAAACGGTAGAAATGCAGTTTCTTTAAAAATTACATTTTCAATCATGTTACGCAACTCATATCCCATAGAATCTTTAAAATCTTGATGTGGCTACACATTGTGTAGTATAGAGTGTTCCATATTGAACGCAAATTTTGTTTTAATAATAAACCACATTATTTATTTGAAAAATGCTAATATTATTAAGTCAATACGAAGCACAAACACTGTCATTGAACATTAAAAAAAGAAGAAGAAGAAGAAGAAGAAAAAAGCTAATGTCCTCCACGGCTTCGATGGCACACCTCCACTCTGTTGACAAAATTTTCATCGACTTTAGAGCAAAGTTTCGACTGAATTTCACCCATGACACGTCTAATGTCTGCCTTGAGTTGAGAATGGATCGTGAATTGTCCACATAAACACAAGATTATACCTATTCCCACAAAAAATAGCTACATGGTGTCAAATCACTTGATCTCAATTTTGATCGCCGTTGCAAGAGAGGTAAACGTTCGACGCTGCACATGGTCCGTCGGTTTCAGCTCTTGGGTTAGTTCGATCTTAAAAGTTTGCATATCTTTTGTTAAAATTCGCTGCAAACTGCTTATTCGAATAGTTAGTTGTTGAGAACGGCGGCGAATCGACTTCATTGAAATCATAGCAACGCTCCGTCTGACGGGGGCAACATGCTCTACCGATCAACGAGAACGACCAGGTGATTTGCTGTTTTCTGTCGATCCATCTATCTTCAAACTTCCTTACCAGTCAGTACACTGTTGACATGTTAGGAGCATTTCGTTTACCAAAAATTACACGACATTTTCCAACGATCTCTGCATAACATTCACCGTACTTAAAATGCACTTTCAGAACCTGAACGCGTTGATACTTCGTGTATCGCTCCATTTTAGCTGATTACAATACAAACAAATGACTATCGTTAATCGCAATGCAAACAGATGACAATCTGTTAAATTTCAGATCCGGCAACGGAAAAAACTGACAGCTGTGCTCAATTTAAAACTTGCGTTTCATTATGAGACACAATATTTCATAAGTCTTTTCATAGTTACTTAGGTAGCGGTAGTAGAAAATAAAATAGTATTTCATACTTGTACCCGTTTCTCTACTTCGAGGGGGATAACGCTCAGTACAATGCAGGTAAGCCCAAACTTTAACAAATTATCGTTTTAAAAGACTCTTATTTATTACATGCCGTTGTAGATTGTCGGTCCTGGTGGTGTAGTGGTAACCATACTTACCTTCTAAATCCAAGATCACGGGTTCAAACCCGGCAAGGATCGATGGATTTTTTGGGGCGTAAAAATCCTAAGTATGGCTTCCTTCGGAAGGGAAGTAAAGCCGTGGGTCCCATGTCGTACATTTACGGCACGATAAAGAACCTCAAGCCTGAAAGAAGAGACCTCTGAGCAAAATAGAATGAGACGCTGATGACCTGAGCTGTTAAAGAGCGTCCGTAAATAAAACCAATCAATCAGCCCATGTAGAGAGCTAAGTAGAAACACATAGGAACGAAAGGTATGTGACGAATGGACTGGGCGTCGAAGGAAGAGAAGTACCAGAAAAAAGAAAAGCTGAGGTACAAACTAAACTGGTTCAATTCACCTAAGTCTTGCAGCATTAAGAAACAACATAAAAGAAGGTTTATGACACACTAGTGCAAAATGAACTACCTTACGGACAGAGAAGAAACGTGAAGCAGACAGAAATTGGCTGAATTGAGGAGGGAAAAAAACTGAATGGAGAAATAAGGCAAACAAGCTGAAACAACAAAAGCAGTTGGTTGATGTGATATGGGCTTATAAGGCGAGCGTCGAGTGAAGATGTCTGAATGATAAATAGGAGCAGCACAGGAAGAATAGATCAAGCTGAGTTATGAAGGATGTGCCACGGTGAATGCCAGCAGTGTTTTTACAACGGCAGAGTCCATGCACCTGTTTTAAAAATAGGCTAATCAGAAGTCAAGAACTTTTGGCACCCCTGTAACAGTTTAGATTGAATTTATTTACATAGTAATCAATAAAAAAAACTGAAACATGTCAGCTGTTTTTGCTCTGCTTCATTAATAATCTTCCATCTGTATAACTAAAGCTATAGTTATCAGTTAATTTGGGTACCAGGAGAAGGAAGAAAGCTACATTGGGAACAAGTGAATCTTTAAACTTCACACGACATTATGAAATTGTAAGAGTTGATCTACAGAATAAAAGTATTAAAAAAAAAAAAAAAAAAAAAAAAAAAAACACTGAAATAGTATTGGATTGGACACAAGTCAACAAATTTGTCATAGCTTTTTTTTTTTTCGGTAACCTGGTACAAAATACCTGAGCAAGGGGTAATTTCACTGCGAGCTATCCGATGTTCCTTTAATATGACTTAATTTTCTTCTACTACCGTAAGTCGTTAAGTAAGTTACAAATGAAAATAACTTAAACAAATAACAGCATTGATTTGAAAAATACGTTTATTTCTCATATATACTCTCTCTGTACTTTGAGGCACTTGCACATCATTTCACAAGTCCCTGAAATCCACAGTATAAAAGTTTTTGCTGTCGGAACCAGGCGGTCATTTCTCTTCATCGTCGAGAAAAAATATTCACCTGTAAGATGATATTTAAGAGGGTCAAACAAATTCAAGTCGCTTGGAGCAAGTTCGGGACTATAGGGAGGATGCTTGAGGACTTTCCATTTGAAATGTAGCAGCGTCTAATTTGTCTTGTTGGCATTAAGTAGATAGGCATTGTCGTGCAAAAGGTGAAGAGTCTTGGTCTCCTCCGTTGAATGGTCTTACAAAGTTTCCGGAGGACGTTACAGCAGGAGTCGGCATTTACGATTTGTCCTCGAGGCTGGAATGCTGCGAGCATCACTGCGGGCATCACTTTCCCGGCGGAAGATTTCACTTTATTTATTTATTTATTTATTTATTTTTCCACAGGCCACGCAGGATGTTTCCACCGCATTGATGCACGCTTTGTCTTGGGCTGGTTATGGTGAATGCAAGCAAGACTCATCACCTGTGACAATACGGGCTAGCATATCGTGACCTTCATCGTGGTAGTGATTGAGGTGCTGTAATGCCAGACCTTCGCATTTTGTGTTGTGGGGTCCCCAAGCGCTGCACAGACTTTGTGAAAACGTAACATGTCATGCAGTGTTCGTTTTCGATACGTCTCCGCCCTTCAGATAACTTTTGTACCGAATTTTCAACAGCTTGACGTGCAGGCCTTCTCACCATAGAGAAGAAGCATTTCTTAATTAATATTCGTTGATTCCATACCTTTTGCCCAAAATTAGCTCACTCATAGGCGCTGCCATCTGGTAACTGCTGTTTCGCTATTGTAAACATCGCTTGCCTCATGTCGAATGTCACCCATTAACACCACACGAACGCAGCCGTCTATTGGCAATAGCCTCAGGAACTTCATTCAAGCATGTAGTACGACACATCAATTTGTAACTTACTTGACGATATAGCCTCGTAAGAACGCCAACCTAAAAACTGGTTCTTATCGTACATATCAACATTAAAAAACAAAGTCGGTCCTAATGTTCTAGTGGTTTCCTCGTATACCCACGGTGCGGGCGGCTTCCTTCAAAAGGGAAGTAAAGCGTTGTTCCAGTTTCGTAGATTTACGCCACGTTAAAAAACTTCAAGCCTGAAGAACCTCGGTGTAAACTTTATCGGTCATTTCACGCCCTGAATTGAATGGGACGGGATGCTAATGACTAGAGTTAAAAAGCGTCCTTAAATAAATCACACACACAAAAAATGCTGAAACATCCTATTTTGGTCCTGAATCTGCGGTTGGAATCAGTATACATACTTCTAAGATCGCGGTAAATACACCAACTTAGCTGGTAAATCTATCTGGACAAAAACAAGCCAGGAAATTGGTCCTGGGTTCAAGCAACGCTACTAAAATTGGACAGAAGAGGAATAAGAAAGAAGAGGCCCATGTATTTTGTACATTTGTGATTACCGAAAGCGCTTGTTGAAGCTCCTGTTTCAGGTTCAATGATTTTAGCAGGTGTTTTATTAAAACTAGGAGAGCATGGTATACTTCGGTATTGAGTTAATTACTGAACATGGTCACTTCAGGAAACATCTACGAAAAGTGGGACTGTACAAAATGATCCCACTTGTAGACTGTGCAAACAGGATGAGGAGACTGCCGCGCATATCCTGTTCCTGGTAAGAATGTAACCAGGGAAGACCTGGGAAGGGAAGCCGACACCAAGGTACTGCAGCTTATTCAAGGAACAGATTTTGGGAAACAATGAAAGCGTCTCTTTCTTTGGGGTTGCACAATAAAACTTTTAGCTGATGTGCGGAGGATAACTCCAACAAATCCCCCATTTTCTAAATCTAAATAAACCAAATAAGCAATCTCTTCTTTCCTAATGGTTTCGACTGTTCCATAAACACAATAAATATGAATGTTTAGTAAATTCATCTTGCAAGTAAAGTCACTATTCTCGAAACAACTACTTGGCGAAAGTTTTTTCAGCGACCAGCGGGGGTTTTTTGAGATCAAATAACGTGCACGAAAATGTCTATGTGTTGTGCTTGTTTCCGTTCATATGCTGCTGGAAACTCAAAAACAGAGCCTGATAGTGATTTTTTGACTACATATTTGCATGTAGGATATAAAAAGTCACATGTTTTCGTTTGTATTACAAAATTGCTGTTGACTAGTGAGTGATATGCACTGCGGCGGGAAGATTGCATCGGCCAATAAGCCATCGCTAATGGCTAGTCGGGGTACACGGTTTCCGAGCTGCTACCTTGCCCTTGATTTTAACAGTGAAATAAAATGTACAGAGTAAAGTCTGCTAAGAACACCAAATGCCAAATACTAGGCCTAATTAATCCGTTCTGTTCCATTATTAATGGTTCTTGTGTCAGCAGATTATTTGAAGAGATATTTCTAGGTGATCGCGTTCCAAGTCATAATGCACTTTTATACACTGGTAGCATTCACACACTTTAGACAAACTAACGATTGACATCCGCCAAAAGATCAATTTAATTTCTTAAACAGAATGATAAAGAGATGCCGAAATGTGCGAAAAACGAAGACACGCAGTTCCAGCGTTTCCTTGCGTGACATGGGAGAGTACATGCTTTTTAAGTGCATTAGAATTTATTGCATTGTCACTTCCAGTATTTCTACCCCGACTCTTGCGTACCCCGCCCGTCCGCCCCAACACTAGTCGGGCCGGCTAGCCCTTATCGGCCGATACTGTCCCCGCCGACGCATTCGGTCACCGGGAAGTTGGATGACCCGATATAATGCTAATTTTCCTTTTTGTAGCTTGTATATTTCTTTACGGTCTATAGAATATGTATAATATATAAATATTTTTTATATTCTACAATATTAAACTGAAATTTAGATTGTATTCATAGTAGTATGCTAATGACATTCTGAATTTCAGTGTTACAAATCTCTAAACTGTATGTAAGGGTAAGATGTATTACAGAAATACGAACCAATTAATATTTAATACTTCCTCGAATTTTTACATGATCATATTTAAGATTTTATATTGCAGTGCTGAAAATACTATATATGTCTGATTTTAGTTGTTGTTGTAATTTGAATATTTATTGCTCCTTGCAAAACTGTTCTAAGCAGTGGGAAAGAAAGTAGTTTAAGGGAAGTGTAGTATTCGAAATAGAAGAGTATAATAGGCTACAGAAATATGTCTTAAATTTCATATTAAGGTTAACAAATATAATTGTCAAGAAAGTTCAGTATTGTTATAATGCAGTGCCCTCCTAAGCTTATACCCAGCTCTCTCAGTCCTATCTTTCAACGTTATACGGGGTCTTCATCGTCCTCTCATTTCAGACAAGTGTTTTGCTTTTCTTTCTTCTCCCATCCTTTTACCGTAAGTTCAGAAACGTCTATCTGCAAACGTTCTAATAACAATTAAATGTCTGTAGAAAGTTGAATTGCAAATGCAAAAAACAGAAGACAGTGGTCCTGTAAAGTCTTATTTATTATTTATTATTTTTTGTAAGGTTCGTGGCCCGCGGACCGTGGATTGGTCGCCCCTGCCCTAAACTGGTACACAGAGAACTGTCCAGTTAAAATGCTATCAAACTTTAATAATGATGACCAAATTTAGGACTGTAGAACATATTGTTTTCATTACAACAATGTCTCTATCAACACCGCTCTCGTTGATGCGTCCGGACTAGGCAATTTCAATGTGAGCAATCGGCAAAGTATATACAAATTCTCCAGTTTACAAGAAGAGGTTGCTGCCAATTAAGAAGAGGTGAGTGCTATACTGGAGAACAGAATGACTTCATAGAATTTATTGAAGCGTATTTTGAACAATCTAAAACAGATTCGGTATAGTATTCACTGTCTGAAAAGTTTAAAATAGGTTATTACGTCTTGTGCTGGAGTTTTAGCCACTGTTTGATTTTTGAATTGCGTGAATTATTGCTGATGCCATCTTAGAGTATTTTATTACAAAAATATTACTTAAATAATGTCTAAAACAGTTACGTGCAGCACTTTTCTTTTCCGTTGAATTGCCTCTATATCTCGAAGAGGAAAGTAAGAAACATTACCCACATAAAAGACCACGTATCAAAACATTAGAAAGAAAAACGTCGCAACGTCTGACGGTGTTATTCCCTGAAGTGGAACATTTGGCAAGGCACTGTGTCATTAACGTGAGTCTGTATAGTGACGCAAAGTTAAATGATATTTCCGATAACGCACGAGTCCTAATGCAGCGTTTCTTTTATGCGGAAGAGAAAAATGGGTAGGCTATAACGTAAACGCTGCCTTTGCTACTTTGGGTGCCTACCGGCTTTGTATGAGGCAGTTTAATATAATGGCTGCACAGGAAGACATTTTATTAATGGTGCCCCAACGTGACACGCTTGCCTTTTATAACCTGGAACGTCGCTCTCAGTAATATAAATACTGGCGAATTCCGACTAGGGAAGAAACAGGCTGTGTGGAATGAAACCAGCGTTTGACAGAGGTACAGTTTGTAAACATGTCAAAAATCAATCACTCTCAAACTTTACGGTGTACCGTGACTTTCTGAATGATGGTTCCATCGCATGAGAATTTTGGAAACAAGGCAGCTCCTTTGTTAAATGAGTATAAGGTAAAAGAACAAAGTAATGTCATTCTGTCTATCACAACTTAATTGCGCTCGTTATTAGGTTTGTGATCAGATGCAAGCAGTTCAGAACATCAGAAACCTGATGACAATATGAGAGTTTACTTTCGGCCTATGCCCACAGCTGAACGCAACTCGCCTCTTGCATGTAAATTCGCACATAGCATGTAACAATATTAATGTGTACCGACTAACCTATTATGCAAAAATAGGCTCATTTCTGATATTTTTAAAATGAAATTCCTCCACAACAGTGGTTCCCATGTGTGCCGTGAAATTCGAAACTTTCTGGTAAAGTTAATTAAAATAATTTCACTCAGTATTTATTTTACGAAAGGAACAACAATATCAGGGGAATAATTAGCTTACGCCTTACAATAAAAGATTTGAGTTATTAATGAGCAGGCTCCAAAGGTATCCGCATCAAGGAAGTGCACCCATCTCTAACTGTCCGTCTTCGGACTAAACCTTCGGAGTGTATTATTGAGAAACTCCAGCCTGTCGTTTCTTACACAAAAGTAAGACAGTTTACACAGCATGTCCTGTTCAACTGAGAGACATTTCTCAAGCTTCTTTTTTCTTTTTACCGAATTTCGGAGGAATGTGGCTATTGCATTTGTACGCATGAAAAGGTTTTTAAAAAACTTCTTAAAAACTCCGTCGATCATACTTACAAGGCACCAGAAACGACAATGGATATATATGTATGTATCTGTTAATACTTTAGCAGTCGTAGTTTTTCCCTCTCCCCCCTCAACAAAACCCGGCATATAACGACCAATTAACAAGCGATTCATCGAGTTCGTTAACCAGCAAAATTAGACCGTTATGGATGGGGGTTAACCTATAGTAAATTTAAAAATCTCCCTGGTGGTCGCAATTTTTTTCTCACAACGAAACTCGGTATATGCCATTGAAATAAAACAAGAAAAATGTTTCTGAAAATTAGAAAAATCAGACTATTATGAGTGTGCGTTTTCTTTAAAGCCCAAAATGGGGGGAGGGTTTCCTTCAACGAAACTCTGCATACACCATTTAAATAAAATAAGAAAAATAGATTTGAAAACCGGATCATTAGGACTGGGAGTAAACCTAAAACCGAATTTTTGCAATTGCTTAGGATGCCGATTAAGGTGTTCCGGAGAGAGATGTGTAATACAAGGGGGGTTGTTATTAGCATATCCGTGCCAAGTGATAAACTCGGTATTATGTGAAAGGGTATGGGGAGGAATAGTTTGCGCATGCGCATGGACAATAGTCGAACCTACACGTACAGACAGCGGTCATCCTTCGGCTTCAGTACCGAACGGCAGCGGAAAAAGCCGAATTCCGGAGAATGCTGGAGAGATGTGCACATCTTAAGCGGTATTGTATATACTTTATTAACCTTGGTAGTGTAAAATGTACAATAAATGCAGGCGGAGAGAACACAACGGTTTCGGAAAAACAGTAATAGTACACCTAAAATTTACTGTGTAGCTTAAACGTTAATCACATTCCGTTTTATTTGTTATACAGCTAAGTGCGATTGGAAATGTTAAGCTAACCATATAACGTAAATAAAATAATGATGATACCGAAAAAGCATATACTTTTAAGCCTGAGTTATATTTTTTATTAAATACATATGCACATCTTCAGTTAGCGTTAGGTTTTTTTACATTCTGTACTCTAGCCCTCTATAATAATGTTCACAAATTCGACTTGCTGAGGAATTCGCTTAGTTCACGCATCTCCTGCTTGGCGAACTCTCTCTCTCTCGTAAACAATAAGCTCTCGCACAAATAGGCGGGTAAAAAATGTGACAGAGAATTAGCTACTTCCACTGCTATTTCTTCTTTAGCTTTCAAAACTTGAAAAGTTGCAGTTCACCATATTTCAGTGGAAGTGTCTGGTCTGACTGAAGTTCTGCAAGTTGCTCTCTAAACAGGAAGGTTGGTGGTAAATTCTGGGCAACACAGCTTAAGATTGCGCAGTCATGCAGGGCAAATATTGAGCCATGTTACTTTCGAGAGCTAGGAGGTAATTTAAATGCCACTGATTCATGTTCAACTTTTATTCATTCAAACATAAACTTATTCACATTTTATAAACAGTAAAAGGAACTCCATAATGCATACGAAATCTGCTAAAATTAAACGAATTTTAATTTTTAAAATTTGGTCATGCCTGCATCATTCTGAACTTTGTCACTCTCCAGGTAATCTTGCCCTCTATTGATGCATCTTCCTAACGGCGTTGCAGCTTCTGAAAGCAGTCCTAGTATCTGTTTATTCCAGATTGGGCAAAATTCTGTCTGAGGATTTGGTTTGTCTCCTCGGCAGAGTCAAATCCCCATCCTTTCATCCTGGATTTCAAATTTCATTGTTTACCTTGTTAACTCAAATTGAAACAGTTCTGGCATAAGAATTTATTGTAACAACGCGCTGCGTAGATAGCCCAATCCCGTCAGAGGGAATTTGGCTTTACTTGCGAACTGTTTCATGTCGGTTGCCATGTCAACGGTAGACACTTCCTTTATGCTCCGAGAAAGCAAGTACAGCCAAAACTGAGAATCGTACAGTGTGGAGTCCTTGGGCAGAGAGAAATGTATCGTTGATTGGCTGCCCCCGATTCCATAACATTGCCAACTTGCTAAATATTTTTGAGACTTTGTTCAGCTTCAACAATTTTTAAATTTATAGTGATTTAGTTACTTTTTTATATCTGTAGCTCCACACACACCCGCGCGCGCGCGCGTGCGTGTATGTATTCCTTTAATTGCTATTGCATTTAGCTCCCGCTTTATTGAAGCATTTGTTGTGGCTGTAGCTTCGGTTTTCTATGTCGCAATTCTCCGGTGCATAAAGTGCATCGTTGCTTTTACATATAATGACGAACAAACATTGAATCTTGTGTAAGTACGTCAATATATATTTTTTAAAAGTTCATTTTTCCTTTATACATCTGCTGTAGTACCTCTGATATGTTGTAATTTACATTGAAATATAGTAATGTTTACTTTAACAGCCTTCTGTTGTGTAACAAGCAAATCAAAACAGAGAATATATATAATTGTGTATATCAGTATATTTTTATACTCAAACGCATAGTAGACACGCAACATTATTTTCAAATTAAACTACTTGTGTGGAGGAAAGACTGCACTACTTTTAATGTTATGAGCCTTCACTGTTTTTTAATAGTGTTTAACGCCCATTTTTACTATTGAGGCACTACAGGCTGTGAACACTGATGATACATTAGATGATATATATTGGGAAAGGATTTTTTTTTTAAGGAAGGAAATGTTCCGGGCCTAAGTTATGGGTACCTTCCCGGCATTTGCCATTTATGAGGACTAAGGAAAACCTGGAAAAAACCTCAGTCATGGAGGCCGGTCCTGGTGGGATTCGAAACCCAGACCTCCCGCTCACGAGTTCGCGCCTTAACGACCTCGGTCACCAGTGGCGCTCCCTTCACTGGGTGTTACACGAGACGAAATGATAAATTGGGAAATAATAAATCTCCGAAAAAAACTCAGAGAAGATGGTTCTGGCGGGAATCGAAACCCAGATCCCCTCGCTCATGAGTAAACGACCTTTGCAATCCATGTCGGTATCCTCAAACATTAGGGCATCAAATAAGAACAAATTACGGAAAATGCCAACTCCAGGTATACAGGAACCTATGGCTCTTTACATTATAGAGCGTATTGCATGTAATTACACTTTCAGTGGGACCTTAGAAATCGTGCTTGAAGTGCTGACTAATGCAGGGGCAAATGACGTGGTTTCTTCTGCAGAGATTTCGAAGAAAGCTAGGTCGCCTCCTCGCGTTATTAATCACGCAATGCTCAAAAGTGGCACTGACATTAAAAAGCATTTGTTTAGCCATTAGTCATAAACAGGAATTACTAACGCCATGTTTTTGGCCTTAGTGCCCATAAAGAATCTATAATAGTTACTGGGGAGTTTAGAACAGATCATTACGGAAGGAAGTCCTTAATTACAAGTTTCTAGATTTCCCATTCCTTTTACCGTGTTTCGGGTAAAAAATTCGCTCTACAGGCTTACACGTTTCCTCTTCACTCTTACACTTTACATTTTCGAACTTAATTTAAATATAGTTTGTAAATAGTTTCGGAACTACTGTGGCCTCATTCGGAATTTGTAAACGGGTAAGACCTTCAGTGGACATGAAATTTCCGCTAACACTGGCGTTTGACGTACACTGACTGAGTTTGCTCAGTCGTGTTTGTCACTGTTTCAGTTGCACTATTTAGACTTTCTACTGTGTATTGTGGAGTTTGCCAAGCGTAAGACATAAGCTAGAACGGAGAATGTTTATTTAGGCTTCTTATGTGCAAAAGAAATCGTACAAGTAATGTAGGAAGGAATTTCATGCCGAATTTCCGAGAGTCAATCTCCAACGAGAAGCGCAATTTTCAGATTGGCGAACAACAACCACTTTCATTGCTACAAACAGAGAAGATGCTTGGTGAAATAATCTGTTGATTAGAAACTTCTCGAAAGTTTTTAACACTTTTAGCCCAGCAAGTAGGTGCGTCTGTCTACAGTACGTTTATTGCAGGGTAATACCATGGAAAACGAACAAAGTAAAATACAACCCCTTCAGATTTACTTGAAAATTTGTATATACATCACTCTATGCAACAGTCTTCAGGCAACTTAATGGCGTCATCTGATCGAAATTGGGAAAAAAAAAAAATGCAATTATCATAAAATAAAATAAAGAAATTAATTTAAGTAGCTGTTATAAAATCATGAAAATGAATGTTTTCATGCAGTCCATTCTAAAATCTAATTAAATGTACCTTTAAACTGTTGATTTATAATTTTTCAGCAATATAATATTTTGAAAATACAGGATGTCCAATTTGAACAAATGTTCTAAAAGTTTAATGTTGTCTTAGCCGATCGCTCCAAATATTGTAGATTTGTTTTATTTACGGACGCTCTTTGACATCTCAGGTCATCAGCGTCCCATTCAAATCAGATCGTGAAATGGCCGACAAATTTTGCTCAGAGGCCTCTTCTTTCAGGCTTGAGGTTCTTTATCGTGCCGTAAATGTACGACATGGGACCCACGGCTTTACTTCCCTTCCGAAGGAAGCCATACTTAGGATTTTTACGCCCGAAAAAATCCATCCGTCCTGGCCGGGCTTGAACCCGCACTCCAAATATAAAAAAAGAAATGTAGCATAGGAAACTCAAATTTTCCTTTATTGAACTACGACTAAATTGTTTATAAAATGTTTTGTGTTTATAATTTGAATCCTTAAAACTCATAACAATTTGTTGCAATAACATTTGAAATCATATGTTATCATGTGAACAATTCACAGTGTTTATGAATAAGAGAATATTGTCTTTTCATCTGGGCTATTAATTTGTGAGAAATTTGATCATACGTATTCCTGGGTTAGCATCATTGTCAATAAATAGTGTGAAAGCATATTGCTAAGTATATAACCAAGGTAATTAAGCAATCAACCAAGCAAGCTAAATAAGTATGCAAGTATAATTTTAACGCATTTACTTCGAAAATCAACAAACTAATGCTGCATTATTTTATATTAGGGAACTTTAAGCTACGATTTGTATTTTTTTTTAAAGTTGTGATGGTGGTGACTGTACATTGCTCATTTGTAACTAAGCCTTCCTGTTTAGGCTCTACATTAGAGTCTTTATGTGCTGTTGTGTGAAAAAAAATTGAAATTGAAATAATTATGACATTTTTGACAGCCCAAAACTATATATTTTTTTACCTAAGAAAAATATGCTTATTTGCAACATTTCTGTTTAATTTAAGCAAAATTCAAAAAATAAGCTGTCCAATAGTTTTCTATCTCAAATATATCAAAAGTTATGACCAGGGCCCGGATTTTTAGGTTTTTATAAACTGTGAATTAGTTTTTTTAACACGTTAAGATAGTTATTTATTTTTTTAAACACTTTTAGGAATTTTTTTTCAGGTTTCTCTTAGCTAAAGTAAAATGAACACATGAAGCAAATATACAACATATAAATTTATTTTAATTTAATTTTACTTGTATTTTTCATTTTTCTGAAACACAAAACTGCATGAACATTTAAAATATCCAAATATTTATAATATTAGCAAACTGCATTTTTTTTTTAAAATTGTAAAACACTAAACTTACTTAATACTTCTAAGTGTTTATAATGTCAGGGCACTGAAGTTGTAAACAACTAAAGTTAACTAGATCATTTTTTCAATTAAATAAACTCATTTAGAACATTTTTCAATTACTTAGGTTGCTGTTGCACTGCATTATTAAACTGTGAATATAAATATTTGCAGGAGAAATTAGGTCTATAAAAACTGTAATAATTTTTTATTGAACAATCCTCTTAAATTCCCTGCACTTAGTGATTATGAATGAGATAATTGGCAAATTTAATTGCTATTCTTTAAACTTCAGTTTGTAAATATTTGGAAAGAAATATTTTGGAACCCAGAGGTACTCAATCACATTTTCAGCAGTTGAGGAATGTATGTACTGTGTTCCTGTTATATCAATATCCGGGGTATTTCCATGGTAAATGATCACAGACAATAAAATTGAAAAGTGAGTGTGCAATGGTCTGTAAAGTAGCAAGATTTACACTTGGCACTTGGCTTATACGCATCAGTCACCTTGAAATGGGCTTAATTAAGGAATGGATTTTAAAATGGAGCACGTTTAAAAAATACAGAACAGTCAAAAAAAATGTGTACACAGTTTGATCATCACTTATGACTAAAACAAACTTTCTCCTTGAAACTCTGAAACATTTTTCTGGTTAATTTTAGGCTCCATATGTTCTTATTAAGATATTAATATAGTGTTAACAGTAAAACATTTTTTTACATGAAGAGGAATGTGTGTAAAAAATTTCAAGAAAATTTGAGATGTGAAACTTTTGGGATGTGTTGGTTTTCCCTGGAATGAGCCACAGCGTGCAGCTGTTATATCTTCGTCCATTAAAAATTACTCTGTACGTGAAATAAATCCATGGAGGCGCTGAAACAAAATATCCGGGACAAGTTTACAATATTCGGGAGGATGGTGATTGTCTCAAAATCTTTTCAAAAGGATTCAGGCTTGTAGTAAGAGTAGGTACTAGGAGCATCACTATGATGATGAGTACACCATTAATTACAGTTTACTAGTAATAAATAACAAGAAAGAGAAAAATAATTGGTATGAGTTCCGACCACTCGACATGACTTCCCTCGGCAGGTGGCAAGGCCGTTATACAGTAACTTCCCGTCGGCAAAATCAATTTCCGATCGCGTAGCGGAATGAGAATCCTGTAGATTGCTCAGTCGCGTTTACTACGCCAACTGAGTCAGTTGCATTTCTGTAGCAAGTGCATGTTAAATTTTTCTGCTGTGTATTGTGGAGTATGCCGAGAGTGAGATATACGCTAGAACAAAGAATATTTATTTATGATTGTTATGTGCAGCACAAATCGTATAAACACTGTAGGAGAGAATTTTGTACAAAATATCCGGGAGTAACATCTCCAACAGGAAGTTCTATTTTCAGATTGGTGAATAAAGTTCGGACCCAGGGTGTTATCGCTGACAAGAAGCCGAGACCGAAAAACCGGGTGTTAACAGAGGAGAAGCTTGATGAAATAGGCTGTCGATTAGAAACTTCTCCTAGAAACTCTTTAACACGACTAGCCCAGCAAGTTGGTGTATCTGTCGGCAGTGCGTATAAAGCCACTCAGCTGCTAAATCTTCATCCATATAAAATTGCCGCTGTGCTTGAAATAAAGCCCGACAAAAGAGTGAGCTTTTGCAACTGGTTTATCGATCATGTGCATGAAGGACTTCTTGACCCTAATCTGACATTTTTCACAGACGAAGCTAATTTCAATCTCACACGATATGTGAACTCGGAAAACAACAGGCAGCAAACGATAGGCGTGTGGTGTGCAATTAGTGCGAGCCGGATCATTGGGCCGATATTTTATGAAGGTACCCTGAATGCTGAGCGGTACATAGACGAGATACTGAATCCGTTTTTTACTAATTTGACACCTACAGAAGAAGAGCATGGGTATTTTATGCAAGACTGTGCGACTTCACACACAGCTAAAAAAACTCTCTTAGCATTGCGTGGCGTATATGGTAAAGAAAATGGGGACGCTAGAATTATTAGTACGGAGTTGTGGCCCCCTAGATCCCCAGACTTGAACCCATGCCATTTCTATTTGTGGGAAAAACTTAAAAACATAGTGTATGGCAACACTCCGCGTGATCTGGAGGCCCTGAAACAAAATATCCAGGAAGCAGTTTACAAAATTCGGAAGGATGAGCTACAGCGAGTGTCTGAAAATCTTTTTAAAAGAATTCAGGCATGTCTCACGTCTGAGGGTATGCACTTCGAGCATCTATTATAATGGTGAGTACAGTATTAATCACTGTTAAGGAGAACAGCATATTAAAAATAGCAATTTTGTTTGTAAATTAATTAAGTCTACATCTTTGGATTCATACAACAAAACTATTTTGACCTGCTTTAACTCTGAAGGCCTGTCACTGGCTGTTTATATAGCATTTTGCACGGATAAAGGTCATCTCTTACATATGAAAGTCGTTTTTCTGAAAAATGTTTTTCTTGCACCTATGAAAATTCAAATTGCTCCTTGCGGTGCTAAATTTCACCAATTAACTTGAACTTTTAACAGAAGCTCTTGAGATGTATATAAGTTCATATATACACAAAAAATGAAAACAATCGCGGTATATATATATATATCAGGAGATATTTTATGGATTTGTCTGAAATTATATGGCTTATTTAGATTACCTGCCGTTAATGATATTAAGGTTAGTTAATAAAGACTGAGAAACATTCCCTCCTCCCCTTATCGTATGTGAAGATACAGTGGTGAAACAGTTTTTCGTAAGAAGAAGAGATCTCACGTGATTGGTGGGAAAAGACAAGATGCCAGCAAAGACACAAGAGCAGAAGGTTGCTCTGAAATTTTGCTTCCGTCTGTAGAAACCGGTATAGAAGCGTACACGGTGTCACAACAAGCACATGGCGAGAAGTTCTGCCACAGTCAACAGTACGTACGTACGTACTTCGGTGGTTCAAGGAGTTTAAGGAGGACTTCGTTTCAACAACAAAGCAGGGCGGCTCAGGTACTCTAATGACTGCAGTGAACGAGACATGATTAAAACAGCTGCCGTCATTGTTCTGAAAGATTGATGAGTAATAGCATAGAGACTGACAAACATGTTACAGATTTCTCATGGTATTGTGTTCACCATTCTGCACGTTCGCTTACACATGAGATGCATCTGCCGAGATAGCTAGCACCTGAAAGAAATATGGTGCGAATACTTATGTAGGGAGCTTCAGTGTCTGGTAGCGAAGCATGGCGACGCATACCTAAATTTCATCATTACAGCTGAAGAGACTTGGCTTCGCCATTAAGATACCGAAAGCAAACAGGCGAACTCAGTCCTGAAATCACCTGGTTCTCCGACACCAAAGAAGCCCCCAAGGTTGTTCCGTCGGTAGTAAAGGTTATGGTGATTTTGTTCTCGACTGTCGTAGAAAGGTCTATCAACATGAAGTCTTCCCGCACACAACGGTTAATGTGGAGTATTACAAGACAGTCTTGACCGTCCTCACCGAACACATTCTGCACTGCACCTATCTGGTTGATGCCTTCACGATAACAATGCAACGTTCTTGTTCAACATTTTAACCACAAAAAACATCGAATATTGTTACACCCTCCATGCAGCCCGGGCCTAGCCCCATGTGACATTTTTGCTCCTTAGTCTCAAAAACGAGATGCGGGGTCAACGTTTTGGTTCATCAACGGCGGAGGCGGTTTTGAAGACTATGTCAAAAAACTGTTTCTAGAACTGGCATACACGTTGGATCACGTGCATATAACTTAATGGGGACCACTTCGCAAAAGACCATACCAACCTTGACCCTGCATAGTGAACTTCGTAAGTAAAACTAATAAGGCCCCTTATGATAAAAACAATAAAGTGAGTTGATCAAGAAATGCACGGTTTTTGGTTTTCTCAGGTGGGTTACGTTAAGTATTAATAATGAAAGAAACAAAAGATGTGCACTGTTAGTTCCAGCCAGGCGACCTGTTTTCCCTCGGGAGGTGGTGAGACCTTACGTAGTAACTTCCTATTGGTAGAATCAATGTCCGATTGCGTAGCGAAATGAAAACTCTGAACAACATTTTTTTTTTTAAACCAAAACACCATCCAATGAGCATGTCACAATTATTATTTTCGTTCATCGGATGTTATGTTCTCAAGCGTTATTAGTGGATGACCATAATGAGCGAACGTGGCGTATATTTTGCATATTGCTTGGCTAATATGATTAAATTGCATAATTCTAACGACATTCAAATTGTTATTTAAAACTCAGTTTTATTTCAATGGTGGAATGTATAGAAACATTATCTTGGCTATACCTTTAGAACCCGAAACTGTTTGTTTCCTTGATGTTACTGGAGAAGAATGTAAACAAACGACTTTACTAGATATAGGAGGGAAGGAAAGTAGCTTATCCATTTACGCTACAAAGAAGTATTGCGATTGGCATCATTCTGTCACATTTATATTTAATGAAAATACAATAGACAGTTAAAAAGGCATTTTTTTTATTAAAATCACGAAGCGAACTATTCAGAATGGCATATTTATTGTGCAATGCATAGCTATGTACAGCACATTAATATGCAGTACAGGGATTTGCATTTAAATTAATGAAGTATAAACGTACTCTGAATTTGTTAACAAATTTTTGAGAATAATTTCCATTCATTTCAATGCAGACTATGCATATTATCGAAAAAAAAGTATTTATTGTTGAATACGATTAAGATTGGTTTACATTATATATGGTACATGTATGTGTGTGTGTACCGCAGAACGTCAAGATGTACACATTAATTATAATGTGATGGAGGATGTTTTAAGTATATAGATACATAGGCGCAATCGCGTACACGTACTATTTAAGCAGCAATAAAGAGAGAGAAAGGACAGTACATTTCATACATTATATACTAGGTATACAGTGATATTTTGCAGTATTTGAGAAGTTATCTTATGACTATCTGAACGTCATGCTTTATTCGTTGGTGTTTTTTTTTTTTTTTGGTAATACTAAGGCACCACAGGTAATGGACACTGATGATGATACATGAGATGAAATAATACATTGGAAAAGGATTTTTTTTAAGGAAGGAAACGTTCCAGACCTAAGTTTAGGGTACCTCCCCGGCATTTGCCATTTATGAGGACTGAGGAAAACCTGGGAAAAACCCCAGTCACGGAGAACGGTCCTGGCGGGATCCGAAACCCAGACCTCCCACTCACGAGTCTGCGCCTTAACGACCTCAGTCACCTGTGGTTGTATTCATTAGTGAATTCATCATTTGAGTAATAGGTCGTATTGCATTCCTATTGTGTAAGAATAGATTTGAATTTTTCCCCTATTATCGGATGGGAATAATTTCAGAGTAATTGCGAGAACATTAGTATTCTGAAGCATTCATAATGAGCTCCTTTTTGATATGAGCATAAATTTATAATGGGAATATGCACATTACTCTTTTGCCTAATGTTTATGTTACTTATTTGCATATTTTAATGACGCGGTTTTTATTTTTAATGTTAAAAACGATGTCTTTAAAACTGCAAATTCATCTTCTTTACTTTTATCCATAATTTATGTATATTTTTTTTAAAAAATTGTTAAATATCTTCACAATTTTTACTGAGTCATTTATTTCTTTACCTTATGTCATTAATGTGAGTGGATATTGGTGGTGTGAATTTTTACCTAGTTCACTTTTTATAATATACCACATTATTCTTATTCTATTATCAAATGTCTCAACGAGTTTTGAAAATGAAGGGTTTTGCTGCTTATATCCTTCCTAAGCAATTTACAATATCGTTTATAATGTTATTTTGAGTTTAAGTTATCGCTATATCTTAAATTCTTCTATTGTTGTTCTATGTTTAGCATACACAGCTGTTTTACAGTAAGCCAATAAGAATTAATCATTTGAACTCGGGCGACCTTGGAGACCATAATCGTGCGCTTATTAATCTGTTGACACAGAATTCTTGCAAGAATGCTATTTTGAGTTCCTGTATGGGAAACATCCCTCTTGCAACTCATCATTGGGGTTTGGATTCTTATGATAATGCATAATTTGATAAGTAAGAATGATATATACCTTACATATGCAGCTATTTTAACAAATTGTTGAGCCATATTGTGCATAACTTCGCTTTTTCAAGGAATAACGTTGCTCATTGCACATTTCGTCACAAATTCGCCAGATTTTTTTCAAAACACGTAAGCAAATTCGTACCGGATTTTTCAACGTTAAGAAAGAACTACTTGGGTTCAATGTTATGAAAACGCTAACAGAGATTAGAAACAGGGTTGCAGGCAAAAGCATTTTGGTGTCTATGGACGAAACCACGAGCAGCACAAGAAGATATATCACTGTGTGAACATTGGAAGAAATTTGTCCCGATCAGCATTTTTTAATAAACTGCGTACATTTAGACAAAACCAAATGTTACACTGTAAATAAAGTGTTTGGCCGGTCTATGAGTTTAAGAAGCCCGGGGACATTCAGAAAGACAACCTACTGCTGTATATAACAGACTCTGCACCTTATGCTGAAGGCAGTCAGCACTGTAATGGAAGATTAGCTGGTGCCCTACACAAAGTTGTAGAGGAAATCCGTGTTCAGTTCGATAAATTTGATAAACTGATCGCGTGTGTCAAAAAGATCTCTTAAAGCTCCTTCTCAAGTTGCATAATTTAAGATGAAAGCTCCAGATACTCCGTTGCCGCTTTATCCCATTGATGCCTGCATTTAGCTGTATTTACTACTGCGAGAACTTGGAGGTTGTGAAAAATATCGTTGATTCATTTGTCTACTACAAAGCCGTTTCTATAGCACAAGCCCCAGGTATTGATGTCACAGGACGAAACTACAGGTAAACTTTCCTACATCAAATGTAGCTTTCGATTTCTTCCTGCTGCTATAACTGCTTTGCCATTACAACAGCAGGTGGAACTGTGGGTAGATTTAGTGATGTTACTGGTAAAGTGAGAAAAGTCGTTGCAGAGAAAATGATAGTTTTCAACAAAATCAATGTTTTTATTTTTAATTTATTACTTTTTTACATTGTGTTCGATTTTATCGGAAGAATGTTTTTTACTTGGTTATGTTCAAACGACATTGTTTATTTTAAATTTGCACTAATGTTTGTCGAAAATTATAGAAATTTTTCAAAGTACAAGACTTTGTTAACTGATAATAGGCAAGCATTCAAATTTGAAAATCTGCACCAGTTGTCATTGTACATTATAACTGGGAACTCATAAAGTGATCACAAAATGTTTGTGAAAATATTCCAGCAGCAATTAATCAAGTAAAGATGCACACTAACACATTATACTATCTTTTCTGTTTATTGCATTATATGGACCTCCCCCCAAAATATCTTTCTGAATTAATGTATTATTGTTAGTACATATTTTTGCGTTTTATGGCATATTTTAGGTCATAAGTAGCATATTTTATTTTGCATATTTTTGAGATTTCCAAAGAATAAAAAACCTAGCCTTACTCATCATTATAGATATCTTGAAAAAAAATTGTGCCGAATTTCTTTTTTGTACATCTTAGCACTAACAGTATAATCGTAAAATATTGATCTTTTGATCCTGCGTGACATGGAAGCCCAGACTCCAATTTTCAGTGAGTGCAAGGATGTCTCAACAATTTCTTGCAGGTTTTCCTTACTCCATGTTCGGAAATACTCAGAGAGGTGAAACAAGCTTTGTCTGTATAAAAGACCAGGTTAAGGGTCTCGTTTGTTTTGTGTTGCTGAAAGTAATGCCAGTACTGGAGTCTCGCCACGAGGTCAACAGGTGAATTACGGTAATTTGTATGTGAACATTCCTAATTTGTTCCTGATAATTGTGTGAGCATTTCCTTTCGAAACCTTTATTTCTGCAGCTAGATTCTTGATGGGCTTGCTAGAGCATCGCTGCATTTTTCTATAACCTCTTCAATAGTCATCATATCACCTTTGTTGGCCCCTTGATACTTTTTTCTCTACACCCTGACATTCCTATTAAACTATTCCATAATGACAAAATCGGGAACAGTGAATTAAACTGTTGTTTACATTTCGTTGTACTATAATTCCAATTTCCACTTTCATCTTGGTACGTGGACGTTCTCCATCTTAATTTCCGTCCGATCTACCCGGACATCTTTATTCAGACAGACTACCTACCTTGCGAAAAGAAGCTTCCATCATTAGGAGCTCTCTTCAGTAGAAAACGCGACTTTATTTAGGGAGCGTACTATATTCATTATTCAGTACTGTTTATTACTACAAAACAACCCCTTGAGACTTTGTAGAAAGGTGAAAGTAAAATACATATAAAGCAGATAAAATGTAAATTTTTGTAAAAATAAATTGTCCTATGAACTGAATAAATTACAATTGTAGTTTGGAAAGTTAAAAAATCTGTTTTCTTAATAACAATGTGCTTTATAGGACAGACAAGTTTTAAAACTTAATATAAATTCCATCGTGTATTAATTTTGAGAGGGAGGAATGTGCAATGTAGAAGAAATTATAGTATTCAGTTGTCATTTTCACACTCTGAATTTTGCATGATAAGCCTACACTAATATTCTGGTTTTTCCCCGGAAGTAACAAATTTAAAATGTTATTGCGGGACAAGTTTGTCCAGAATCATATGGATGAACGCCGCTAGCAATGTCTCCGGTAACCTTGGTTCCACCACGCCTTTTCCTTTCAATAGCAGCTGTTTTCCTCATCACAAAAGAATGCTATTTTACTTCAGGTAGAAGGTGCAGACATAAAAGTTGAAGGTTTTACGACTTCCCAAATCGTCTGCCGAAGCTCCTTCATAAAGATCTGAACTGGGCGAATTCCTTATGAATATACAAAATGTTTAACAACCGAAAATTAGCCTAAAGTTACAGTAGTTACGTTAAATAGCTCTACCTTAGAATTCCCCCTCCAAAAATAATGCAAAAGTTCTTAAAGAATTAAGGCTTAAGTTACACAAATGTACAAATGCTCATCATAGATTTACTATTATCTTCATTCGAAATTCAGTGAGAAGGTTGCTCTTGCTTTAAATAGCACAGAACTTTCAACACAAAGACTATTTCTGGATTTATTTTTCAAATAGACCTGTGAAGAAAAATGTCTCTCACAAATATGTGCCTGAAAAATGTTATACGGATGATGACTTTATTTACCCAAATCCATTTATTTGCAAGGGCTGTTCAATAAAGAATTATGATTTTCTTGGCAATGTACCTCATAAATTTGATCTTTCTCCCCGTTGAATGTAAAACTCCTATCCCAGTGTTTCTACAGTCTCCAGATATATGCTGAAAATCATTTTTGACAATTGAAGGTGTTTTTTTCAATTTGGTGAAAAGGAAAAAAATTAAACGGGGCTAAATTTGGACTATAGTAGGAGTGGGGGATACATATTAATGATTTTTGTGAGATATTCAGCAACATTAGCTATGTGATAGCGGTAAACTTCCTTGAAAATGAAAAAAATGAGATAATCATATCTTTCCCGGCAGAAGCAACCAATGCAGCCAGAAGCAATGGAAATTTGCACATAGAACTTTGCTGTTTGCTTTCAGGATTGAAATGATATAACCAAATTTCATCAACAGCGATTATCTTTGACAGAAATTCTGCGTCTTTCTGTAACAACATCTTCAACTTCACATAAACCGCAAGCGAACGTCCTTTTGTTCGGGAATCAGCAGTCTTGGAACCCACCGTGCACAAACACGTCTCATGAGCAACTTGTGCGTGGTACCATTAAATTTTTGGAAGTTTTGAAGGCGTTCTTAATGTTATTTGCTCTCACAATAAAAGCTATGGTGTTAATGTTTTAGAGCACAAACTGGGTTGAAATTGATGTCTCTCCTTTTTAAACCATCTTCGTGCTGTGCTATAAAGAAGAATAAATTCTCCATAAGCCATCTACAATACAATATTGCATTAACCTCTATTGAAGTTTTGTTGAGACGAAAGCAGAATATGCAGAATAGCATATTGTTTGTCAGTGTCATCTCTATTTTGCCGTAGATGGAACCGAACATGTCTCAACTTGCGCACCTCTCACAAGCGGGAGCTGAAAGTGGCAACAATGAAAGTAGTACCATGTATTAATTACACATTAAACTAGCAAAATATCGAAATGTTAAATTTTGACCCGAGAAATTACCTAAGTCTGCAGAAAAATGATGATAATTCTTTATTAAACAACCCTCGAACAAAAATGAACTGGAACATCTGGAAATTTCAACTGATCTTTTTTCATTTACGGTTAACGTGGGGTTTAAAATTGCGATCTTCTAAGAAATTGCAGATCCAACTGTTACTATTGGACATAACAATGAAGTTTTTCCCAAGCTTTTTCAAATGTTCTTGCGCCATATTCTTGACATTTTCGTCTAAAGAAAAACGAAATTTTACTAGGAAATGGTGAAGCATCCCAAAAATTAAGCTTTAAATGAAAGAGAGCAAGGAATATACTCCCTGTCATTAAATGTCTAAACACGTGTCATTTCAAAGAACGGAGAAAAAGTGCCTAATCCGCTGTATTACAGTTCGATAATACAAGTGTAAGTTGTGATGATGATTATGATGATGATGATAATGATAATTGTATTATTACAATGTCAAAATCCCCCAATAGAGAAAATGTTGTCGAATTCATCGCAAGATTACGGAAACATCACCTTTTTCGGGAACACTGAGTTAAATAATCCTTGATGACATCTTCATTCCATGAAAATTTCTTCCCACAGATCCAAATTTTTAATAGGAAATGGAAAGAACTCGCTAGGAGCTAAGTTCTAGATGAGGGATAAAAGTCTGGTGAAAAGTGCAGTTAAATCTTCCGCTTTACCTTTACTTCATCTTTCATACAGTCCAACAATACAGCCTAACAAGTTCAATTTTCCTAGTAGTGTGCCAGGATTATATCTTGGAAATACCAATAATCACTAGGCATCACTTCGTGTTAAAAATAAGAAAAAACCAAATGATTAACCAAAATACGAAGTTTTAGTAATTTTTTTATCGCTTTTAATCCCAACTTATGAAATAATATTCATTTCATAGCATCTTTTTTCTTACTTAAATTTAACAGCATTATATCCAGAAGCGGGTCTAAAGTTTTAACTTTTGCAGTATTCATTTCCCCCATTCGTCAACTATGGTAGATTCTGGATTTGCGCAGCAAGGCTTGTTCTGGAATCTCTCCAAACGCATGCCAAAGTACAATTATTTATGACGTTTAAAAATGACTATGGGGTACTGGCAGCCAGGTCGCATTTGAATTGGTAATGTCTCAGGATTTTATCGAATTTTTTCCCCTATTAACCAGTTTAATTAGTATATATGAATAATTTTAAAAGTATTCATTAATGTGCATATTGACCGTTGTTTTATACATTTTAAATATATGCAACATGTTCACTGATGAGCGACCGGCTAAGATCGTCTTTTGATTTTTATCCGAAACGTACAGATGAAATAGTTGCATCGCAGCCCCTTCATTCAAATTTCCAGATGAAATACGTTGAGAACAACTTCAGTAATAGTAATAAAGAGCATAAAGGTTTTCTTGGTGCTCAGGGAACAATACTCGTGCATATAATGGAATTTTAAAAATAGTGTCATGTGCTTATATCAGAAATATAAAATTGCCAAGTTGGAGATTTTCTCACTGAATGTATGGAAGTTCTGAAGGCCAGTCATACACAAACTAAATAACTAGTTTTTTTTTCCTTCCCCGTTATAGTGTTTACAGAGCATGGAAATTTGATGCACAAATTACGCAGCATTTCGGATAGTTGCATGTTCTCAAATAACGGCGGGAAGAAATCCTTGCTGTATACGTATAAATGTTAGAAACTCAATTTCTAGTGCAAAATGGCATTAGAATTTCTATTTTAGAATCTATAACAAAATTTTCATGTTTTATTCACCTTAACTCTGTTTAAAAACTCACGCACTTAAAAATGATTGGTACGATATTGCAAAAATTGGGAGGAGATTTACAACGTATATTCAAAAAATCTCCGTACTTTCAAACTTCTGCCCCAAATAAGTGTGTTGGCAAAATGCGGTTGGTAGCACTGATCAGCTCTGACCTTGATGAGAAGTCTCCCTTTTATCTTATTTCAGTGGAGCCAAGCTGCTTGCTTTGCAACAATATTGCTATAGCCGGATATCATGTGCAGGGCATTAACCTTTGCTTATAACTTCATAAATCCTTTCCCAGGCTTACGAGATGATAAAGAAGCTTACGGTGACTATACCACTTGTGTGACGTTATCATAAAACCAACTAATGAAATGGAACAACCTTTTGAATTTTCATCAATTACATTCCGATATCGCAGTGAAATTATCGTAAAGTTTTATCAAATCCCTTTACCACGCGAAATACATTTGTCTTCTGGCCTATATCTCCCATTATAATTCCTGAGCATCATACAGATTAATCAAGAACATCATTCGACAATACTAAATAAAGTACGGAGTTCTGCTTCCACATTTTCATCTACTAATTACCAAATGTTCTTTGTATCCAATGAAATTGCAGCCCCTTCATTCAAATGTAATAACTATGTTTTCAACAATTGCATATTTAATTAACTTAATGTATATTCACTCAAACAACTGTTTTTGCGTATCCAGCCAAACAGTCTGAAATAATTTTGTAAATTATGTACCAATACTTGCCTAAGAAACCATCAATTTTAATAAACACGTTGTTCACAATGGTAAAATGTTATCTCTCTTTTGTTTTTCTCAGTTCATATTAGTAAATCAAACGGTAGCGATTGTAACTGTCGACTTTCCTCTATCCCAATCTCACGGTTTCTAAATAGGTAGCTATTCATAAGTTTAACATTTTATACAGTTGTTAATATGCTGCGTGCTTATGTATTATTCTTATGCTATTAATGAAATAGTCCTAACCCGTATTTGCCTCTTCTCTATTGGCATTACTAACAATTGACATTCGTCTGTTGCAAGATGGCTTGAAAAGATACGTATTCATTATACAAATATATAATTTCGTAAGCCAAGTTTAGGAAGGTTACATTTAAATTTTTTAAACTGTACTCAGTGCTATGTGGTCCATAGTTGATGACCCTTGTCCAGTATGCTCTTCGACGTCAAATGATGCTCTTGTGGACAGAATTAAGGAAGTCATCCGTGAAAATCGACGCCTAATTGTTCCAGAAATTTCCGAAGAATGAGCTTTTTGATCGCGTTAATGAGAATACAACTTTAATAAATGTAGTATTTTATTTAAATTGTTTGTTTTTTTTCGATTGATTCATTGATTGATTTGTTTATGGACGTTCTTTAACATCTCAGGTCATCAGCGTCCGATTCAACTCAGGGCGTGAAACGGCCGACAAATTTTGCTCAGAGGCCTCTCTTTCAGGCTTGAGGTTCCTTTTCGTGCCGTAAATGTACGACACGGGACCCACGGCTTTACTTCCCTTCCGAAGGAAGCCATACTTAAGATTTTTACGCCCGAAAAAATCCATCGGTCCTGGCCGGGTTCGAACCCGCGATCTTGGCTTTAGGAGGCAAGTTTTCTTTCTTTCTTTTTTTTCGAGATAATTTATTAGTCAACCTAAATGAAAATTACCAAATATATATTACAACACTCAGGCTATATTGGTTTAAAATGTTCAGATCTGATCATACATTTAAAAACTAAGCACAAGTAACGCGTACCCTTAAAATAATTTGTCATTGGCTTTGGTAACAAAATAATATTAAAATAGGAGATACAAATTTACATATAATACAGTGAAAATAGAAACTTAATATACACTTTCTATTAAAAATCCCGTTTCTGACATTCATTATATAGAGATCTCTAAGCTAAGATCGTTTGTTGTTTTTAATATACTTTTTTTGCTATCCCAATATAATACTAATTAAGAAAAATAAAAAAAAAACTTTTCATTTAATAATTAAATTAATTAACCAAAACGAATTCATGTGTAATAAAAATGAAATACTGAAATCTGTACACAATTTACGCAATATTACAGATAATGTATATCCTTCATAGACAAAAGAGTGCGTGTTTCTCATTTAATAAAATTGTTTGCATTTTTCGCTGTTGCTAACGGTATTGACACATATTCGCGGCTGCTGAAAGTTCTCATGGTATAAACAAAGAACAGGCTGTTAACCACGTGACGTAATGACAAGAGCGTAACAGAGGGAGAGCGTCACAATTCCACTGCCAATCAACTGTAGACACGTAATCGTAAAAACTGTGTGGGTTATTTCCCAAGCAGTGGCGTAGTGGTTAAAAGAGGCGTGTGAGATGCAAGAACATGTTCGTTTGGTTGTATAATTTTATTTTTGCAAATTTGATTCTATTATTATTCATTGCTTCTAGCATTTAATTTAAAAACCTATGTACAGAGCTCCACTCCATAAATGCATAGTCTAATGCATTAAAATTGTGTTGTCTTAACTTGTATTTATAATTAGATTTTTTTTCTATAAAGGTTTCTTCAACATTTCTGCTTAACAACTGCATGCTTTCAAGTGTAAAAGTGATTGTTAATTGTTTTGTTCCACAGAAATGTGTACATATTGCAAGTCTAGGAATATTGGTAATTTTAAATACTAATACTATTTTTAATATTTAATAATGACAGTTCAATAAAGAATGCTCATTATACTTTTATAGTCATCTTCATAACTTTCATTATCTTTTTTCAAAATAATCCCCATTGGATGCAATGCCCCAATCCCAGTGTTTCTACCAGTCTTTAAAGACATGCTGGTAACCATTTTTTTTTTGACAGGCCCTTCAGAATCGACTCCACGGCCTTCGTCACTGCTTCTGTTAAGGAAATGCCACCCACGAAGGCGTTTCTTCAATTCGGATAAATGAAAAAGTCACACGAAGTCAAATCTGGACTATAGGGAAGTTGAGCGATACATTTCATATTGACTTTTATGAGATATTATAATTCTGCTGATGGTCGATTGTAATTTTGAGATATTCAATAACATTTGCCATTTGCGGTCTTGCATTATCATGGTGCAGCATCCAGTTTGATTCATGGAAATTGGCCTCTTGCAAGAGTGTGATGGTATGGCCTTGCAGAATTTTAAGAAATTTAAATATTGAAACAAACAAATAATTGCATGTTCTCTTTTATATTTGACTTTTAGCACAATTCCAAAGGAAGGTACCTGTTGAGGCAGTGCCCTTGAAAAGATTTTTGCAAAACATCTTGAAATCTCAATCGATCCTACTTACTAGGCACCAAAAATTACATCGAAAGAAACGTGTATGTGTGTCTATTACGCTCTAGCAGCAATTTTTGTTTTGTTTTCTCTCTCTCTCTCTCTCTCTCTCTCTCTCTCTCTCTCAACGAACTCAGCATATAACCATCAATTAACAAAACAATTCATCTAGTTCGTTAACTAGCAAAATTGAACCATTAAAAGTGGAGGTTAACCTAAAGTGAAAATTTAAAAATCACTCTAGTGGCCGCAAATTTTGTTTCTTAAGGAAACTCTGTTTGAAATAAAATAAGAAAAAATTTGTTTGAAAATCAGCGAAATCAGACTATTAAGAGTGAGGGTTTACCCGAAACTCAAAATTAAAAATCGCTCTAGCGGCACTAACATTTGCTTTTTCGAAACAAAACTTGGTATATACTTTTAAATAATATAAGAAATGTTGTTTAGGAAAATCAGGGAAATCGGATCATTAGGAGTTGGGGTATACCTGAAAGCTGAAATTTAAAACGCGCTTTAACGGCACGAATTTATAATTATTTGTTGGTAGTAGACACACGGGTCTCTGCTTCCTCAGTAATCTTCATTTATTGAACTTGCTGAGGAATTCGCTTAGCTTAGGTGGCTACTACGTGACGGACATTTTACTGTGCTGTGTCTTGTCTTACATAATGATAATTTTACATTAAAAGTATATAAAACACTTATAAGTATCAGCATTATGATGACGCAACATTTGTTTGTTAATAATAATTCCTGAATGAGGCACAGTTATTGCTGAATTTCACGCACAAGCTGTGATATATCGGACATGTGCGACATTTTTATTCTGAGTGCCGGTTCTGCATTTTCTCTAATGGTTTCTGTATTTGCTTTAAGATGAGCGCAGAGAATCATTTTTCACATAAGTTGCTACGGAAAGCATAAATATTTTCATGGCCTTCTTTGATAGTCCGCAGTTCGCTGCCGAAAGACACGTGCTATTGCTATGACTAATATGGTAAAAACAAACGAGTGTTATGCCTGGTTGTCTTTAATTTTATTCTAATTTACTTTAACTCAGTGAATACATATCGCATTCGTTTTATTGCAATTCATTGTTTTTATGTATACATTCAAAATTAAATGCTGTTAACAGTTCGTTTACCCCGGGAGTTTGCGGATCACGGTTTGGTAGCCGCTTCCTCTAACGTTATACGTAGCAATCATCTTCTTGTGACTCTGCGAGAAAAATACCTGCAAATATTGATGTGTGAATAATATCATTAAATATTATTTGTATGTGCACCCGGATGGAAATTACTGATTGGTAAATTAATTTTTCTGTACGCATAGAAAAGTGATCTTCTGCAAAACCATAATATAAACGTAAACAATAAACGCAACTGTTTATTTAAAAATGTCCAATCCTATTTTACTCTCAAATGTTGTATTTACTAGATGGAACTAGAGCGTTCAGAAACTGAAAGTTACAGTGGTGGAACAATTTATTGCATTTACCCTCAATTCTTCAATAATTTCATTATAACCTTTGAATTTTTTATTAATTGTTTTTATTTCCTCCATATTATTCCATAAACATAAGATATCGTTATACATTTTTTTTTAATTTTGTAACCATTTTAATAAAAAAAAAAAAAATACAAACTAAATACCTCCACAAAGAAGTAAATTTAAATTGTATACAGATTCCTTAGTTATTGTTTTAAAAGATTCAATTCAAAACTCTCATCAGTGTGAATATTGTTTAACGCCCGTTTTTACTACACAGGTACCACAGGCGGTGGACACTGGTGATGAATGAAATGAAATGATATATTGGGAAAGGATTTTATGGAAGGAATCGTTCCAGGCCTAAGTTTAGGGTACCTCCCCGGCATTTGCCATTTATGAGGACTGAGGAAAACCTGGAAAAAACCTCAGTCAGGAAGGACGGTCCTGGCGGTATTCGAACCCAGACCTCCCGCTCACGAGTCCGAGACTTAACGACCTCGGCCACCCGTGGCGGTCCTCTCATCAGTGAAACACATTAAAAATATAAATTTCAACTTTTGGAAAATCCAGCTGTCCAACCGACTGCGTTGTTTTCATTAGTACTTTGTTGGTTAATTACGTGCTATAATTACTTCCTAGTCTCGTTTGGGCATTGAAAAAATAAACTTTTTATGCATTCCTGAGTCAGTTCTTGAAGCCCACACACCTCCACGGGTGACTGAGGTCGTTAAGGCGCGAACTCGTGAGCGAGAGGTCCGGGGTTTGAATCCCGCCAGGACTGTCCTCCCTGACTGAGGTTTTTTCCAGGTTTTCCTCAGTTTTCATAACTGGCAAATGCCGGGGAGGTACCTTAAATTTAGACCTGGAACGTTTCCTTCCATTAAAAACAAAATGTCTTTCCCAATATATCATTTCATCTCATGTATCACCAGTGTTCACCGCCTGTGATGCTTCTGTAGTAAAAACGGCGTTGAACACCATTCAAAAAAAAAAAAAAAAAAAAAAAACCACACGCCCACAATTGTGTGCTGGAGTCCCGTTTTATTGCTTGTCTTGTTTCTTGCAATAGCATTCCAGCAGTTCTCAAGATTCTGGTGGGTTTTTCCAGACCAATCTAGCACTTCCACTCTTTTTTTTTTTTTTTTTTTTTTTTTTTTTTTTTTTTTTTTTTTGTAAGGAATGCTTTTACCTGAAATGTTCGAACGATAGTTGCATCAACACTACCTATATTCCAATTGAATTCAACTATTAATACAAATAATTACATTCAAAGTCCTGTGACAGGGGGCAGTCATCTTTAAAAATGCAGCATGAAGGATCGTCAAAATGGACTCGTAATGTGGGCATCAATTTGTTTTCAAGGAGTAGACGCCTGCATTAACAATGCCACTTACGAAGTCAACAGGACCTATGGAAATGCTCTCCCAGGTCATCTGAGCTTGTGGATGCTTCACTGTTTGTGTTACGCATGAATTTTTTTCATAATTTCTGCGACGCACGTATGTTTTCCCTTCGGAGCCATGCGGTTAAATTTAGACTCATTTGGGGAGAAAAAAAAAGTCCTATTCCACATCTCTGCTGTTCATGCTGCATGCTCTTTTGCCAACTGTAGTCGCTTTTGTCTCATTGTTTTAGTCAGCAAAGGTTTCTTTATGGATCGACAGGCAGGAAGTTTTTCTTGAAGGATTCTATTTCTGATAGTTCTGCTGGTCACTGAGACATCACACGTGTCTTTCCACTGTTGCTTCGGTTCTGAGGATGATAGCCAACCATCACAGAGACAAATTCTTTTCGGTATCTTGTTCGTTTTGGAGTAGATGCCCTTTTCCCGCCTGTTCCTTTCAACTGATCAGCATTTCCCTTCTCTCTGTATTTCTTTAATACTCCTGAAATGGTAACATCGATGAAAACCTGTTCTAGTGCTCAGACAAATGGAGGAATAAGTAAGAATAGCACTTTTCTTCCTCAGCGTTAATTATACCCCTTTGTCCATGTTGCTACCACAATGCCTCAACTAGAAAAGAGTCTATATTGTATTTTTGCCGTGTACACTGAGAAAATGACAACAAATAGTGTAGTATTGATAGGAAAAATACACTTGGAAGTTCAATAATGGAGACAAGAATACACATGCAACTAATGAGCAACAATAGATACCTAAGATTTATATTAATAATTGTCGAAGTCATATTTACTAATGCGAAGGGAGGTGATGCAACACATTTTTCCACCAATGTATCTGATGCAGTTTAAAATTATTTTACAAATTTAAATTGAATGCTTTAGTTATTAAATTGATAAATGTTGCCCCACGGAGGGAAGGAAGATATTTTCTGAATCAGACTGTTTCATTGGAATGTGCTTTCTTGCTGATCATAATGGTGGCCATTGTTTTATTGCCTTAGGTACCAAACATGTACGTCACATTACGTCATATCATGAACTATCTTTGCATTAAATTTATTTTGATCACTTAATTAAACTAAGTGAAATTTCAGTATGCTAAAAATATTGCTGACTTCTTGTAGTAAAGTATCTTTCCTGTACTCCTTTTCTAAGTTCATGTCTCACTTCTGGGGAAAAACATTACTTTGTGCACTGGGCAGGAAAAATAATAACACAAAGGTTTTTGCAGGTAAATGCTATTGGTCATTATCTTAACAAATTTTCTCAGCCATTCCCTGGTAAACATTTTAAAAAGCTTTTAATGACATCGTTATGTTTTCTTGACCAAACCCTTCCAGCAGCTGCCTCTATTTCCATTATGTGTTCAGGTACTGTGGAGGATAATGGGTTTCAAAATTTGTTGGGGTAAAGGTTCAGTAGTAATTTTAAAATCATTAGCAAACGTGGGTCGCCTAACTATAGTTCAAACAAATGCTGAGTAAACCTTTTCATAGTGTTCTTTTAATTATGTACTTTTTAAAAGAAATGCCTGAGAATGAAGCCACTTTTCCTTAGTATTACTAATGTCCTAAGCCTTTACAGTTGAATTTCAATCATTTGATATATAGATTGTATTATAGGTCAAATTTAATTTTAATAATGGGATATATAATTAATAAGAAGACGTTTGGTATTACTATTTGTATTAATATTATCTCTTACGAAGCGAATGAGTTTAAATAATGGCTGCTTTGAAATCATACCTAAGTGCATGGATTTGCTGAGTTAAATTCTATTGTTATTTTAAAAAATAGGCCCATATTTCAAGAATACGCACTGGTTAAAAATTGGCAATTAAAGGCGCTATAAAAACTCATATATTAAATCTTTTAATGTGAAATGAATTTATCTAGCTAGAGCCTAAACAAAATAGGCGAAAAGGGAAAACTCTATCCTGTAATTACGAGGCTGGTTTGATAATAATTTGAATTTGGTTTGCATACTAATACAGAGCACGAGAAACGTCTGTATATGTGGTTTTAGATTTTGCTTTCTATTCTATGGTGACAAGACATTCTGGTGTTATTTATTGTTTGGCAGTTGTTCAAACATAAGAATTTCCAGAGACAGTAAAAAAAAGGCGATAAGATGGAATTCGTGCTTTTTTCTAGAAAGGAAAACATCAAAAGAAATTCTTGAGAGAGTTTTGGCTACATTGGGTGACGCATGCTCTCCCTTCGACTTCATGTAAATGAGTTCAAGCCTCAAATATTCACCAGATCCAGAGGCCAGAATTCTCCAATCAAATTTGTTTAGACTTACAGACGAATGAAAGTGCGTGAATTACCGGAAGTGAAGGCATCTCAAATGATTCGTTTTGTTTTGCATAATGAATTACATATGAAAAAAAGCTTTGTGCAAAATGAGTGCCGCATCCGCTCATTCTGGAGCAAAAGCAAAAGGCTGGCTGTTTGGAAATGTTTAAAAAGAACTCAGGCAATGTTTTACGGCGTTTGGTGACTGGACAATTCATTACTCAACGCTGCATACCAGAAACGAAACAACAGTCGAAACAGTGGACCGCACGAGGAGATCGAAAAATGCGTTCCATCCGCTGGGAAGGTAATGACTTCACTTTTTTGAAATGCAAAAGGAATTCTCTTGATTAAATGCTTAGAAAATGGCAAACCATTACTGGAGATTACTATGCATCACTTTTGAAATGGTTCAGAAACGTTAAAAAAGAAATGACAATGCGTCCTTGCATTCAAGCCGCGTCACCTGGTAAAAACTTGATCGAGCTATACGACTTGAACTTCTTTGCATCCGCCCTCTTCACCTTATTTCGCACCCGCAGATTAACATCTGTTTCCGAAAATCAGAGCGTTATTGGACACAAATTCAAGGTTTTTTTTGTTGTGTTTAACGCCTGTTTTTACTACTGAGACACCACAGGCGGTGGACACTGGTGATACATAAGATGAAAGAGATGAAATGATATAAGGATGTTTTTTAAGGCAGGAAACGTTCCAGGCCTAAGACAAATTTTGGGATGCGATGCATTAACCTGGTAACCCACTAAGGATATGTTTAGAGAAATAAGAGGAAACGTTGAGCGAGATATCAATGAACACTATGCATAGCAACAAAGTGAATTGTTATTCAAGAATATTCTACATACATTCCATTATAATTGTATAAATTTTTATTCGCTGAAATGAAATATTAAACAAACTATTCAAATAAAATAGGAATATTGGCTTCTGACGTTCTTACCCTTTCGGTGCAAGAACCTGATAAACATCAATTTCTTTTAATTCCTAATTGTTCTAATCTGCTGAATTATCGGAGAGTGAGCTGATTGATGATGATGATGATGATGATGATGATGATGATGATGATGAAGATGATATGAACTTTCCCTTTTATTCCCTTATTTAGACGAGGAAATTGTTCCCCTTCCCCTTAATTTTGTTGGAGAAAATGTTTTGCTTGTGAGTCCAGCATAGAAACCCCTATGCTCCTGTCGGTCCTGGTGGTGTAGTGGTAATCATATTTGCCTTCTAAACCCAAGATCGCGGGTTCGATCTCGGTCAGAACCGATGGATTTTTTCGGGCGTAAAAAATTTAAGTACGGCTTCCTTCGGAAGGAAAATAAAGTCGTGGGTCCCGTGTCGTACATTTACGGCATGTAAAAGAACCTCAAGTCTGAAAGAACAGGCATCGGAGCAAAATTTACCGGCCGTTTCACGCCCTGAATGGAATGAGGTGCTGATGACCTGAGATGTTAAAGAGCATCCGCAAATAAACAAAATGAATCAAACCCTAGAATATATTGACATAGCTTTCGTAAATTCTGCAGTTTAGGAGTGATAATAAGAAACTTATATGTGTGTCAAGGTGAAAGTGGAACTTTCTGTGGCACTTTTCCTTTCCTAGATATATTTACAAGGGATATACTTCCATTATAGATAATGCAGTATTTACCTGCTAAGTTCTCAGTTATTAACATTTTTGCTGTTTTCTGTATTTTTACAGATCGTCCATTTTCACCTACTTTTATGAAAATGGCTTTTTCATACCATCAGTAGGAATGAAGTTGCCTTGTTTCATTCTCCTAACAACAAACAGCTTTTTCCGTTTACAATGTTCAACTACCTGGTCCCAATCTTCTGGAGTATATATAGCTGGAATTTTCTTCTTTTTCTTTTCAGTTATTCCAAAATCTCTATCACAGGAGAGCTATATGTGTCCTGGGACAGGGAATTTATATTCAACAGTTTTCAAACGCTTCCAAACATGAACTACAAAACTAACCATATTCTGATTCTTATTTTGGCCACCACAAGAGTTTGACCATACAATAAGATGTTCTGCATTTCTGTTGTGCTCAGACATGACAAGACCTCTTATAGACCTCTTACAGCAATGTCTTCAGACATATGCATATGCCACGTACCAGTGGTATCATGAATACCAAGATTTAGAGTCCAAAGCTGCCTACAACAGAATAGAACACATGTGGGGAGTTGTCAAAACTTATTCCATATCAAATGCCAAAGTAAATACCTTAATGTTATTTTGTGAAATTTCAAAATCTTGTTTTACCTAGGTCTGTGCCTTTTCAGTCTTCCTTAGGTGAAGTTCTAATTCAGATTTTATTTTAACTTTCTCTGCTCCTGGTATGTCACCCTTCAGAGTTATATATATTTTAACACATGTCTTACACTATCAAGACTAGGATGTACAAAGCGCGGATTAAAGTCTGTTCCAAAAATATATGAAACTGGTTCCATGACCAGGTATGCACATTTGTCTACATAGCGTTCTTTTCAGAGAGTTCTGGGGAGAGGTATTCCTACGTGGTTTATCCGTTCTTGTGTACTGACTTTTATATTTGGGCAATCGTTTTATGAAGTCAAGTACACCTTATTTACTCTCTTCTGAACCTCTTCCTTTAACTAGAGTGAGTGGAAACAATAGTCATCAATGCTCACAAAAATTAAATATTATCCAATTTAACTTATGTATGTTCTATAGGTTTATATGCATTGAAGTAAGTATCTCATATTCCAAATTGCAATTGAATATTGCTACAAACATTTAATAAGTTATTTACCTTCCTGGTTTCTCTTTACTATTGCCTAGTACATATCAGTATTTTAATCGAAAATTAAAATCAATGTATCTAATGAAATAACAAAAATGACCTCTGTAATAATGCTGTTAGAACAGCTGCTTGCTTTTTCATTTTCATAATTAGAAGACAAAGAAAAGATATTGCCTGGGTCACTTTCTGCAGGAAAGAAACACAACAACATTGTATATTCATTTCGACAGCCCAGTTTTAGTAGTTAATGTTATTGTTAACGTTTTTATTTAAAGAGAGTTTCAAACATACGGATGTCATTTCCATCTCACCTGCATCAGAATTGTAGAACACCGAAAAATAAACTTTTCTAGTTGCTGAAATTCGCTTACTTCCAACTGCATCCATTTTGTTTGGGTTATCAGGTTCATGCCCCACACCCCAGAATTAAGTCAAATAAAGAGAACATGCAGGAAGATAAACAAATACTTTGATGTCTCGAAGAAACCACGTCCAGGAGGGAATCCCGAACCTGGAGAAATGTTGAAGCGAGTGCGTTGAACTTCGAGGGGACTGTGGAAAAATTAAAACACGTTCATGACTGAACTTGTTCTGTTTAATATCAAGCCAAGCTACTTACCAACATAATAAATATAACATTTTCTTTTCATCGGAATTTTTGGTGCTTAGTGGTGGTGGTAGCTCGATGGAGGTTTGAAGAAAATTTTCAAAAATCTTTTCAAGGATACAGCCGCATTCGCTAAACTCATGTCAAACGGTCTTATGAACCAAAACTAAATTTTACGAAAGGTTTGGAAAATGTACTAAATCGTCCTCCGCGTTTCTTTAATGAACTACATTTATTTTGTTTTATGTTGAACATCTATCCTGGTGCGGTAATGCAAGTATTTAAGATTGTGACTGTTGCCATCTTTGTATTTTGCTTTTTGAAAATGTCATTTTGACCGTTTTATTGACAGGGCCATTTAGCATTTACTTTAATAGACAAAAATAGTTTAATTTAGAAACAACACGTCTTACTTTTCATAAATAAGTACGACAGTTAATGTTGCATCACTGCAATTTTCCCTTAATTTTGAATTACACTAATTTGTATTTATCATCTTATACTCTTCAAGAGAGTCCTTATGTGGCATAATCGTTCTCAGTAGTGTATATTTGTGATTTTTAAGTTCATCTAAAAGGTATGGTAATCATGGGGAATAAAACGTTGTGTTGCAGAGGCTCTGTAAATCATTATAATTTTATTGTTCTATTTTATTAGAAAGAAGTTTTAATAAGCATTTTTGAAAACCAAGAACAAAATATCAGGAATTTGGGCACTTTGTTTTAACTTGTAGCTACATCAGAAAACATTACTGCGATTATGATCTTAAATTGTCGTATTTTCATGAGTTTTAGAAGAGTGTGATGTTAATAGTATTACTGAATATGGATTTCACAAAGTGTTTACTTTAATATTACACTGCTGCCCCCCAAATAAAACGCTAACAGAGAATATTGTTATTGAAATATGTTGTTGTACCCAATGCATTTATGTTCATTGATGAGGTTTATTTATTTTATATGCTTAATCATAAAAAAATAATATGCAAGCTTTCAGCTAAAAAAATCTACTGTCTTAAGCATTTTGTTTGCTTTGTCGTGTTCTGCTATGCCTCTGTAAAGCACACATCCGACAGTCCAATAATATTACGACTTTACCTCAAAACATCACTTACAGCGATTTTCCACTCAGCATTTACTGTAGTTTTGAGAGTTAAGGTACAGTAGTATATGCCTTTGAGCCCTGTTGATTGTAACAAAGATATTGGCTGAGTGGACCATGGACGCAGCAATCAAGGCGACTCAGTTAGAGATGACACGATTTTGACTTCCCAAGTTTTGAGAGATCGTCATTTGGCCACAGTTCATGATAGATATCGCCTGGAACAGTTATGCAACATTAGCATTAGCGAATGGACTTGCAGAAGAAAACTCGGAGAGGCAAATTTGAATTCAAAGAACCTTGCTATAGAATTAATTAACTTGACAGCCTCGAAGAGACCGTCTTCAATTTGCTCAATATCACCTGGATTGGACATTTACACATGAATCCAAATTCATCCTAAGGCCTCCAGGGGGTAGAGCCATCATGCTGCCCTTTTCGCCAAGAGTGCAGCTTGAAGGAGGTTCAGTAGCGGCGTAAGGTGCTGTTGGCTTTGATGCACTTAATGACCTTATGTTCATTGGAAATGTAGGTTTATGCTCCCCACTTTTGGGAGAACTTTTACCTATTGAGCGACAACGGATGGAGATTTGTTTTATTTACGGACGCTCTTTATCATCTCAGGTCATCAACATACCATTCAATTCAGGGCGTGAAACGGCTTACAAATTTTGCTCAGAGGCCTCTTCTTTCAGGCTTGAAGTTCTAAGTCTAAAGTAGAAGATGAAAGAAGACGAAACAAAGCGAAATTATATTTCATAAAACATGGAAGAAATACGAAAAACCGATCGATCTAGAAATGAAAATATAAGAAAAAATTTAAAGATTAGAACATACATGATATAATAGTGAAACAAAGAAATTAATTATAGCTCATTTAGAGCAAATGGATAATACAGGATACCAAATAAAATATTAAATATAAATCAAAAGGGTAAAATCAAAATAAATGGTTGTATCATTCTTTATTTGAGACGTGACAGGTCTACATAGCCCATTACATGGAGTAGATTATGGTGACAATGATGACTTTGTGTACTTTAAAATATTACTGAAAATACATTTATTCCACACAGGTGATCGAGAGATCTTTGTCTCTCAATTTAAACAGATGACATTTAATGACAATAAAAACATAGGCAATATATCTCATACATAATTGTGCACTTTAAAAAGGTACTAAACTGTAACTTTAAAAAATGACATGCCTAACGCTTTAATTTACACACACACACACCCGCACGCAAAGGAAGGTAGATCCATAAGTTTTCGACCTCGCCGATAAGGATTATCGCCTTCACAAAACCCCTATCTGGTGTCGCACCTTATTTGTTAAGTAAATAATTGCAGCTGTAACTTTCGCTCCTCTGTGTTCAGTTGTTCAGATATAGTTACATAAAGAAGGCTATGTGTAAAAGATTGTGACATGTTTAAAATAGAGTTTCGAGCTGTCATTAAGTTCTTCACAAAAGGACTTAACTCCAAATGAAATTATACACAGATTGAACGGAATATATGAGGAAACACCCCCCTCATATTCTACGGTAAAAGAATCTTTTCCAATGGGTCGAGAAAGCATTGAAGACGAAGGGCGTGCAGGTCGGCCCTTGGAGGTGCTCACTCTTGAAAACATCGCTCTTGTGGACGGAGAAATTATGGAAGACCGGCGGTTCATAGTTACAGAATTAGCAGCAAGGTTGGGCCTATCTAAAACAACAGTCCTTCGAATTATTCATTAACGTTTAAACATGAATAAGGTTAGTGCAAGATAGGTGCCTAGACCTCTTTCCTCTGTCCAAAAGCAGAAAGAGTTATATGTTGTCAGGCATTTTTGCTCTGCCGTGGCAAGGAGAGAGAAATTGTGCAAATCACTGTTACAGGTAATGAATCTATGGTCCTCTACTATGATCCCTTGTCCAAAAGAGAATCAATGGAGGGGCGTAAACCTGGCGAAGCACCGCCTCTAATGTCCAAAGTCACTCAGTCATACAAGAAGATCATGGCCACAATATTTTGGGACTGTGAAGGAATACTCTTCATTGACTTCAAGGAGAGGAACTCTGCACAGACTATGTGATTCCCTGAAAGAGAAAAGGCGAGGAAAGTTGAGTGATGGTATGCGCCTTCTTCACTACAACGCGCCTGTGCACACAGCTCTAATTTCAAAGGAAGCTGTGAAGAAATGTAACTTCAAGGAGACCGATCATCCACCCTAAAGCCCAAATCTAGCTCCCAGTAACTATTTCCTCTTCTCAGAACTCAAGAAGAACCTTCGAGGAAGGAACTTTAAGTATGACGAAGAAGTAATTGTTGCTGTTTATGCCCATTTTGCAGACAAGAGTTCTGGCAAATTTGGGAGGGGGGGGGGATTGAAATGTTAATTCAAAATGTGAGAAGTATATTGCAATAAAGAGAAACTATATTGAAAATTGAAATATAGTTTTTATCTTTATCATACCTAGAAAATGGTTAAGACGGAAACTTATGGAACTACCCCCATATATATATATATATATATATATATATATATATATATAATTTTATTACATTTTATCTGTATATTTTGGCATTTTAATACTTATAATCAGTGCTGTACTCATCATTTTGTCATTAATACAAATAGGATATTGTGTATTCATAGCTACTTGTAGTGAGAAGCACATGAAGATACTGGGCCAAATCGTAAACAGCTAGTCCAGCCAAAAGAGACAGTATAGCAAGTTTTTTTTCCCAACAAAGCAGCTGGCCGTTAACGACAGTATTGTGATTCTTTTGTGTTCACACAACCCTTAGCTTGCGCCTTGCAGTGTGTTGCTGGTAGAGCTTGTTACAGCTGTTTTTCTGAAGTGTTATTTGTAAGGGATGTGTGTACACCACTGAATTTTGGACTGTAACCTCGGAGTTGCACAAATTGTAAGGAGAAAAAAAAATCGTTTCTTATGGCAAGGTACTGTAAAGTATGTTTAATATTTCTTTTTAAAACATTTATGTGAAACTGTAACATTCAAAATACGAAATATTCCAGCATTATAAATACTAAACATATTTCATAATATTGGTTAGGCAAACCATCATTGTTCAGTTATTGTTTTTACAACAATAGAGGATTTTAAATTATACCCGTATTCTTTCACTATCTTTGTCCGTTAATGTCGTAGGTTAGTATAGAATTAAAATCATTTTATAATTTAGAAATAATTGCTTAACAAATAGTAAACATTTATTTGGATAGTACAATTTTTCAGAAAACTCGGCTTGTATTCTGTTAAGGTTCAGCACGAAAATTGCTATTATGTCTGTAATAAGTCTTCTTAAGGGTTTTTATGATTGTATCACACAAACGAGGGTAGGCCCATAAGTTTTCGGTGTGATAAAGAGAAAAACTAAATTTCAATTTTCAATATGGTTTCCCTTTATTGCAATACACTTCTCACATCTTTGAATTAACATTTTAATCCACCTTCCCCAAAATAGTCAAAAGTATTGTCTGATAAATGGGCATAAACAGATTCCATCACTTCTTCGTCACACTTAAATTTCCTTCTTCGAAGGCTCTTCTTGAGTTTTGAGAAGAGGAAATACTCGCTGGGAGCTATATCTGGGCTGTAGGGTGAATGGTCGAACTCCTTGAAGCCACATTTCTTCACAACTTCCTTTTTATAAGAGCTGTGTGCACAGGCGCGTTGTCGTAAAGAAGGCGCAAACCACAACTCAGCTTTCCTCGCCTTTTCTCTTTGAGGGAAGCACGTTAACTGTGCAGTAGGCCAGCACAGTACTCCCCATTTACTGTAGTGTTCCTCTCCTTGAAGTCAATGAAGAGTATACCTTCACAGTCCCAAAATATTGTGGCCACGATCTTCTTGGTTGACTGAATGATCTTGGCCTTTAGAAACCGTTCTTCGCCAAGTTTATGCTACTCCATTGATTCTCTTTTGGACAAGGGATCATAGTAGAGGACCGTAGTTTCATCTCCTGTAGCAACTTCTTTGCAAAACCTCTCTCGTTGTCACGGCAGAGCTCCAAAAATGCCTGACAACAGATGACTCGCTGCTTTTGAACAGAGGAAAGAAGTCTAGGCACTAACCTTATTAATGGTTAGATGTTCATGAATAATTCGAAGGACTGTTGTTTTAGAAAGGTCCAACCTTGCTGCTATTTCTGTAACTTTGAGCCGCCGGTCTTCCATAAGTTCTCCTTCTACAAGAACAATGTTTTCAGGAGTGAGCAACTCCAAGGGCCTACCTGCACGCTCTACATCCTCAACGCTTTTTCGACCCATTCGAATAAGTTTGGTCCATTCTTTTATGGTAGAATATGAGGGGATGCTTCTCCATATACACTGTCTAATCGCTGCTTAATTTCTTGTGGAGTAAGTCCTTTTGTGAAGAACTTAATAACAGCTCGAAACTGAATTTGAACATGTCACACTCTTCAGCACACGGCCTTCTTTATGCAAGTATATCTGAACAACTGAACACAGAGGAGCGGAAGTTGCAGCTGCAATTGTTTACTTAACAGATAAGGTATGATATCAGATAAGTATTTTGTGAAGGCGATAACCCTTATCGGCGGGGCCAGAAACTTACGGACCTACCCTCGTATTTTGAAACTTTGAAATTTTTTCTCCATTTCGTAATTAAAGTTATTATTTATTTGCCTCTTTAAACAACTGAATTTATTGTATGAATGGTCTGATATCTCTAATTTTCAAAAACTATTTTCTTATGTAATATTTTTCATTTTACTGGAATATTTCCCACAGAAAGCTAACAGTTTAGTTTTTTTCTAACGAATTGATATCAAAATCTTAATAGTACCTGGTAATCTGCATACGAAAGAGATAATGTCTTGAAGTCTAACATTATTTGCCTTTTTCATAATTTGATTTGATCGTGAACATATAAATAAACCAGCACTGGAAACAGTCAATATCTTTGAGGAACTCCTTGATTTGTCAGAGTAGTGTCCGCTTATCTGACAGTTATTTTTAATTTGAATATTAAATACTTCATATAAAGTTTTCATTATTCTATCGACACCCCTGAAGGCCTGAGTGTACTTGGTTGTCACTAAGACGGCAATGTTCACACAAGTTGCAGATGTTTGCATCACCATACGTGATCTCTAATTCAACATGCCAATTTTAGCGAATTCCGAAAGAATAGCAATCACTGTTGTACCCATGAAACAATTTTTGAAAAATTTCTTCAAATCTCCATCGATCGTACCTCTTAGGTACGAAAATGACGATTTTTTTTTTTTTTTGAGTAGTGTTTAACGCCCGTTTTCACTACTGAGGCACCACAGGCGGTGGACACTGGTGATACATGAGATGAAATGATAAATTGGGAAAGGATATTTTTTTTTTTAAGGAAGGAAGCGTTCCAGGCCTAAGTTTAGGTACCTCCCCGGCATTTGCCAGTTATGAAGACTGAGGAAAACCTGGAAAAAACCCCAGTCAGGGAGGACGGTCCTGGCGGGATTCGAACCGCAGACCTCCCGCTCACGAGTCCGTGCCTTAACGACCTCGGTCACCCGTGGCGGTGAAAATGACGATGATATATATATCTTCTTGCCATAGAAGAGCTCAAGCAGTTCGAAATGTAGCGATTACTAATCTGTGACTTTTTCTTATTGTTTTATCCTTTTCTGCTTTTCTAATTGTTGTTATTTGAGTTACATTATTAATTGTGTTACATTATTTTTCATTTATATATATGCGCGCGCGCGCGTGTTAACGCTCTAGCGTCTGCAATTTTTGTTTTTTCTCAACGAAACTTAGCATATAACCATTAATTAGCAAACGATTCGTGGAGTTCGTTAACCAGCATAATTGGACAAATGGAGGTGGGGGTTAACCTAAAGCAAAAAGTTAAAAAATAAGATTAATAACCGAAAAATCGCTCTTTCGGCCGCAATTTTTGTTTTTTCTCAAGGAAGTTCGGTATACTTTATTAAAAGAAATTATTAAAATTGGTTTTTGAAAATTAGGGCAATCAGGCCATTTGGAATTTTGGGTTTATCTGAAATCCAAAATTTAAAAATCTCTCTAGCAGCACCAATATTTGTTTCTTCACATCAAAATTCGATATATACCATTTAAATAAAACAATAAAAATAGCTTCTGAAAATTAGGGATATTGGACCATTAAAAATAGGAGTATATCAGAAAGCTGAAATTTAAAAAGCGCTCTAGCGTTTAATTCGATCTTTATTGTATTAAAATAAACGGATAAATTAATTCAGCATATAAACTGTATTTATAAGGATGCATATGTTTTATACTTAACAAAAGTATCGTCGTGAAGATTGCAACTGTGAAATATTAATTTGTGTGTGAGAATTATATTTGTATGTAAGAGCGTTCTAATAACATTAATAAAACGTTCGCGTTACATGCTTTTATTATAATAATATTTAAATTAAATTTCAATGCCAATGAAAATCCATGAAACTCTCAATTGTTTATTGGTATATATGTTTAGTAAGGGTAATTGTTTTTAAACAGTAACATAAACTTCTTCTTCTTCTTCTTAAATACACAATGTAACTCCAAACGTTCGGTTATTTCTCTTTGTTTTAGTGAATATAAAGACGATATCAAGGTTTTGTTCATAAACATGATTAAATGTAATACTGTTTAAATATACCCACACAATATGCCTTTATCTATCAGTGGTTATACCATTAATTTTTGTGACTTATTCTCAACAACAACCACAATAATAATAATAATAATAATAATAATAATAATAATAATACAAACATGGGATTTGTTTTGTAATATTCATAGATTGCAGGAATTTTAATTTTGTTCCCCTTACTTTTGAAAATTAGAGTAATTTCACTATATCTGTACTTAAGTAATGTATTATAGTTTAGTTTTTCTTTTATTAGTTAGGTTTATAGTTTGTCATACTAATTAACGCACAGAAATCTCATAACTCAATTCATTAATTAATAAGGTTATACTTTCGAGTTTATATTCTTTTTTAAAGTTATTCTACTTGCTGAGGAATGTGCTTAGTTTGTGACGGACTTTTTTAGATTTTTCTTTCTCGCTTAAAAAAATAAAAAAAGGAAAAAACAAAAAAACAAAAAAGGAAAATGAGGGAAGAAGATGCATTTGACAGTCCACCAGCTGCAAACATGCAACTTTGTGCATATTTCCTGAGAATCTACAAAACTTTATGTGAGCATTTTCAGTAAATGTAAGGACTGGTGCGTGAGTAAGTAGTAAGAATGAATGATGATACCGTATTAGCGTATTATTACGAAAAGTCCAAAATCATTAAGTCATCTAGTCTTTGGTCTGAATATTCTATGGTCAAATTAACTCTTCTGATTAACGATAACGTTGATATTAGTAAGTTTAAAAAACTGAAGGCATTTTTAAAGAGCTAATCTGTTGGTTATCGTGCTAAAAAGTCAAACATATTAAGTGTTCTCTGGAAGAAATAATTACCATTAGAATAAATGTAATTTCCTTAAATGATGTGTTTCCTATAAATATTCAAAATTGCAGTTCAGTCTATCTATTCATCGTTTCCAGGAAACAAAAGCTAATCGTCATATTCTTATAAAACGTAAAACACATTTGGAGACAAGGGATATAATGATTCGCTGTTGTTGCTTGGACACGGTCAACTAATCGTGGACTATCGTAACAGTAGTAGATAAAGGTGTATTGAAGACGTGTAACTAATTTTTAGAATTAATATTTTTTTATATACAAGCAATTTTTCGTTTGCTTTTTTCGAAATTATATAAATACTGTAAGAAAAACATCATGATAATCTTATTTATTTAGCGGAGTTTTGGGTATTTTGATGAAAAACTGTATCAGTTTTATAATGATAAAATGTATCATAATTTCATTGTAGCTTTGCCTGAAATACAGTTAATTTGATTATATCAAGGCTGTACATTTCCAGCCCAAGAATTTCACATTGCTGTTAAAATGTTCAATTCTTTCCCAACCTACAAAAAGTTTACCACATTAAGTGATTGATTATTTATTGGTCATTCAATAAAATTTGTTCTAGATCACACGAGATAAATAAGAATTGTTTAAAAGCTAAAATACCATATCAAGCTCGGCTATGTACAGTACTTTCAATTAAAAACCATTAACGCATTGAATTTGTAAATTACAAACAAGCTTGATAAGTGAATTAATGGTCATTTCGTACAATTGAGTTACATTATACCTACATTTTTCCTTTCTAAAATCCAAGCATATGTTGATTTATCACAGGAGTACACCTATGTCAATGAAAAGAGATTTACAATGATCAAGGATTGTGAAAAAGTCAATCATGCGGCCTTATTACATTTTAAGCCAGATGATAACATTATAGAATTAAGTGTGTAAATGTTGTTTATGAAGTCACGTCCTTTGAATGTCTATACTGAAAATAATCTTAGATAGTTTACCAAACACGTAATCACGTTATTTTTCAAAGCAGTTTAGCATTTAATAAATATGTCTTTAATTTTATACAATAATAATAAATGAAGTGACAATAGGAAAACCAGGTACCTACAGCAAACCAGGTCTTTTTAACATATATTGGATGAATCATCTAAAACTATCACCAGAATATTTCTAAAACGAGAGGTGCCATTGATGGGTTGGCTGTTTTCACAGAAATGAAGTTCAGACAAGGGCTCATCAATGAAGTTGATACAAAGATCCATCAATTATTGGAAATGTATTTCTAGCACTATTTTCCTTTTTTTTTTTTCCAAATAGAACTATCCCTATTGTCATCGAGAAAATAAAACTAGGTGAGATTAGAATGTCAACAGAAATTTTTGGACGATTCCAGGCCAAGTAGTTTACGAGATATGGCCATATATAGGCTGGGACTGTCAGAACTTTCTGGAGAATTGCCGTGATCATTAGGCAAAACTGTGCATGTCTATTCGCTTTTTGTCTGCAGTTTAGGAGTATTATCAACATTATTATTGGAATTCATCCTGGTGAAGTTTAACACTCCGAGATAAAGGTTTTTTTTTTTTTTTTTTTTTTCCCCTCCTCAGAATTCACTGACTTTTTTATGTGCGGTACATTTCCAGCCCAGTATCTAAGCAGTTAAATGCGGCAAACAACTCTAAGAGTTCTTTACGAATTAGGGGCTCGTGATTTTAGAACTATCCAGGAAAAATTGCTACTTAATGTGAATACTTTCCTTAAATTGTAGTCAAACTGGGAATATACATCTACTGTTTTTGCCTAACAATTGGAGGAATGCGTTACTTTTTGCCAGTGATCATGGGAAATCTCTATAAAATGTCAGAAAATGGAACCGTACATATGACGATATCTCGTGAACTACTTGGCCTAGAATAGTGTAAAAAGGGAACATTCTAATATCATCTAGTTTTTATTTTCATGATGTTCAATTTGAATTAATGTAACTTTGTGCTAGAAATACATTTTCTATGTGTAACTTCAGCGCATCAATAGCACTTTTCGTTTCAGAAATATTCCCTGTGGTAGTTTTAGTAGCTCGTTCTGTGAATATACTCACGAGGCCATTAGAAAATAGCAAGCAAAATCCTATAACTACACAGTTTTAACAATAGTTTAAATTTTTAATGATGCTGAAGACAAATAGCTCTGCATGGCTGAATGAAATTGCAAAATATTACAATCTGAAGATTTACGAAGCTAAATCAAAATAATAGAATTGAAAGAGAAAGAATATATGAGATGCTAAATATTGTTAAATGGAAAATAATTTAATTTTAAATAACATTTCATATTGCCATAAGGAAATCATATTTGATACAACGTGCAAAACTGTAAGGAGGACATTGAAAGGAACCGTTTTCATGTATGGTGCTGAGTACTGGGCAATTAACAGGATTCTTCTTTGAAAATAGTCTTCCGATTTCGTTTTCGCTCCGGAGTGAGCAGACATGGCACGCATTTTGCGCAGTTTTTTTTATGTGTTATTCATTATACACAATAAATAAACCCGTTGAGATACTCGCGCCCTTTCACTCGCTTATCGACCACAGCAATATCATGAACTTAATCAATCATTTCTGACCTCTCAGCTGATTTTGGAGCTCCAGGACGTGGTGCGATGATCTCATTTACCCAAAGTCGAACGGTTTCATAGGAGAAGCATGGAGTCAGCCAAAATGTAAGTTCCTCTCATGAATTTCTTTTGCTCTTTTCTCTTCCAGGGGAAAAAATGTAAACCCACCACGAATTCCAGTCTTATCCACTGTTTTACTGTCACCTTAAACGCTTTTGTTTAACTGCTGCCTAACAGTGAATTAACATAGAATGCCTTATGACCATATAATATTGATACACAGAAAGCAAAATCTAAAATCGCATATACAGAGGTTGCTTTTGCGCTCAATCAGCATGCGAAGCAAGTTATATGAGTGGATTAAAAAAGAATGGAATCAGCAGAAATTAAATTCTTGCCTTCAATATAGGGTTACACAATCTTAGATAAGAAAGAAAACGTAGGCAAAGGCACAACTAAATATATTCCATTTGTAAATGATAGACAGAAAATTGGTATCAGTATAATCCAAGAATGAATGACAATAGAATTTCGAAGCTGTTGTTGAGCTACCAAATCAAAATACTAAGGCCGGCCTTTAACAAGACACGATTCTTTGAAGTGAAAAACATTCCAGGAAGACGATGACGACGACGACAACAACAACAACAACAACAACAATAATAATAATTTTCATCTTTGTTATCACTGATTTTCATAGTAATTTTGTTTTTTTATTTTTGTGAATATCATAACATAACATAAGTAAATATTTGCTGGAATTATTCCACCTGGTTGCATCAACAAACATCTTGTTTATAAACAAAGCCACGCTGATTGCCGATTAACATTGTGCTTGTCTATCACATTAATAAGTTTTCACAAATTTGTTTTTATTTCCAGAAATACCATATTATTACGTTATGCAACAGAATTTTATCATACATTGTACATGGAGGGTTTTGATAGCGCGGTATTATTAATTCAAAATTTTCATTTTTACTATTAGCACCGTTATTATAATTTATTTTTCATATGCATCAAATATACCTGCTGCACATGCCATACGATAAAAACATTTCCTGAAATTCTGAAGTTTTTTGTGGGTATATTAATAATATTGATAACATGGTGCATAGTTGACAGTTTTTTGGAGAGGAACAATTAGGCGCTCCTTGGTGGTGGGTTCGCGCCTACCAAGGGAAGGTTTCCTCACGCAGACGCACATTTTCTCTCTGTCTCTGTCCCGCTGCAATGGTAGCAATATCTGGCAACGCCGCGTCTCGCCCGCCAGTTATTGGATGAGCCCCATATTTCCCTCAAATATTACGCCTAGCATAGTTGGAGTTCTTTAATTTGATGACTCACTCTCGATGCCCTTCATACTTAACGGCCATTATTCACTCTGGAATGTTCGGATATTGCCATTGCGGTATATTTTTACTAGAAACATATGTCGCATCGCCATAAGCCAGCATTGTTGTTGCTGTTTATGTATCAGAAACCGCGCCTATTTACTGAATAATTTGTTATGCATTTATAGGTTCCATGATTTATTTGCTGGTAAAAATATTTAAGTGGAGTTTTTTTAGCCTCTGCTTTGGATTCTGTGAATATTCGATTTCCTTTTACAATTCTATTATTTTATAACAATGATTTTGATGCTACGTCATGTTTCACAGTCCATAGACATAGATATTTTATCATCATTTTAATATTATATATTTCAGGTACTTTCCGCATTTATATTCATAACTTCGGACAAACTTCCGTAACTAAAGTCTACGGGCTAAATAACCTGCCAGCTTTAATTCTTCAATAAGAATATTTACTTTTAGAAGAATGAATCGAAAGTTTGAAAACACTTTCTTTCAATGTTTAACGAGAATGTATGTTAAGAGGGCAATGATTTTATTTCAGTTAGTATATTTAATGTCAGGTTATGAAAATTGTGGTGCTATCAGAATCTAAAATGCTAAATAATTACAACGCATTCAACGAAACATACGAACTAAAGGAACCACAAAAAATATAATTAAAATTGGTCGCTATGGGAATTCTAAGCTTGTGGTTAGAAACTCCAGGAAACAATAATTCTGAATTATATTGTGCCTTTTTAGAACAAATGTTTCTTTGTAAAGAACATAATTTGTTTCTACAAATCTCAGTTGATGGATAGTAAAGTTAGTCATTAAATGAAGTACCTAAATAAAAACAAGGAACATAAACATGACAAAGCTAAATGTAAATATTAATCTAGGGTTGGTGAATTTTATCCAAGCAGACTTGTTTTGACTTTTCGTATGTTTGTTTCATTTATTTGTTATATCTTTAAATTCACCAGTGTATTTTATCCAGACATCGCCTTTTATTTATTTTTATAAAGTTCACTTATTTTATTTAAACTATACGTTGCTCGTTATTGGCTTCCCTTGTATTTGTATTATTTATTTATTAATCCTTAAGTTCATCTGTTTTATTGTGTCCAGTTATCTTCAAGTTTGGTTATTATATTCTGTTCCTCACTCGCGTTTCTACTTTATTATTTATACGATATGTTTTCAGTTGTGGTTAGCTTACCCTTTAATTCAGATCGTACGTTTCTGTTTTTAATTTCCCTCATCCCCCCTTTTTTCTGTTTACTTATCATTGTTTATTCGGATCCATTCTCAGCTTTTGTATTTATTTTATTTATATGTTTTATATTATACAGTGGTGGAAAAAAGTATTGCATGGCCCTTAACTCTTTAATTCTTTCATTAGAACCCTTAATTTTTTATTGTTTTTATTTTCTGCACATTCTTCCGTAAATGTGTTAAGATATTATTATGCATTTTATTTGTATTAAATATGCAGATTTATTAAAAATAGAAATTAACACTCACAGAAAAAGTAAAGTTAGATTTTTAACAAATCTATTGATTTATTATTTTAAAATATTCAATATCATACGGTTAAAACACTCATTAGTGAAACATAGCATAATTAAATATAAATTTCAACTTTTTGAAGAAATTCAGCTCCCTAGTCGACTATATTGTTTTCATTAGTACTTTGTCCATCATGTGCTTTAATCTATGCCTGGCATAGTTTGAACATTGAGAAAATAAAATTCTTATTGTGTTGCTAAGTCAGTTCATGAAACCACATGCACACAATTTCTCCTGGAGTTCTCTTTTATAGCTTGGCTTGTTTCTTACAATAATATTCCTCATGAGCTTATAGTAGTTCTCAGTCGGATTCAGGTCCGGAGCCAGCCCACACCTTCACTTTGTTATATTTAAGCAATGACTTTATCTGAAATGTTTGAATGACTGATAATTGCAACTACATTACCTATATTCCTATTCAATACAAGTATTAATCCAAATAATTACCTTCAAAGTCCTGTGACAGAGGGCAGTGTCATCTTGAAAAATGTAGCTTGAAGCATCCTGTGAGCATCAATTTGTTTTCAAGAATGCCAAGATACACGTCTGCATTAACAGTGTCACTTACGAAGTATATATATATACGAGGTCTGTTAAAAAGTATCGCGAATTTTGTGTTTTTTCAAAAAGTATTTATTTATTCATGAATATCTATTTTGTCCCCTTCAAAGTAATCCCCACCATATATTATACACTTGTGCCAACGTTTTTTCCAATCCTCGAAGGACCTTAAAAAATCGTTTTTTGTGATCTTGTTCAGCTCCTCCTTCGATGCCGTCTTTATCTCCTCAATCGTGGCGTAGTGTCGTCCTTTCATGGGCCTCTTCAGTTTTGGGAACCAAAAAAAGTCAGAGGGGGCCAGGTCTGGGAAGTACGGCGGCTGCAGCATCATAAGTGTGTTGTTTTTGCCCAGAAATTCGCGCACAAGCAACGATATGTGAGCAGGGGCGTTATCATGGTGCAAAAGCCAATTTTTGTTCTTCCACAAATCCAGGCGTTTCTGGCGGATTGCTTCGCGCAAATTGCGTATAACTTGCAGGTAATATTCCTTATTGACCGTTCTACCCTGTGGCAAGAACTCATGATGCACCACGCCCCTGCAATCGAAGAAAACTAAGCAAAACCTTCACATTCGACCGAACTTGGCGCGCTTTTTTCGGTCTTGGCTCGTGTGGCAGCATCGATTGGGATAATTGAGCTTTAGTTTCCAGGTCATAACCATAAACCCATGATTCGTCACCAGTTATAACCCTCTGGAGCAAATTTGGGTCGGACAGAGTTCAACAGCTCCTTAGCAACGTTCATGCGATGGTGTTTTTGGTCGAAATTGAGCAACTTTGATACGAATTTTGCGGCGACCCGTCTCATGCCCAAATCATTGGTAAAAATCGAATGGCACGAGCCAATCGATATGTTTAGGTCCTCAGCAACTTCTCTAACGGTGATTCGACGATTGGCCAATACTATTTTCTTCACTTCTTCAATGTTTTCGTCTGTTGTTGACGAACTCGGGCGTCCGGGACGCTCTTCGTCGTTCACATCTTCTCGACCCTCTGAGAACATTTTGTACCACCGATAAACGTTGCTTTGGGCAAACGTTGCTTCACCATATGCCACAGTCAACATTCGGAATGCATCCGCGCACTTAATTTTGTTTTTCACACAAAATTTGATACAGATTCTTTGTTCCATTTTTTGGAATAGGCAAAAATCGAAGACGAGCCAAAACACGTCCAAGCAAAATAGCTGTCATCAATTAACTGAACATTCAAAATGGCCGAGCTTGTCAACATAAGTGAGGGACATGAGTACCAACATAACGCCACAAAACAATCAAAAATCGAGTATACGTAGCCCGCGGAAATTCAAAATTCGCGATACTTTTTGAAGAGACCTCGTATATAAGGCTGGAAATGCACCCCCTGGTCATCTGACCTTGTAAATGCTTCATTGTTTGTGTTATGGATGTAGACAGTTCCTCAATATTTCAGCGATGCTGTACACTTTCTATACGAAAAAATCTGAAAAAAATTACCCAATTCCACACGCTGCATGTTCTTTTGCCCATTATAGTCGCTTCTGTCTCATTGTTTTTGTCAGCAAAGTTTTCTTTATGGGTTGACGGGCAGGAAGTCCTGTTTCAAGGATTCTACTTCTGATAGTTCTGCTGGTCACTGAAACGTCACACATGTCTTTCCACTGTCGCTTCATTTCTGAGGATGTTCACTGAGATAAAATATTTTTAGTATCCTGTCCTATGTAGAAGTAGATGCCCTTTTCCTGTCTCTTCCTTTCACCCGGTCAACATTTCTCTTCTCCCTTATTTCTAGTTCTCTTGAAATGGTACAACTGATGAAAACCTGTTCTAGAGGCTATGTCTTAAATGCTTAGATTAGCAGAGGAACAAGAATAGCACATATCTTTTTCGGGTTGATTCCATTCCTCTGCCCATTTTGTCACCACAGTCTCAACTATAAATGAGTCGGCGTTATATTTGTGCAAAGAAACCTAGAAAATTATAAATAGTGTAGTATTGTAATAAAATGCACATGGAAGTTTAACAATAAAGACAAGAATACAAAAGTAACAAATGAGCAACAATGAATTCCTTAACTTTAAACGAGTCATTGTCAAAGCCCTGTTTCATTACTGTAGGCATTTGCCGATTTTAACTTATTCTATTTTCCTCTTCGTGTCTTCCTTTATTTCCGTGCTAATTCGATACCAATGTTACAATTTCGTTTTTGAAAACGGACTAGGTTCCAGGAATTAATCATTCTAAGCATTAATAGATGAGCGTATGCAATGTTCATGGTGTTTGTATTAAACCATGTGAAATGTTTTTCATACATTGCATATATTTCCGCTTTTATGATGTGCTTCTTGGCAATGCAGTTTAGTTGATAGGAAAATAAAAGAAGTTATTTTATGATAAACGGTACTCGATATATTTTAATTAAGTATTTTTCATTTACATTTTTAACGTGCCTAGATATACACTACAAATTATTAACGTGAATTTAAAAAAATTATAATAAATAGTACAAGCATAACGCAGTTGTTTTAATAGGCTGGTAGATAATCGTTTTTTGTTTTGTTATTTTTAACGTGGTTATCAAACCTACTTCATTGTTTAATACAAGCAGTGTTGGCGATATGTTAAAAATACAGAATGCTGTAATTTATAAAAAGCAAGTTTTCACAAAGTGTTGTCTGCTGATGAAATAGCTAACCTATTGGACGGTAACTTTAACCAAACACATTCAATTCAATCTGAAATTTTCTTTGTGCAAAACAAATTTGTTACAATTCATAATTTGCATTGATTTATATTTACCGTTCTGTTTAAAACAAATTTTGCTTTAAAACGTGTAGTCTCTGCATGTTTAAAATTGAAAGATAGCAGATCATATTGTCAGACGTCACTTCGTTATACGCAGTTGGCAGTCCTGCTCTAGCATTACTGTCCATCATAAACGAGTGAAGTGTTAAGTTGACTATTGAATAAGTATGAGGTGAGGGACGTGACGTATTTCAAATGTCATTCAACTTGAAGAGACACTTTCCTTCCCTCCGTACTCGAGGATGTCGTTAATGTAAAAGACTCCTGGTAATAGCCTCCGCCGACCTTCCTTGAGTGGCAGCAATTGTTATCTGGGAATTGCTAGGAGTTGGAGGCAACGTTAGCCATTTGTTTCCTTTCTGTGCACAGTTTGCTGAGACAGAACTATAATGTAACATATACGCTTCACGAAAGGTGATGAATTTTTGTCAATTACAGCAACATATGTGGAACTATTTTTATGGTCTCTTTGAAATGAATGCATCCTTAGATATTTAATATTTATACTAGTTAAAGGAGAGGGGAGATAGATGGGGAGCTGTGTGTTATGCAATACAGTATATGTCCCGTAATTTATGCCGTTTTATTGAGACAGCGCCAAAACTAATATTTTTCAGTGTGCTTTGGCGCTTGAACGTGGCAACTGGTTGTTGGAGTCGTCGTTTATATGGTTTAATTGCGAACGCTCTTTAACATCTCATGTCATTACCGTTTCATTCAATTCAGGGCGGATAAATTTTGCTCAGAGGTCTTTTCTTTCAGGCCTGAGGTTCTTTTTCCTGCCGTTAATCTACAACACGGCATCCACGACTTTACGCCGGAAAAAAAAAATATCATCGACTTTGACCTGGATTGAGCCCGCGATCTTGGGTCTACGAATCAAATATGGTTCCACTAGACCACTAGGACCCACTTGTTTGTCGAAGTTGGAATTTACTATTAGAAGTAGCGGAAAATTTTACAAGTTTGTGATATTTCCTTAATTTTTGGGTTGTTTATTGGTATTAAGTCTGTAAGTTTTAACTGACTTGGAGATCCTAAATGTGGTTTTAAATAACACTACTGAATTTAATATTAGTGGTAAAATATACAGTGAAAGTGCATCTTAAGCAGAGAGGGTTATAAACCTAGGTATTCCACAAACCTTTCTCATTTCAGGTAGCTGCATATCTCAAAACTTGTACATTGTTTCATTTAGTACTAAATATTGTTTTGTGATGGTTTGAAAAAGAGATAACTCGATATGCCCAAATATTAACGCCAATGACAGTTGTTCCTGGAGGAAATAAGGGCTACCATGTTTTGTCCGTATACCCCGTTTTATTATACTCTCCCTTACGTATAATTTTAAATGTTGATTCCTTGTTTCTCTTATTTTTTTTTTTATTGCAGCAACATTATTATAATGTTTCAAAAATATTTTTAGGAAAAATGGAAATTTCAAGCTACTTATATGCTTCCCCCTTCCAAATTATTTAGGCAGTGTTTGAGGTATTTTGTTGAAAAACTGCATTACGTGGAGTATAATGAAATATATGAAACAAAGACTTGTGAGAAAGTGACCTATAGAAGACTATAATATAACTAAATAAGTGGCATTCAATTTGTATTATGTTCCATGCTAATACATATATTTTAATAGTGTTTAACGCCCGTTTTAACTATTGAGGCATCACAGACTGAGGACACTGATGATACATGAGATGAAATCATAAATTATGAAAGGATTTTTTTCTCTAAATATTTTAGGGTATCCCCCCCCCCGGCATTTGCAATTATGAGGACTGAGAAAAACCTGGAAAAAACTTCAGTCATAGAGGGAGGTTCTAATCGGAATGGAACTCCAGACTTCTCGCTCAAGATTCCTAACCTTAACAACCTCGGCCACCCTTTGCGGTTACATGCTGATAGAACCTTAAAGTTCATAGTGTAATTCTGGGACAGCATGGGATGGAACATACGGTATTATTGCATAAGAATGCCGAATGTAATGAAAAATATCTGTTAATTTATCACGTTAGTTACGACATAAAATGACATAACTCTTTGAAAAGGGCGCATATGCTTTTCCTTCTCCACTGAAGGTCACATGTAGAGAGAGAACAAAAGAAACTAAGAACATTTAGTGCAGGACAAATTCAGCATTACACTAACTGCTCAAGAGCATTCTAGCACAACCAGTGCGAAAATGTACGTTATTTTAATCACATTGGTTGAATATGTGAAAGTGTGTGTTTGTTTGAGAATGTCGAACTGGATTGACTGTTTTGTTACTCCGCAAAGTGTTTTGTTTTGTAAAGTTCTCGCCGGGAGTTCTGCCAGAAGTTCTTGGTTGCTTGCTCATATTCCTAATTTTGAGCTGGAAGCGTTGATGATAATAATAGGCTGTGATTGGTGAATGAAGCCCCCCAGACAAGCTGTATGGCGGGCGGAGAACCAAGCCAGGCTTCTATACCTGCTCCCCACCCTGCCAAGCTCGGTATTGATTTCCATCAACGCAGCGCGGCAACATTGGAAAATGTTCACCTCCCCCTTTCCTTTCCCTCCCGACATCACATTCCTCATAAATGCATTTCGCCCGTCACATTAACCTGACCACCCCCCCCCCCACACAAAAAAAGCTTGTAAGATAAACAAGTCATTCAGAAACTTGATGGGCCGCACTAAGCATACTATCATTTTGTAGCTAGCATTTTAATATTACACTTGCCTTTTCCCATTACAGGGATGGACGTATTGTTAATAAAAATCCAGTAAGCAGATTTTAATACCTATCTGCCAGAAACCTGGGGACACCAAGCTTAGGGACTCTATAAGATCGAAAATTTTCCTCACATTTGATTTAAAGCTGGCGAAGAAGAAATATTATTTGTTAACAATATATTTCAACCTAATTAAATACATGTCCTAATAATGGATGACTTTTAGGCTAAAACAGGTAAAAAAAATCGAAAATAGTTTTTTTGCTGTAAATGATTCCTTGAGCCTTTAGGCGTCCACAGACAGTCAGCATTTGCATGACTCCCTTCCCTTTAGGCTCTACAGTCATTTACATAAATCACACTCTTTTCCAGCACACTTTTTTTTTATAAAATAGCATTTTTCTCAAAACTTCATTTCAAAGCTTCAAAATGTCCCACTCGTTACATTTTTTGTTTAAATTCAATTAAAATTTCCCATAATGTGCAGAAGTACTCATTGTAATATTCTAGGACAAAATGTATACTATCACCTATTAAAAAATCTATGAGAAAAAATGAATAGTTTTAAAGATTAAATTTTCTTATATACTTTAAAAAAATTCACAGTTGACGCATCAAATTTATTTAAATTTTTTTTTGTATACAATTGTTGTATGTCGTTCAAATTTTCAATTGCAAAAATGGCAACCAATTTTCTTAACTTATGAGCCGCATGGAACATTTTAATTATGCGACATATTTACGTAACACAATTTATGAAATAATTTATATTTCGCAAAGTATTTATCCATTTGATGAAATTTTATATACTCATTAAGCTAACAACAATGCAATCATAGTAAAAGTTTCAGAAAAATTCATACAAAAATGTGGAACTTTGTAAATTCATTTCCAGTGCCTCTTACATACATTTCACTTAATTATATATTTCAACTTAATTGTTGACATAAATACCTGTCAACCTAATTAAATTCATTTCAACACAATTTAATACATTAGGATCTAAATAAGTACATATCAACACGATTTAATTAAACACATGTCAACTGCAAAACCTAATATATAAATTGTACTATATATTGTTTATCTGTTAGAAAACAGCCCTCAAAGACTGTTTCGGGTAAGTTATTCCAATTATCGATGGTTTCGTTTAAGAACGAACATTTGCCTATGTTTGTTCTCTTGTTACCTTGAATTTTAAATCTTACGGAGCAGAAGCACGGGGATTTAAATCAAGAACAAAATCAAAATTATTTTCTATGGAAATATGTGTTAAATGCAACCTGCAAGAATTTCCAAAAGAGATGGAATAAAGAACAAATGTATGTGTTAGAGTATGAAGATTCAAAGTTCGATAATAGATTTTATAAAAACTAAACATGTACATGTTAAAAGGATGGCGGAGTGTACAAAAATGGCGGGAGACGATATCCAAATTAGCATACGACGAAAGGTTCAGAAAGATGTTTGAATAAGCGAGAAGGCTGATGAATAACTACGGAAAATCACATGCGTAGGAAGATATCAACATAGTGCTGGAGGTGTTTTAAATTAGGCAACTCGAGCAGCACTCGGGTCTTGAGGTAGGTATTCAGTTGTTTGGTAGGCGTGTCCGCTGTAATTGGCAGCGAATGTTATAAATTTTATGTTAAACATGTGCAGTTAATCTATTATATTAATTTTCTTCCTTCCACCCCTTCGAACCATTTGCTCTTCTTATAGCTCCGATAATATCCTATCTTAACGCAAATTATCTCCACTTCCATTCGGAATACGGAAATGTTATGACAGAGGTACTTTTTAAAGAGCGGACAGCATAGTAGTAAGAGAGTTTAATCATTGCAATAATAGTGACACACGATAGCGTCAAAACTTGAAAGAGCAACAAAAAGTTGGACGAGGTATATTCCTTTAAGGGGAATGTGGGTAAAATGACCAAAAATCACATTTTCCAAAAATAAGTCCATGGTAATGTATATAGTTTTGAAAACCTCCCCGCCGAATTTAATAACCAAATTAATATTCTAAGTGGGTTTTAAAATTTTAAATAGCCTATGGCTGCATAACACGTGCCACGCCCAGAAAATAGTTTATCCCGGCTTCATTTCTTCTGTTTTTGACGTGCAAATGCTGGGAACAGGTATCGTTTAGTTAGAAGGCTGCGCCCAGGTGTTTATCGCGGCTAAGCTACTACCGTTGTTTGCTTTGTTTATGAGAAAATACACATGTATAATTGAAATTTGTTTTTCTATGTCTGACTCCTTCTTTGTATGTTGCTAAGTTCTTGATTATGCCTTGTTTTAGCAATAGAATACTCAAAAGAGCGAAGAAAAACATTAAAAAGGGTCTTGTGCATGCAGATGTTAGGAATGAACTTTCTACTTCTACCATAGAAGAGGACCTGTATAGTCCCAGAATAAAAGTTGAGAAAGGACTTAGCTTGCCAGACTCTGGGGAAGATTAATACTACACAGAGTTTATGATTTGTATAAGTAGTGCTTGTAGTTATGCATCATGTGGCTCAAAAAGCCTTAAACTATATGGTAATGGGAATATGTATGGTGTAGTGCATAAAGTAAGACAATTGTGGATTTACAAACTTCAGTTACCAAAAACCACATTTATGAAGCAAATGCTAGGTTGAGATGTATTGGTGTGGGAAGAGAGGCACAAATTTAGTATGTGAAATAAATGATCTCACCACCACTGTGATATACCGACACAAATAGGCAGCTTCTAAATTGTGCCGAAAAGATTTGTGATAATTCCATGATCAGTGCAGTTAATGACGCAATTTCTGTGAATGACACAAACTCCATTGATTTCTATATATCTGGACGAAGCGTGGGTTTTCAGTGTCAATTGTTTTGAGCATAACAGGCAAAATGTTAGGCGTTCAAGTGATGAACAGAATGCTCAACAAGTAGCTAGTGTACAATAATGGCAACAAAGGAAAAATTATAACTATCAAGGAATTAGATTTGAACCTGGAATATTTATAAAGAGGATACTTCAAGATATTGAGAGGTAATCGATCGTATACTTCTGAAAAGGACAAGGCAATAGAGATAACCGAAGAGAAAAGAAGCTGAAGATCAACATGAGGACCAGGGGTATGGATTTTTTAAAGTACATAGCACAAAATAAGTGTAGGCATGCTTCACTATCTTTGCAGCTCATTTTTGTAAGTTTGCAATTTTCTTTATGTAAAGAAATTTTTCTTAAAAATATTAGAGATCAAAGAAATGAAATTTGGCATATTTCTTTCTTATTAATTGATAAACAATTACATGCAGCACAAAATTTCCTTTACTATTCATCTAAAGATTTTGACTTGGGTACAGGAGCGATTTGTTTCACTGCTATCAATATCCTATATATTAAGTAACAAGTAATTATTATAAGAAACTTTTCTCTGAGGATATTTGATAGATATATTTGAAAGAAAATGCATACAAAGTATCCATATCTTTAATAATCAATGAGAAAATCTTCCTTATGTTCTGAACTACCAGTTGTTATTTCAATTCCTGTAAAGACAGAATGCTGTAACAAGCATGGGAATTGCAAACTATAGTTTTATATATATATATATATATATATATATATATATATATATATATATATATATAACAGTCTGATATACGAAATGCCAAAATACTGGTATATGGTGCACAGTGAATGCTTAGAGAATTATATTTTGTTAAAATGCCGTGCATGCTTAAAGATAGCATAATCATTCTTACAAGTATTATCGGACCTTGACAGCGCATTTTCAACGCTACAGCTTATACAGCTGATCTTTAATTGACGAAAGGTTTGAGGACTGGGACATTCCCATATCTTACCATGTGCAATTTCTGTTTATGTAGAAACTTGAAAAATAAAGTTCATCGGAGTTGCTGCAAACTTTCTTTAAAGGTTTGAAAGATGTGTGGTAGCAGAAGACATAACTTCCAATCAGCCGACAGACAGTTTGCACTCTCACGGTTGAAAGCACTGTAGTTTGTACTGTCTAAAGAAATAGAGTTCCGGAAGTAGATCAGAATCCTCATGTAGATCTATTGGCATTTATCAGCCAAGCCGTCTTACCGATGAATATTTTTATAGCCTACATCACAACTGTCTCGCTAGCGGAAACCTTTCCGTTGATGATAAAACAATATCGTTGATGACATTGGAACATCCCAAGACCTAAGATAAACAAGACACACCAACAGCGAGATATAAATCCATGGTAGGATTTGGTTTTACGAGGAAAAGAATTTTCCTACTACAAGCGTCCTCAAGAGATGGGGGCACTTCTGACAGGAAGGGATGATGTGAGAAGACACCAGGTAGCCAGGGCAGGTAGAGATAGATGTGGGAGGGATATTGGATTTGTAGCAACCTCCGGCACGTCAGCCTACAAGGCTTATTGTACTGCCCCTTAGAAAGAGACGTTTTCATTGTTTCCCAGCATCTGTCCCTTGAACAAGTTGCAGTATTTTGGTTTTAATGTCGGCTTCCCTGGTTACAGAAAGAGTAATGGACATTCAAACAGGATATACGAGGCAGATTTCTCATCCTTTTTACGCATTCTACAATTCTTTATACAGTCCCACTTTTCATAGATGTTTCCTGAAGTGATCGTGTTCAGTAATTAACGCAACTACTTTCCTTATTCCGCTTCTATCCATTTGGAAAAGGGGTAGCCAGGATCCAGGGGCGGTTAGGCTTGAACACAGATATCTCAGAAAGAAATTCGAGTCTCTTAAACGGCCACTACTGCACAAGATGCCAAGGCAGAAACCTTTCCAAAGCTCAAGCACCAGCCCACTTCGTTCACACTTTCTACCCTGCAAAAGAACACAAGGAATGGGATGAGAATAATTTGTAGATAGGGAAGATTCTCCTATGCGCCAGGGGAAACCACGAAAAACCCAAGGTCGGGATGACGGCCCCAACGAATTTCAACTGAGGACCTCCCAAATTCGATTTGCACCTCTTTGGATGCCCGAGGAGTATATTATTTATTTATTTTTTTTATTAAACCTGCTAACATTATCATGTGTTACAAAAATGTATAACTGACTAAGATTTTATTCGCATAGCGTCTGAAGATCGCCACTCAAGAGCGTATACGAGAGACTGCATACACAACATCGTATACCAGTTATCATAACAAAGTCAAGTGTTTTTGCCTTGCAGACATCACGTACTGCTGAGAGGAGACAGGTACAGGAAATGTAACATAATCTTGTATCCATTAATGCTGATTATTACATGAACGACATTCCTTAGTCATGCATCTTTAACTAATGCTCTCCTTTGTCCTTGTTTTCTTTTTTTAAGTACAGCACTTCATTTTCAAAGTGAGCAAAAATCACAAATTTTGAAAGCTCCTTCCTTTAAGAAAAATGCACAACAATAACATTTTGTATTTGTCCAAATATATGTTTACAAATTAAAACAATGGTTTTTCTAGACCTAGGAAGTATTCTATTGTCTTTTATCAGTCTATTTAAAATACATTTCAGTCTATTATTGTGCTCTTAGTGTATTACTAGGATTATTCAATAAGAAGTTACAAATTGATGTGGGGACAATCGATATTTACAATAACGAAAAAGCAGTAGCGAGGTGGCTGCACCTGCGAGTGAGTGTACAACCCTGGAGAAAAGGTTTTCCATCTACGGTGAGAAGTGTCTTGTCACGTCAAGCTATTTACAATTGATGCGGCATTTCCCAAAGGGTGGACACGTGTCGAAGACGAACACCGCGTCGGCCGGCCAACGGAGATTGCCACAGAGGCGAATTTGCAACGAGCTGAAGACTTAATGTGAGCAAACAGAAGGACAATATAGCCGCTGGTATTAGTTGCTCACAGGTCTTCAATTTCTTCATAATGCACGACAGGTTAGGTTTTCACAAAATCTGTGCTCAATGAGGGTGGCGCATGCTGACACATAATACAAAATACAAAGAATGGATCTGGCATTACAGCATCTCAATCGCTATCATGATAGAGGACACGACATACTACTCCGAACTGACACAGGCGATGAGTCTTGAGTTTACCATTATCAGCCCGAAACAGTGCGGGAGTCAATGCGTGGAAACATATTGGATCACAAAGGCATATTGCTCACCACATTCCAGCCTCAAGGACAAACTGTAAATGCCAACCACTACTGTTACGTCCTCAGGAAACGAAAGAAAACAGGACACCTCATTTCTTGCACGACAACGCGCGCCTTCATACTGCCAACAACACAAATAAGACGTTGCTAAATTTCAAGTGGTAAGTCCTCAAGCAACTTCCATATAACCCCGACCTTGCTCCAAGTGACTTCCATTTGTTTAGCTCTCTTAAACACCATTTTTCGCGTGAACACTCTCGCTTGTTTCTTTAAAATGAACAGGAGGAATTATAATGCAAGTGTGTTGCATAAGAAGGTCATAAAGTATTCATTAATACTTAATAATACAAATATCTTTTGCTAATTTGCTTTAATTTCCGGTATTGCATCTACACATTGAGTGGGGAAAGAAAGAGTTAATAAGGCATGAATTAAAAAAATAATTTAACCAGCAAGCTTGCTAGAAGAAACATGCACCATATAATATTTAACATTATAAACAACAAATATTAAAATAATTTTACATTCTTAGAATTCTTTATTTAAGTTAGTGTTTCGGTATTTGATCATTTCTGGGAGGAAGGGATGACGCGAGGATGCCAATTGGCGGCGAGCACGGAGAGAAGGGGCCCCTAACATTGTTTCCAGATAGAACGCCCCAAGTTAGTGGAGGCTCCTCGCCCAAGGGTTTCAGTCCCTAGGTTAAACAATGCCTGTAAAAATTGAATACTATTTTTATTGAACAGCTCTCGTACAATGGAAACATTACTTAATTTCTCATTAACATTTTCCATCATATCAAAACGTTCATAATACTAATTATAGGTAGAAATCCACTTCTAAACCAAATATCAATACTTCAGAAAAGAGCAGTAAGGTACTTAGTTAATTAATAATTATCATAGGGGGATTCTTGTAGGGAAGTTTAGTGCATTTTTAGCAGGCATGCTTTTTGTAGCCTCCCCCGGTGTATCAAGGGCTTGTCACCTGGTACGTGCATTTCCAAATGTACGGGTACAAACCAGTCAACAGGTTGGAGTTGCCCGTTCTCTTACGTAGCTTCGCATTTATACACATAGTGGACAATTTTTTTTTTTTTTTTTTTCTGTATGGGCAAGTAACTTAGGTGAATTTTTATACGGGCATTTCATCTCAAGACTATCGGCCGACAATGTTGGTACATACGGGCAAAGGCTGCCATATCTTCCATGTGAAGTATTAAGAACTTCTCTGTAGAATATTTCCAAACACTTCGCATTTGCCTGCAAGTAGGTTGAAAAGAAACTCCCAATGTCAACATGGGAATATTTACACTTAACTGACAGAAGAGGTCTGTTATTAAGTTCAACCATAACAACTTGCTAATATTTATCTTGCCATCAACACCGTAATATGACTTGTTTGCTTTTTGAGGTGTACATTCACTGAACTTTCTTGGTTTGCGAAGAATAAGATTGAGTGCTATTTATACATCCTGGACAGGACACTTCAAGTGTTTGCTAGCTGTCATTTGAAATATGAAATTTTGTTCAGATTATTTATTAGCGAATCGAATTGTGGGAGTTGCAGTTGTACCCATGAAAAGATCTTTGAAAATTTTCTCAAATCTCCATCGATTCTACTTATTAGGGGCGTAAAATAACGACGAACATGTATACACATGTCTTTTAACACTCTAACGGCCGCACATTTTGTCTTTTCTTAACGAAACTCGGTATCGTGCCATTGAAATAAAATAATAAATATACTTTGTGAAAATCAGAAAAACGTGTTCAAGAACGTGAAAACGAAAATTTAAAGAGTGCGGGTTAATATAAAGCGAAAATTTAAAAATCGCTCTAACTGCCGCGATTTTTGTTTTTCTCAACGAAACTCCACATATGCCATTGAAATAAAACAAGGAAAAGAGTATATCTGAAAATAAGCGAAATTAGACTTTTAGGAGTGGGGGCTTAACCTAAATCTAAAATTTAAAAATCCGGCCGCATATTTTTGTTTTTTGTTTTTTCTCTCAATGAAAATCTGTATACATATCATTTAAATAAAATAAGAAAATTAGTTCTTGTAAATAAACGAAATCAGACCGTTAGGAGTGGGGATTTACTTGAAACCCAAAATTTAAAAATCGCTCTAGCGGCACCAATGTTTATTTTTTCGCATCGAAAATCGGTATATACAATTTAAATGAAATAGGAAAAATAGTTTATGAAAATTGAACCAATAAGAGTTGGGGTATACTTCAAAACCGAAATTTAAAAGCGCCGTAGGAGCACCAATTTCTCTGCCTTAAGGCTCTGTAATACTCTTCGCAAATTCGACTTGCTGAGGAATTGGCGTGGTTTACGCAGCCCTTGCGCGACGGGCTTTTTTCCCGATAATTTTGCTCCAGGAGCAGAATGAATATAGTATAATATAATATAAAAGAAAAATAAAAATAAAGTAACACTAATAGCAATGTAACAAATTAACAGTAATAATAAAAGCTTTAAAAGGGATACAACACTAAGATAAAGTCATACTTGAATATATATTGCCATAAAAGAACTCGACGAGTTCGAAATATAGCGATTTCAAGTGTGACTTTATCTTAGTGTTTTATCCCTTTTAAAGCTTTTATAATTACTGTTAATTTGTTACATTGCTAATAAGGTTACTTTATTTTTCTTTTATATATATGGGTGGAATTATAAAAGCAATTGGTTTAGTGAATATCTTTAAAATTTCAGAATGGGTACTCCTACATGAGCCAAATTGTTTCATTTTTACAGGATCTCAGAGAAAGACACGATAGTGATAAGTTTTTCGACTGTTTTTGACGTGATGCCGCATGCTCTTCTGATTCGGAAGCTGGGCAGCCTAGGTTTAGATAAGCGTGCAGTCCATTGGATTCATAATTTCATGGAATAGAGTACACAGAAGGTCTGTTTGAGAAGGGAAATGAAATGTAGGGGGATATCTGACTCAGGGGTGTGTAAAGGATCTGTTCTTGATCCACTATTTTTTTAATCTTTATTAATAATATTTATAACCTATTTTATTTGAAATAGATAATTGAAAAAGTTGCAGTTTATAATCAGGCAGTACATAATATTATATTGTTTATAGATTTAGAAAAAGCCTATGACACGGTTCCACGCACTAAACTTTATGAACTTTTTAAAAACGCAGGCATTTCAAAATATTTAACCAAAACAATGCAAAATGTATATGGAAATTCTATGGCAAAAATTAAAATTACGAAATAGATTGTCACCAGAATTCCATGTTACTAAAGGTTTGCGTCAGGGATGTTGTTTATCATTGCTCAACATGTATCTTGAAGAAACTTTATGAAGAAAGTTTAAAGGTCTGGAAGAAGAAATGTGCAGGTATGGAAATCAAGTTGACGATAGGAGAATTTACACTTTGCAATTTGAAGGTGATAAAATAATAATAGGAAAAGAATACATGAGTAGGAAGTTCATTCAAGAGTATGAAAATGCTGGCCCAAAGTATGACTTTGAAAAATCTAATTATATATAACCAGAGGAAAAGAAAATAAAGGAGTGGCTAAATATAGTAACAAATAAAAATATTAGGTGTTATAATTACTGATGATGGGAAAATGAAAGGGACATTTGCAATATCGATTCTTAATCCTATATTATGGGATAAACGATTATTAAAGAAATAAAACATCAAATTTATAAATCGAATGCTAGAAGCACGTTTCTATGTGATGCTAAAACATGTCAGAATATGCATATAAAATAGATTTTTGACAATGGAAATGGATTACTAGAGGCAGTCAGTAAGTTTATCGGAATAGATAAGATCAAAAATGCCACAATGAGACAAAAAATTAATTTAAAATGAAAAATAACACTGTGGAGGACATTTTAATAAGACAATTGATATGGGATGGTCATTTAATGCGAATGGGTGAAGAAAGATTGCCAAGGGTATATATAAGTGGATTCCACTAAGAAGACAGAAACGAGAAGGCCACAGACAACGTGGATGAAGGACATCCAAGAAGAAATGAAGGATGGACAATTAAAAGAAGATTTTTTAAGCAGTTTATGCCATTTATAGTTAATTATATATTTATAAATGCGAACATTTAGGTATTTTGTAATTTTGCAATTGACGTCAGAAAATGTTGATACATTGTAAAACGAACGTAATAATAATAATACGCTTCAAAGATTCCGCATGTGGATTGCTATAGATACTTTAGTACCTATACCTCATACCTTGGTATGAGGAACATGCAAATGCAGCTGCCGGAAAGACTTGAAGGCCTTTGCACTTCGTTATGAGAATGCTAAAAAAGGGAGTGCAAAGTCTAAAGAAACAATTAGTGCGACCGTTAAGAGGCATGTGCTGGGATTCTTACAGGTTACGTCATGTAGATGCGATAAGAACGACCAAGTTCATAAGAGAAGGTCGACATTTGGTTAGGAGCTGAGCTGGGAACCACTCTCAACCGAACGGAAAACGAAAAGACTGCGTTATAGCATATGCAGGTTTTGAGGTATGGGCGGACATTCAGAAGAGGCTTCAAAATCCCACGTCTTACGAAAGAAATGACCTCTACTTCATAATTAGGAGTAGAAATGTTAAACTGATGTTAGAACCATAGAGCAATAGAATAATTTGCCTGCAGCGGTGTTATAGGGACATCCTGTAAAACGTAGGCGCCTGCTTCTCTAATATACTGGCGAAACAAAGTTATAATTGTTTACCCCATGTAACTAAATATTAAATCTCAATTGACGGTTGATGCTGTATTTATGAGCTGCCACCCCCGCATTTAATTAGATTGATTGTAACCAATAATTTTATGTAACTTCGTTATAGCCATGTGTAATATCATTTTCTGTACAAGTGTTGGATATTATGTTTAAAAGGTTATTTTCTTGCCAAGGCGCAGAAAGCTACCATAGTCATAAAACCTGACCTGGAAATTTCCGTAGCCCTTTTGTAGCAATATTTGTAAAGAATCCTGGAGCCAGATGTTAAAGGATATTTTGTTAGAACCTTTCTTAAGCGGGGTAGATACCATAAAAATATTTGGTGACTATAGAGATGAATAGAAAGGGAAGAAGCCATCCACTACCTGGAAAAGTCACGCTGACCACATTTTACTTAGCCTTGCAAGTTTGAGGCCACCAGTCTGGCAAGAGTATCCAGCGAGGCAAGGTTAGTGGACGGACTTCCTCGGTTCCGATAAATTAGCGGAAATCGATAGTTAGTTTTGCAAGAATTAAGTGGACATTCTTCAATAGTTAAGTGAAATAATTTATGTACAATGGTTCAAGAACAATAAAATTGTATTCCATCTTCCATAACCAAAAACATTATTAATCTGCATATGCTCCTTCCCTTATGGTCACAGTGCCATAAAAGTATCCAGCATCAGAGTCTCAACAGCCGGGGCATAACTGTAAGACGGCGGTAACCATCGTCGGAGAGGAAGAAAGTATTATTTACCCCTGAGATTATACACCCAAAAACCTAACAATTCGAATTCCTTTTTCTTTTCAAATTCTTCCCTCTACCTGGTAGTAAACAAATAATATCGTCGTACTTGTTAAACAGTTCTACTATTAGATATTGTTTTAAAAAATCTATAAACTGAAAGCATGCAAACCAATAAAGTAGCTTGAAAAAAACATTGACTGTAAATTGAGACCTTGCAAATTAATGAAAGGATTTTTAAAGACAAAAATATTCCAAAGTAACTGTTACAATAAAAGTGGGCGAAATATGCCGCCGTAACTCATTCCTTCCGATTTACTGGGCGGTGATATAAGGGTCGCTAGATAATATTGGAAACAAAACAATAATAAGTACTTATAGAACCGTTTTGTTTATCTCAGTTTCTGAAAGTGTTTCCCTGGTTCTGTACACAGCGTTTCATCCCCTGGAAGCATCCACATCACCCAATTTCCGGCACTGCAGATAACTCCTCCTTCTATGTTGCAACCTCTTCTTCGGAGGTAGAAAATCGGTGATCTCGTAGTCGGTTCTTCACAGTAAGGATCAGAAAGAAATCGCATGGTACCAGATCGGGACTATAGGGTGGATGAGTCATTAGTTTTGCCTCAGTTCCTTGCAGAAACTCCATTGTTACATTAGCGGTGTGAGCTGATGCATTGTCATGGTGCAACAGAATGTCCCTTGGTCCTGTCTTTGGACGCCGTTCTTGGATTTTCTGAAACACTTTCGGGAGGCAAGCTTCTGTGTGCCATTTTGCAGTAACAGATCTCTAATTTTCGAGCACATTGGTTGCCATGTGACCATTTGTGGAGAAGGAAGAGGCAACCATTTTCTATCCTATATTCCTTGGCCTCTTGATGGATGGGTTGGTCATCAGGAAAATCCAAACGTAGGACTGGCGTTTTGTTTCTGGATCAAACTGACATATTCATGTTTCACCACCCATAACAAGATCTCAAACATGGCGAGACTTTCCACAATTAAATCTTTGCAGCATTTCTTGGCACCGCTCCACCCTGTGGAGTTTGTCTCCTTCAGACAAATTATGGGGCACCTATCTTGAAGAAAAATTTTATACGTGCATATGAGGAATGGTTGAAACACTCGGGGAACTAATCGCTTATGCCACTTAATTTACTTTTAGGTTATTCTTGGATTTTCCGTGATTATTGTTTCCATAGAAGTGATGTCCTTCTCAGTCACTACTGTTCTCTTCATCTTTATAAGATCTCTGCCCCCTCTTTAATTCTCCGGATCAGCGGAACTCATAAGCATGTGAAAAAGAAAAGTCCCATAAACAGACTTTCAAGTGACTGCGTTTCATTTAAGCCATATTTGAAATCTTACAAGAACGCATGAAAATGCTCTCTCTGAATCTCCATTGCACTTTCAGTATTTGTCTAGTGACCCTCGTACCATGCAGATCCAGAGCTGATTGTCATCTGATGGCAGTTTAAAATGGAAATTGATTAAACTACTTTGTCCTTCTTAAGTAGTTCTGTAACTTTATAAAATTAAGAATGATCTTTTAGATGTACAAGTTGACATCGAAACAGTTAAAACAATCGTTCAATTTTGTTTAACTTCAGAAGAATTTCGGGCGCAAAATGCATTTTTCAGAAATTGTCAACACAAGAAAAGTCATACAGGGAGTTCTTGTTCACTTTTGATCTCAAAATGTCCCATCATCGTGTTGCAATGCAATGTCAAAACCGTCAGGATAAATACCGTCTAAAATTGAAAAAGTAATATCACTTTTAACTGTGGTGAATTCGTCAATTTTTACCAACATAAGAGAAGCAACACTCTCAAATCTAGACAAATGATAATAAAATTTAGGCTGTGTTTAGGGCTGGCAAAGCTGTAAGGAGCATTTCCAGAATTTACCACCTTTTGCGTCCTAGTTGTGATTCTTGTAAGTGAAGAGATTTGGCACTTTTTACAATTTGTTCTCAAAATGTATCCATTAAGCGAATCTGATATGTGAGAGGGGTATCTGCCAGATGCTGTACTATAGAATATGCTTCCTGAAAACTCATTGTTTTGTACAGTAGCACAGGCGTTAGCTAAACTAAATAGAATCATTTACTTTAAAACCCACATCCGATGAATCTGCTTCTGACATTCTTCAAGAAACTGAATCACTTGCTCATAATTGAAATGCCGGAAAGCAAACCATCCCATATACTGGACAGAAAAGTCGTAACTGATTGAAGATTGCACGTCTTTTAGGCAAATTTCTGAAAAGGGGTGACTTAGTTTTAAGGAGTTGCTAGACAATTTTGTAACTCTGTATCTGCCACAGGTTGATAAAACCCTATCATCAAAATTCCTTCGTTCATTCATCAGTTCATAAATAAATAAACTTTTTTCATCGAAGTCCTTGCTTTCTTAAATGTTCAGTTTTTCGTGAACAGGGAAATATAATATGAACTCATAGTACTCATGGATCAGTACAGTTTTCCTTACAACTTTTAGTTTCTCCCTCATAGCAAAGTTGAAGCTGCTCTTCCCATTACAGACATAAGACACCCCATCTTCACTTGTAATCAAATCGCTAGAGCTGTGTGACGTATTGGACGGAACTGCTGCCAGCGGGGGCGGAGCTTAGGTACAGTCTAAACTTGGATAAAATTAAAAGCAGGGAAATTTTATTTATAATTTTGACAATTAAAACTGCTACAAGGAAACCGTAATGTAGTTCTGAGCCAATAAATAAAATATTTATTGATAGATTTTTAGCTTAAGTAGCTTATGATGTTAGAGCATCTAGTCATGACGTCACCGTGCCGTACTCTGCATTTTCCTCTGCTCTGCTTCTGCATTTTCCAAAGCCAGTAGAACAAGCTGTGAAAACAGTAATGTTACTGATGCGTCAGATGCCACGCAGCTGCGTTGTGTTCTAACAATTGTTGTGTGAGGAAGTGTTGAAATTCTTATTTTTACCATATTTACGTGAATGTGCATTGAATGTAATGCACACCCCTATTTGAAACTTAATATCATGAATACAGACTTTGGCATATTGTTGTTCGGCGTCTTAGAGATAAGCTCGTCCACTTCATAAAACATTCAGAACATAGAATTTATAAGTGAACTATTACATCTGGAGCACATAGGACAAAATCCACATCACTCGTGCTGTAGCCAGGACAGTTGGCGTAGGTCAAAGAAGAAAAAGTTTTTTTTTTTTTTTATTAGTCACAGGTTGCCTGTTCTTACTCTTTTCATATACGAATTGCAAAACTTTTTCTTCAATGTTAGGACGTCTTTTTTTGCAAGGACCATTGAATTTCTTTGTCCTAGCTTGGGTTGCAAATCTTTGGTCGGCGGGAAAAGGCACATAAATAAAAAAAAAGATTTTGTTAGGAGAACATATGTGTGTGTGTGTGTGTTTTTTTTTATTATTAAATTATGCTCTCTTTCAATATGAATAATTGCAATAACTTTTCATATTTTAAAAACTAAAATATATATTTGTGCTTAAATTTAATATAAAAAAAAACGTTTATGACTTATGTGCATTTTCCCGCCGTGCCATTTCCTGTTGTCGCCACAAGCGGATGTTGCTCTTAGCTGCATTGAACATCTTCCTACCTTTCTGTTAACTTTTCTTTTTAACATAAAGAGCTTCTTTACGCTTGAAAGTAGCATCAAAGAGCATTTTTCCTCCATTTCGTGACTACTACTATTCAAACGCACTATGCAATAATAGGCCAACAATAAATGTAACCAAGTCGAGAATTGCAACAATGCATTATGACGTAATAAACAATAAATTCGAATGAAATTACCAGCGAACTACGGAACAGATTTGCACTCGAATCTAATGCGCACCACAATTTTGAATACTACATTTGGACAAAAATATAAATAAAATAAATATATTCAATTCGGTTCTTATTAAGTATTCAAATATAAATTTCATCTAAAACCATTAACACAATATTCCAATGATAAACCTAACTTCCAGTGCAATATCCGCATCCGCATTAGGGTTCCCTAAATATGGTATATTGAAAAGACAATGCCTAGTTGTAATGTTGAAAGATGCATCAGCACTTTTGGCCGTGTCAGTTTATGTTTCCAAGGAGAGATAAGTTTCCAGTGTTGCTCAAAGATTGGGTATTTAGTACCAAAAGAAAGAACCTTATCTTCAATTACAACTCTCATATAGCCATCATTTTCGTAAGGAAGATTTTAATCTATGAGATTTAATGAAAATCGACTAATTCGGAAAATTAAAAACAAACGCCCAAGACTGAGTGGCAGTACAGTGCTACTAATATTTTGGGTTTTCAGGCATATCCAAAGAAAAGGACTTGTAGCTTACCTTTTGAAATTTATTGAAAACAACCCCACAAACTAAATAATATGACATTCAATCAAATATACATACTTAAAAACATCAATTTATAACCTTTAAAAACTTTTTCTTAACTGCTACTGAGCCCCCTGCCTGGCTCATTAGTAATACACTACTGGAATCCCAGGAAGCTGGAGCCCAGTTATACCAATATAACATTCTCTTTGCTAATGTACTATTACACTAATTTATATTCAAATTTATTTCAACAATCATTATTTCATTTAATCTAGTACAAAATATGTAAACTAAAATAATATTAATTTAAATATTTGCTTTCTGAAATTACTTGTTTACATTCTGGTCTCAATATACACAATTCTTTATTAGTGTATTGCTGACTATAACTTTATTACTGTATTAACCTGTCCTTGTTTATACTTATCTGACCTATTGTACTTCTAACATTACATTTGCCTGTATCTTCCTCTGAATCATTCCTATCCATTTCCCTCTAACTTTCCCTACATTTTTAATATTATTTTCTCTTTTTACTGTTAAAATCTTTCTAATGTTTACCCATCTGAATTATTCCATTTTGGCTCCCATGTCTGTTTTCGCTATACATACAATGTAATAAACAATGAAAATCCGTGTAGAACGCAGGCTTTCACGGCGGGTGTCAACTATACAAACTGAGTCCTCCGGGCTGAAAGGCCATGGTTCAATGTGTCTTTTCCTTTATCCTCCCACACTTTTCGTTCAGGACTGTGATGGACGAAACGTTATGGGAAGATGAAGGAGAAGGAAGAATCCCATTGGACCAAGGCCTTACAGTCCGGAAGACTCATTTTGTATAATGAAAATCCTTGTTAATTTCTCCACACATTGGAGAACATTTTTATAAATATGTATCACATTTTAACACTTTTAAATTCATAGCTCCAGTTCTAGCTAATGCAAACTCTTCCCAACCTGCATTATTGCATAGCTGTATATATTATTCTCTACCCACACAGTTTTTATTTCCTTATGAAGTATCAAATGACTCTTCTCTCATACTACCGAATGTTTTGTCTACCTGTTTATTACTTTCCGTAATCTGCTGTTTTGATAATTCCTATTTGTCCGCAATTTATCTATACGTATCTTTTGCAAGAATTCCTGCATTTTCATATACCTTGATTCTTTCCATTTACATTTCTCCTGGATAAGGAAACATTCTTTAATTTTTATGCAGAGAATGCCAAAAAATGTATATACACTTCAAGTAAAGAAAAAAACTGTGTTAACGTAACAAAACTGAATTCACACAAACAAAAAATGATGAGCACTAATCATCTGATACTTTTACAGATTGAGCAACGTTTGCGAACGTGTCCTCAGCGATTGCAGCACATGCCGTTTCAATTTGTTGCTATGCGAGGTCTCCCAGATCTACCCTTGTGAACATCGCATACGGTACCATGAGTCTCAAATTTGTCTCGAATGCGTGCAATTGTTACTCGCGTTGACTGTTCTGTTCTGTACACACCTCTCCATTGCCTTCGAACTTCAACAACATTCTCGGTTTTCCAATATCACTTCAAAATTGCTTTTCGCTGTCCAAACGATAATCTTGGCTCCTTTTGTTGTAGTAACGCTAGCATAACGTAATGTGAGTCGCGTCTGTTTACAGAACATAATACCATAATCTTGGCTTCGTTTGTTTATTTTTGATTTACCTGTAACGTATCAACGCTATCATAATGTATGTGAGTCACATCTGTTTACAGAACATCATATACACATCACTGTTGTTTTTCGGTCCAACTTTTAAATATATTAAATAGATATCTACTGTAAAAGTGTGTATACATTTTTTGGCACGCTCGTAGTTATTTTTATCTTGGTGGAATATTTATTTAATTCTACCTGCGCTATACATTTTGCGATGCTATCGGTAGACCCAAAACCTGTTAAAATTTTTCTATGTTCTTTACATAGTAAGGAAACAGTGTCAGGACTTTAAAAAATGGCAACATCAATATTTGTATCGGCGAAGAACCAGAAAATGAAAGTTCTGAAATAGCGGAGGTGATATGTGTTGCGTTAAACATGATAGTGTACAGTGTAATTTATAGTTTCTTTAATAGTGTTTAACGCCCGTTTTTACTGTTGGGGTACCACAGGCGGTGGACACTGATGATACACAAGATGAAATGAGAAATTGGGAAAGGGTTTTTCCCCTCCTTAAAGGAAGTGTTCCAGGCTTAAGTTTAGGGTACCTCTCCGGCATTTTGCCATTTATGAGAACTGAGGAAAGCCTGGAAAAAACCTCAGTCCGGGAGAACGGTCTTGGTGGGAATCGAATCCCAGACCTCCCGCTCACGAGTCCGCGTCTTAACTATTACGGCAATCCGTGGCTGTAATTTGGAGGTGTTTGTCGGACAGGAGTCGCAGTAAATTGCAGTGCTGTTCTGACATGTCATAGTTCCATGGAGGTGAAGAACTTAAATTAGCTGTTAATTAAAGATTTGTTTCTCATTTTAAATTGCATTAAGTTTGTGTGGATACTGCGTGTGGTTCTCCTCCATCCATTGTGCATTTATGTCTGACCAGTATCTGCAGGTGTGTTTGTTGTTAAAACCGTCCAGGGAAAGTGTGGCTTCATCTGAGAATACAATTTGCCTAATAAAAAGTGGATTGTTTTTAATGCGCGCCATCATTAATTCACAAAAGTGCATTCTTCTATTGGGATCGTCCTTTGAAAGTTTTAATATTATAAGGATGTTGCTTGGCATTTTTAAGGATTTTCCTTACTGTGTTTTGGCTTACATTTGATTCTTGCAACAAATTTGTTGTAGAAACTTTTGGATTTTCAGTACGCGGAGGAGAAATGTAGTGAACTATTCTCATCAGCTGCACTTTTCGGGCGACCTGATCTTGGTATGTCCTTTACGCATTTAGTTTGAATAAATTTCTTTACCATCCTTGTCACTGTTGTATATGGAACTGGATTGCATATACATGTCATTAATAATTCTCCGCCTCTCGGTGAAGTCTTGTCCTGTCTTCATAGTCAAGTCATAATTAGAATTCTTCCCCTTTCGCTCAACGTCAGATAGAATTATTTAACACACTAGATGTCAGTCATTCCCTTAAACCAGATGTTTTTGTAATCAATAAATATAATTCGTGGACAAAACACAGTAAACAAAAGAAGCGGTTTATTATTCGCTACACTTGTTTGTTTTCTTGATTTAGCAACAATAAATGTGTACAGCATTATATAATGTGGGTACTTTTTGAAAATTTCTTAATGAGCATTATTCGAAAATATAAAAATATATTGGGTATTCCATTTAAAATAAGAGAGTTGAAGTTACTTCCTGATACACCGGAACTAATAAAATTTGGTAATATTTTGAATTTTCTGTACGGCTATCCCCAGACACCGAGTTTCATGCCACTGAACCACATGCTTCAGAAGTTATTTAGGTGATGCAGGACTTTTAACTAATTCTGTATAAAACAGTGTAACAAAATATCAGTGCTCATGAAAGTGAAACACAAATACATAATCTTCTGCAGTGATCCCACTGTGAAAACGAAAGTGAATTATTTAATGAGAAATTGTAACCTTTTACACGTATAGAGATTGTAACAAATGTTTTGTTTTGAAAAGTGATCATCTGAAAGCCAAGCAAAAATTAAAATATATACCGGGAAGGATTTTTTTATTTTGGTAGGCTTGTACATAAGCTGGATGCTTGTCGCATGATAAAGAACCGTTACCTTCCTCAATGGAATTCTCTGAAACCTCCAGAATGAAAAGGATATGTAACAAAAGCTCAGGTAGTGGAGGCAACAGCTGGTTCCTGAGGATAATGACTGAGAATGGAGCTCAAAGTAATGCCACAGCCAGGCATCCAAGTATCCACATTTAAAGCTAGGAATTTTAGAAACAGTCTAGACGAAGGCTGTCTGAACATTACTTGGCTAAACAGGGGTGCCTCTGTAGTAAAAACGGGCATTAAACACCATTCAAAAAAAAAAAAATCAACGTATGGGTGGTACCCAATGAAATTTTCAGAATTTCTGGAAGTCTTCTTAATGTCGACGGTGCTCCCGTTAGAGCACAAGCTGGAGCCTTGGGCCCACTTTTTTTTTTTTTTTTTTTTTTTTTAATTATTTGCCTCTTGGAACATTTTAGCTGAGAATTTTTGAGACGAAAGCACAATTTCAGGGCAGCATATTGTTCATCGGTATCACCTCCATTTTGCTGTAGTCGCAACTGAACATATCTGATTTTTACACTTCTCACCAATGAAACTGGTACCGCGGCATTAAGCTAACAAAGTATATTGAAGTTAAAATTTTGCGCTAGAAATTTATAGGTATGTAAAAAGATGATTATTCTTTACCGCACAGCACTCATATGTATCGTATATTCCTGTAGCTCATTTTAGCAGTAGCTATTGTTTTGAGATGTTTGTTGAGAGTTTCTGATTTTCATGAAAATAATTATGCCGTTGATAAGTATAAAAGCACTCCAAATGGGAAAGTGTTATGTGTAAAAACGAAAAGAGATACCTATCGTGAGATTAGGATGAAATTTGGTGTCAGTAAAAAAACTTAAATAGTTATTGCAGATTTTTGTAGAAATTGACGACATAAAAATGCCACTTACGGAGATAGATCAACTTGTAGACGGGTTAGAAGGGCTTTTAATGTAGTTAAAAGTGCAAAAACTAACTCAAAGGCTTTAAGTCTAGACTAGCAAATCAGCTCGTTATTAGTGTATTATTTCGATTAGAACTGTATCTCTCATTTTCTGCTCATAAATTCAACACTTGCACAAGGGAATGAGTTCGTGTACCTTCCAGCTTCTCTTAGTAACTTCCAAGCCATCTGGGATACATGAGATATTGGGTTTCATACAAGCGTGTAACGCCACATGTTAAGGGAGTCAAAGGCAATGTGTTTACGTTTCAATCTATGGTCTGGTTTTTGTTGAACTGATATGCATTATGGGGCGTAACACTTGATAGGCTAATGTAACGCAAGCGGATTTTAATACCTATCACAAAAGCTTTTAGAATTCCGATCTTATGCAAGATATACAACATGATGTTTATGAAGACTCAAAAAACCGCATTATCTTGTCTCTTATCAAGGGGGGCAGTATTATGTGTTTGTGTCAACAGAATAATTGAGAAAATTAACTGCATTTCGTTCACACACACACACACACACACACCACACAACCATACCCATATCCATACCCATTACTAAGGGGGGAGGGGAACACGCAACACCTAAATGTTTTTTAATATTTTTAGTTTTACGCATTATTATATTACAATTCCTTTAATTTTTTAAACATTACATATTCTTTCAAACATTTAGCAATCACTCTTACGTATTCGGATATCATTTTGTCTAAAATCCCCTTATTGGATGAGCATGAAAATGAACGCAATTTCATCACATTTTTACACCTGCGTCAATTGAAATGTCTAATACTATTATTGTTCTTGTATTGTGGTTACATAAGTTTTATTATGTTGTTGAGGCATTTCAATCAGCTTAACGCTTTTATGAGGTAAAGATGATGTTAAGTCAAGAGGAAGCTGCTAAAGCAGTTGTCCTGTTAGAAGATGAACGGAGTATGCGTTATGTTGCCCAGATGTTACGAGTCAATGTCTCTACTATACAAAGGACATACCGAAGGTTTGGGGAACTGCAGAAGACGGGGATCAGGTCGCAGAAGAGTGACATCTGCCAGAGTTGATAAATTTCTGCGGCTGCAAGTTTTATGTGATCGTCACACAACAGCCGTAGTAGCTCAAAATCGCTTGCAAAGGGCATTAGGAGTCGATGTCAGCGTGAGAACAGTGAGGAGATCTGAGAGGACTGGGGAGCAATGGAAAGCTGCCCTACTTACGGATGAGTCGAGATCGTCTGATGACAGGGAAAGAGTATGGAGGAGGACTGGAGAAAGGTATGCCCCTTGCACCTTCTCATCGACGATGACTTTCAGGGGAGGTTCCGTCATGGTGTGGACTGGACTTGTGGAGAACGGGGTTCTGAATGTAAACCGGCACATTGAAGAAATTGAGCAGGTTACCCCTATGCTCCATATGTAGGCAATGATTTCCGCCTCAGCATGGCAATGTCCGTCCACATGTGGCTCACATTCCAACACAGTATTTGCATAAGGTGAGGATTCAAGCGCTAGTTTGTACAGCATGAAGCCCTGACCTCAACCCCATAGAGCACATTTGAGATAAGATGGAGAATAAGCAATGGGAGGCTATACCACAAGAAAACCCAAGGACTTTGATCCGCAGCATGCCCGTAAGGTTGTAAGTTGTGGTACAAATCAGAGGAGGAAACACCGGCTTCTGAGAGTACCACTGAGTGTTGAAAGGTGTGCCTTTCTGTTACCTTACAGATAAAAATGAGATCATTATGAAATGTGATTAACTTGCACGCATGTTCATGCTCATGTAATAAAGGAAATTATGAACTCAAAATTATATCCGAATTCTTTAGAGTGATTGCACAATTTTTGGAAAAGTATTAAATGTTCAAAAAATGAATGGAATTATAATAATTCTCATATAATGATGCGTAACATTAAAAATATTAATTTTTTAGATATTGCGTCTTTTTTCCTCTCTCAGTGTGTGTGTGTGTGTGTGTTAAAATATCAGTTATTTGGGATGTGATGTGTCTTATGATTATGATAGGGGTGTATATTATAACCAGGATTTATACTTTTCATAATATATCTAGTACCATAAAACGAACATTAAAGAATAAAACTATGAAGGAAACGCTTTAATTTTATAAAACAATGCCGGAGCACATCTTCACTGAAAATGGGTACATAAATAAAAGTGGTACAAACTGCCGAAATTATTATTATTATTATTATTATTATTATTATTATTATTATTATGTACCTGACTGCTTTGATATACCATATCAAGAATTTTGAAATAAGAGAAAACTTTTTTTTTGACATAAATAGCAAATATAACAATAAAAAAAACTGCATGGAGTATGTTTCCCAGATGTCAAATTAGCGAAACAATTAATCGAAAGAAAAAGGATTGGGAGGATTTATTCTGAAGAGGAAAACGTTAATTTGACGTCTCTTGAACGAGTATATTATATGTTGAGTATATTTGTATCTTCACTTGTAGATGTGCCGTCGCTTTATACATATTCCCCACCATGAAAGATTAGCAGCTGTTTGATATTTGTTGGACTCTCGAGCACATCCTCATACCCCCATTCACGGATTTCATTTGTCATTTAGCACATTAGTTTTGATAATAAATAGCATTGGCACCAGAATGGCACTGTCTTATGCCTTTTTTATGATTCGTTTAGAGGAGAATTCCTTAAGTCAGGACCCCATTTATATGGTTGAGATAGATGATATATTCTGCTTTAGATGACTCAGAATCCTTGGATTAGTTCACTTTTTCTGCCTCTCTCAATGCTGCTATGTTCATAGATATCGATATATCCTTATGCAATGCCTCTTTTCTTGCATAGGTGCACATTAAGCCAACCAATTTACAACGGTATCTTCATTTTGATAATTGTCATCCCCTGCATACCATAAGATCTATTTCTTTTTCTCTTTCAACCCGCAGCCACCGTCTTTGTAACAATTTTTCATATCTTGACATCTATATTAAAAAGCTAACTCAAAAGATCCAACACCAAAAATATTCCCCCTACTTTTACAATTCCGTATTATTCTAGCGCACAAAAAATTGCATTGCAGAATCAAAAACTTCCAGTAAGAAATGCATGCCTTTCATACTTACTTTGAAAGAATGCCACAATACTTTATTAATGCATTTATCTTTAAGTGATTTTTTTTAAATGTGTGCCCAGTCTTACTTTTATAACACCTCCTAACATTAAAAGTATCCAGTACTCTGTCTGAAAGCAGGTTCATATCCTTGCCAACACCCTGAAAACAAAACCATCCATGTCGTTCGTCCCTTAGCTCCGTTTTATCCAGAGAATTTAAGATTACTTCATTTGCTAACTACGCTTTTAAGAATGTCGTATATATGTTATCTTGTAAGATTTTCAAAAAGTTTTACATTGGTTTAACTTCTACTGTTGTTTCACTCCATATGAACAATTTTAGATGTCCTGTGAAAACCAAGTCTCACTTGCAGATTGCCCAACATGCCCTGTCTCACTATAAAACATTTAATGATGCTTTAAATGTAACACTTATTGATACTTTACCGACTCAAAGCTACCTCAGATACAGGAGCTATATTTTTGCATGAAGCGCGTACACCAGCAATTTAAATCCTACGTGTTAATATTTCGCTTTCTACTGTGTTGTTATTGTTTAATTTTTTTCAATTATTAATTACTTTTCTTTCTTATTTTCTCCTCCATCCTATTCCCCAAGTTGCTTGTTTTATCTGTTTCCGTGCATTACGTTATCTTCGAAATTTAATATTTACTTTTACTATCTTCACTTGTCTTCTGCGTTTGAAGTATGGAAGTTATTCGAAATATTGCAATATTTGTGTTTACTGTTTAAGTGTTTTATATATTTCTACTTCTCTAGTTCTGTTATTTCTTTAAAAAAAATACTTTGAAGGAATTATATTTTAATAAAAATTGCACATGGAAGCATAAAATCTTTAGCGTAGACAGCTTTGGTGATGCATTCTTATGCAATACCTGGTTGGTTCAGAGAGAGCTATCATAAAATAATTACATAGACGCTAGGATTATTTTTAATGGTAATTAAATAGAAAATAATCACAGAAGCATGCATGACGGTATTTTTCTGATGCTACCAGCGGTATAACAAATTTATAATTACAAAATGCAATCAAAAAGTTTAATTATTGGGGGAAAAATTTGTTTTGCTTCAAAGTAATTATGCACAGCTAGCGAAAAGCCTTCCATATTAGTGAACATTAGGTGCAAGGAAAAAAATAATAATTTATACATTAAAAAACTGCCAAAAAGGAAAAAATAAGAAAACAAGCAGTATGCGGCCACCGTAACAGCGTGGTTTAAAAAGACTTGCGGATGCTCTCGGTTAGTATTGTTTTTCTGTCAGGTACGCCAACTTCTGTAATTGTGTTCTTATTAGAGGACCAAATCCGATAATGTTAATGGAGAGTTTTTGTGTGTAAATGTAATTCACATTTGGAAATACGGAAATGAAAACTGTAAATTGCCTGTTTCAATGTGATACGTCTGTTTTAAATATGTAATCCTGTCGAGGCTAGGGACATTATTATTATTATTATTATTATTATTATTATTATTATTATTGTTGTTGTTGTTGTTGTTGTTGTTGTTGTTACCGTGCGATCAGTTTTGTTTTCCCTGGAGGAGTGTTTTTCCTATGGGCGAGCGAGCAGCTCGTTAGCCGGTCAATCGGATCTCGGTGATTAGCGGGAGACTAAAATAATACAACAAACCAACCATATAACAATACACAAACCAATTTAAGAGGCTCATTACTTACCAAATTATCAAATAAGTGGTTGAAACTCCCCGCCTTTATTCTGTAAACATTTTTGGCATCTCTTTAGGAAATTATTCATCACTCGCTGTAGTTAATTTTGAGAAACCCGGACAATTTCTTGACGAAATTCTTTGAGTTCTTCTATGGTGTGAAGGGTTCGTCTTGTACACGGCATTTTTTAATTTACCATAGGGATAATAATCGCAGGTTGTTAAATCGGGGAACCAAGGGGGCAACAAATCCCTCTTAACTCTCCCACATTGTAAATAGCCCTCATGGAATTATTCGCCGTGTGAACAGTGGAGCCCTATGGAAAAAAGGGGATGGGGAAGCATGATCACAGCTTGTGTCGGTTAATTCTATGAAAAAAGAAAAGGAAAAAAAAAAGAAAAGAAAAGAAAAGAAAAGAAAGAAAGAAAAGAAATTAATGGCATTCACATATGTAACAGAATCAACTGCAGGCTCATAAAAAAGTTTTATGATTCTTTCACCACTGAGTTAACACATATGAATCGTACACAGAAATACACTGTGCCGGTATAAACACACGAGGCATAATACACTTTATGCATGCTGTCGAATTAAGAAACGAACAATACAGCACAAAACCGGGAACAGCTGCGCTACCACTGCGACAGTCAGCAGGGTCAACAAGTACGCAAGCGGCTTTGCTACCCCCTCCACGACGCAGCAAGCTAGAGTAATGGCTCGCTCAATGGGGGGAAAGCATCACTGGCCACATAAAAAGAATGATTTTTAAAAATATTATTCAACAACAAAAATTAAATATGAAAAATTTCAACGCTCGCGAGGTGATAAAAGATAGAAATTGAAGAAATGGAAATTTTTGCATTTGGGAACATGGTTTTAAGTTTTTTTATAAAACGTAGCAAGTAAGAATTTCTCTTTTCCACCTTTCTTATTTAACGTTGGTAATATTACGTTTTCAGTTGTACAAATAATAATAATAATAATAATAATAATAATAATAATAAAAATAATATAATATATTATTATTATTATTTTGTTTATTTTTTCATTTAAATTGCTGCTTTAAAATTTTAGGAACATAATTTAGTTTTTTTAATTAATTTTATTTTATTGTTTATTTTTTCTTTCCGGGCATCTAGGGACCACGCAAAGTAACGCAAAAGCATTTATATTCTTTTTCTTTTCCCATTTCTTTTGTGGCTTTTCAGTAATTTCATTCGTCACTGGGTGTTTTCCGTTTCTCTTCAGTTTATATGCAAGAGTGTAATGATGTATTAATTGAAGGGAAAGTAAGCTGGAAAGTTAATTTCATTATGATGTATTATTAGACTGCTGTTTATTTCTGTCCCTTCCCAAAAATTTGCTGGTTTCTTCAAGCTTCTAATTGATTATAAAAGCCGCGCAAACAGAGCAAAGGCATCCTATGGAGTGTGTAACGTTCCTCTTTTTCTAAATTAAGCGTGGTTCGACACTTTATATATGTCGGTCCTGGTGGTGTAGTGGTTACCATACTTGCCTTATATATGTCGGTCCTGGTGGTGTAGTGGTTACCATACTTGCCTCCTAAACCCAAAATCGCGGGTTCGAAACCGGTCAGGACCGATGGATTTTTTCGGGCGTAAAAATCGTAAGTATGGCTTCCTTCGGAAGGGAAGTAAAGCCGTGTGTCCCATGTCGTACATTTACGGCACGAAAAAGAACCTCAAGCCTGAAAGAGAGGCCTCTGAGCAAAATTTGTCAGCCGTTTCACGCCCTGAGTTGAATGGGACGCTGATGACCTGAGATGTTAAAGAGCGTTCGTAAATAAATCAATCACAAAAAAAAAAAAAAAAAAAAAAAAAAAAAAATCATCGACACTATACGAACATTAGGGACTCATGTGCTCATTGTTTGTAGCAATGGCGTTTCTGGAAGGATGTGGTGAAAGGGAACACGCGTAAGCATTATGTTCAAGAAATCGTTTAATTCTTTAGTATTATCAAAAGAAAACACCTGGAAACTAAGTAGGAAAAACAAAAGCTTCCCGTTATTGAATGGAACATAAAATAGCATCCTGCAATACTTAACAACAAATAGATTCCTTGGAATTTAGAAGAAATGCCTTTTGCATGAAATATTACTTTTGAACATTTAAGTGATACGGGTGCTTCTAATAAGAATAAAGTAAGTATTGTTATTCTTTTTCTTAATAAAAATGTGACAAGTAGTCAGTATTATTGTATTATGTTATTAAAACGTGTATAGGAACATAAATTTAGGCTATTTTTAGGGAATGTTTCGATGAATGGTTAGCATGTTTTTTCGAACATAAAATTCTCATCATTATTTATTACAGTGTCATTTTGAACTGCATTTTTTTATATTTTATTTTTGCGCCAGCTTTTGCAATGCAAAATAGTATAAGTAGTCACAACTCTTTTATGCAATAAAACGAATTTTCAAAAAAATTCCCAGCCTTTTGGAACAACAATTCTAAATTAAAGTTTTCAATAGAAATGTCGCCCTAAAAATGCTGCCTGCATTCATGTACGGTATAAACACAAAGCCTTGTGTGATATCCATGGACAATTGTTACTACACGTCAAACGCTGAAAAGTTGCAAATGTTTGTTCCAACTCTGGATGCTATGTTGTATGCTCGTTCTGTATCCCTCCATCAACGCTGCACAATAACAACAAAAAAAGCAGACCTTTCTTTGTCCTCGACGAAGGTCAGCCGTTCCCTTCCCTGCCTTTTTCCCCTCACGCGTTCCACGGCAGGATAGCAACCGTTTCAAACACATCTGTTCTTTCCGGACATGGCGCCAACTTGCACGGTTAGAATTGTGTCACGTTCGCTAGGAATGTGCAGTATGTGGGTCACTGAATTCTGCAAACACCACTTATCATATACAAACAAGGAAACTTAAAAAAAAATCCAAAGCAGGAAATGCGACAGCATACAGTGTTTCAATAACAAAAAACAGGTAATTATAGTGCGTTCCCCATTACTTCTATTTCAACGTTAATATGAATGTATAACTCCGCGGTGAATGACTCCGATTGGTTAAGTAGCACTATAAATGCTAAAAACAGCTGATATAACGCATTTAATTGTTATTTCTGGTTACTACCCTTAAGTTAGAGTTAAGAAAATAATAAATGTACCGTATATGTACATACAGAGGAAATACCCCACCAAAAACAAATTAAGACTGTTTCTCGTGCACTCACATAAGAGGCGTGTAAGGGTTTTCCTGCGGAAACCCCACATTTCTAATACGATAAATAGCAGACTATAAAAGAATGTCATTTTTTCCGCCTCTCCCCATTTGTAAGGTCACAGGACATTTTTTTGAATAAAAAATCTCGAATCTCCAGGGGAAAAAAACATTACACGATAAACTTGCAACAACTTTTCAACGAATTCCTTTGTTAGAATACTAACAGGCCCAGCACGTGGTTGCACTGTACAGAGAGCAAACGAATGCGTAAATTACCATCAAATCCATTTTTTGTGTGTGTGTGTGTGTTCGTTTCACCTTTCGGTTGATATTTCAAAATAATCTTTGGTATACGAACTTCTTTCATTCTTTGAATATGTACTCTACAATTATTTCTAAACTTTTCTATTTTATTTATTTACTCTGGCAAGAGTTAAGGCTATGGGGCTTTCTCTTCCACTTTACCAGCCCCCCCCCCCCAAAAAAAAAAACACAGCAAAAATACAGAGTACAATATAAATAGCTATATAAAATACAGAAGAAGAAGAAGAAGAAGAAGAAGAAGAAGAAGAAGAAGAAGAAGAAGAAGAAGAAGAAGAAAATTAAAATAATATCGTTAGATAGTCGATAAAACAGAATTCCATTTGTCCTTCAATAATTTTTCTCGGGAATAAGGGGTGGAGAGGGGGAGGAGAAGAAGAAACGAAAGACCGTTTTGATTCCTAGGGTTAAGATGACAATAATATGTTTCAATCGCATTATTATCGGACATTCTGACTTCAGGAGGATTCTAGGAACTGTCACTCTGAATGAGGTTGAGTAAAAATGCGTTCCGTGACGAGGGATAGACAGTAAAGTCACATTCTGGGTTCGAAGTAAGGACGGGCAAACGAAGAGAAAGGTGAATGTACTGAGGGGTAGAGGTAAGGAGGATTTTTAGCAGGAGCGTAAGGGAATGGAAAGTCCTGCGTTCTTTTAGAGGTAGCCATGACAGTTGATTGCATAAGGGTGTCACTTAATCAGATGTACGAGTGTTGTAAACGAAACGAACACAGACATTATGAACTCGTAATCCGCCGATCTGCCCAGTATTCAGATTAGAGTACAAATCACAATAATCAAAGTGAGGCATAACAAGCACTTGAATGAGATTCTTTTTGAGATTTTATTCGTAAATTTAAAAATATCTAACTAATTTCTAATATCTTATTTTTTCCCTTTGTGTAAGAGAGTGCAACGAACTACACTTCTCAAAAATCTCCTTTCAGCTTCTTCTGTTGGATAAAACCCAAATCTCACAACCATATAACAATATAGCGGCCGCCATAACTTTATAAAATTTTAATTTGCTTTCTTTGCCTATGTTTTAATGTTCTTTCAATTGTGTCGCATATGTAGTTAAATTTGCTAAGTTTATTAGAAATATCATCCTAAATAGTTAATTCACCTATTCAATGGTTTTTCCATCTAAAACTATTTTAGTTCTTACAATATCTTTTCCTCTAAATGCTAAAACCTTAGTTTTCTTTATTGATATATTAAAATTAAAAATTAAATTTAAATGAGGCCATTTGTAAACCTCTACTCTGAGCTTGGTATAACATCCTGGTCATCTGCAAAAAGTAATGTTTCCAAAGTGTGATTCTTTATTTCTAAATGTGAATCTAGAAGTGTCTGTCAATTATGAATAGTATCGTCAGTATATGCATTAAAAAGAGAGGGCGAAAGCGGATATGCTTGTCTTGCACCTCTATTTATAGTTGCTTTATATCCTTCCAATTTTTGATTAGACATATTATTGCAGCTATCAAATGTTGAGACACACCTTCCTGTTTCATTATATTTCACAATTTATTCCTGTTTACTGCATCAAACCCCTTTTCAAAATCTACAGTGAAAGATGGTACATCAGATATATTTCCTTTGCTTCTTAAGTATTTGAGTAACAGTAAATGTATATACAATATGAATAAGACCTGCCTTTACGAACTTCATTTTGAGCTTCTGGAAGATTTTCCATTATTACATTAAGATGAGTTTTTAATATAGATGCATAAATCCTATAACAAGTATTCAATACACTTATATCTCTGTAGTTTCCACAGTTTTAACGATCTCCCTTTTTATAAATTGGATATAGTCCAGTTTTCCAACACTTGTTCAATAGATTTAACAGACGTTGCTTTAGTTGAATTGATCCATATTTTATTAATATATTATTAATATTATCATTTCAGGATTTTTTTTTTTCAGTGGTAGGTGGTATTTATTAATTCTTCATAACAAATTGAATCTACTTTACGCCGACAGTAAAAAATTACTATTAAAATGCATAAATAGGGTATTCATAATGAGGTATCCTTGAAGATTATTACAGTATTCACTAATGATAAACCGCCACGGGTGGCCCAGGTCGTTAAGGCGCGGACTCGTGAGCGGGAGATCTGCGGTTCGAATCCCACCAGGACCGTCCTCCCTGACAGGTTTTTTCCAGGTTTTCCTCAGTCCTCATAAATGGCAAATGCCGGGGAGGTACTCTAAACTTTGGCCTGGAACGTTTCCTTCCTTAATAAATCCTTTCCCAATGTATCATTTCATCTCATGTATCATCAGTATCCACCGCGGGTGGTGCCTCAGTAGTAAAAACAGGCGTTAAACACTATTAAAAAAAAAAACGAATGAAAACTAACCCTTGCTAAAGTTTAAGCTACAATTTCCTTTGCGAACATCAGGATGTAAGTCGTCCTGGAGCCAATCAGAAAACAGCTGCACCATATGGTTATATTTACGTTAGGATAGAAATAACAGCGAAATCTGCAATCCATGACTAGGAATACCATATTTTGAAATCTGAAAATGCATACACCCTTTTCCCCAATGTAAACACGAACGTCGTTGTTTGTAACAGTTTCCAGCAGGGGTGTAATCCAGATACTTAGCATGCGGGGGCTAGTTATTGGAACATTCTGCATATTTGCCTCAAATGCCGAGGAACACACTGTATGCTTTAATATTATGACATTTAAAACCCTGTATGATGCCGAGTTTCCACCTGAGATCGGAAAACATTCAACCTTCTAATTTTATAATGGCTTTAGACACCAAATTTGTTAGTTTTTGACATCCCCGCTCACCCTCTCTGAAAGAAAACATGACGCACGCTTTTACTAAACTCACTATAGCTCATCTACTTACATTCATTATGCCATTTTCTCCGGAAACGCCTTCACCTCGTCATTAACTTCACCAAAACCAATTTTTTGGAGGATTTCACAACAAACACCCCTATATCATCAGCTTCACTTTCATTACCAACCTAAACAGATGATGTCTAATCTGAGGATGCGATAGACGCCGAGTTCAGATCCCCTGTCTGTTTGTATTTCTGCTAATTTGGTTTTTATGATGAAAAAATATATCGCTAATTTGCTTATCAATTGATAAAAACTTACAGCAGACTGAGGCACACATTTACTTATTCAACAACAATGGGATGCTTTGCCTTGTAGTAATAGGGAAGAACTAAGTTTAGAAGGTTGATACAAAACTTTAAACGTTTCCAGGTAAAGGAAAAGAGGAAAAGATAAAACATATGGACGGACCATGGAATTAAATTAAAATGTGTGTGTGTGTGTGTGAGAGAGAGAGAGAGAGAGAGAGAGAGAGAGAGAGAGAGAGAAAGCTAATATTCTTGCATATTCTCGAAGATAACGAATGTTCCACAAACCTTGAGATAACCGTCAATATTCTCATCAAATTTTATTTTGTGAATGAGTTTGCACTAAAACGTAGATATACTAAATATCAGCAGTGTATATGTCCTCAATTCTCATCCCTAGTAATAAAAAGGACTATACAATTGTAAACTGGCATTTGTAAAATATCAAACATTAAAAACAGCCTCGTTTATATTGTTTTATTATTATTATTGTTATTATTATTGTTATTATTATTATTACATTTATAGGGTTCAAAATAATCCGCTAACTGTTCATTAAATAATAATAATAATAATAATAATTATTATTATTATTATTATTATTTTTATTTTCGCTCTCCCATTTTATTCCTATGGCTATGTTACAGGGTGGGCTGGCTTGCGCTTTGGAAAGATTTCTGTTCCGGCTTTTAGAATGGAAGCCGACCTTCCGAGGGGCTTATACAATGGCATAGAGTTATTCTGTCTGGAAACATGTTAGGGATCCCATCTGGCCACGCAGTCACAGCCGCCCTGTGTCTCCCTCACTTCTGCCCTTTCTCCTGTAGGTGCCCTATTGGGTCGCGTAGGTGCCCAGACCGTCCGTCCATAATAAAAGTTACAGTCCTGCTGTCCCATGGTCAAACGTCACGCTGTATACCATGATTGGGATTACAGTGTCAGTTCGAGAACTAAATATCTTTCCTTCCTGCGCTTTTTTTCTACATCAAAGCTAAAAATTGGATTGTTGGGGACGGAGGAGGACATTTCGATACTTTAGCCTTGCTTAAGGGCTGCCGCTAGTGCTTGCGTCCCCAATATGAGTGCTTCCGGAAGGAGAGGATGAAATGAGACAGACACTGGACGACTATTGTCCAAGGATCAAGAAACCAGATGTAGGTGGGATCCGTGACAATGTTTCCAGATAGAAGAGCTCTCCACGTCACGCCTCTTAGGAGGGCCGCTTCCACGTAATTCTGTGACAGTCACACTGCACACCGCGTTAGCTCACATCTCCTGGCATTTTCGACTCTTGTGAGGAAATGGGAAAGCGCAAAATAAGGGGAAAGTAAAGATTCACTCAGCATTCGCCTAAGCGACCAGGAAATATACGAAAAATTCCAAGACCGGGATTCTGACTGCGTTACCACCTGAGCAGCCTGCTTGGGACCCATCAGTAAAGCATACCTGAAAAATAAAAATAGTAGAGCTTTACAATTTTATTACATGCAACGAAGAAGCAAACTTAAATGAAATTTGTGACGACAATTTTGGTTTCAAAACTATAACGTTTCTTAATTTTAAATCAAAAGCCTAGTTGCCTTTTCCTGATCCTTTTCAGAACAATTTATATAATCTTTGGCTTATTGCAGCCTTTTCTCTTATCTGGCCATGACTGGACGTCTACTTTTATTTTCCGTGCAGCCCAGCCCTTTATTATATAGTTATGTGTGCACTGTTGGTGGTAGTACTTTGCCATAATTGATCTTACTCAGTTCTGTACTGATTGCTCTGCCATTACTTTTGCAAATACTGATCTTAGAAGAAAAAGGTTTCCCACCCAGACATTCATCAATTGCAGGGTGATTCAAAATAACATTCATACGGCAAACTTCATTTTTCAAGAACGAACCAAATGCATGGGCTTGTGCGCTGTGGAGGCCTTAAAGTATGACAACACTTCCGATGTGGTGATGGGCGTGCGTCTTGTAATAAAAAAATGAAAAAAAAAAAAAAAAAAAAAAAAAAACCCACCCTCCACCAACTCAACAAGTGTGTTTATTTTCGTCTCTTTTTCTTATTCGTATTTATAGTATTTCGTAATGTGAAGGGCACATCCCACAGAGTTCGGACTGTATATTGTTATCACTTTCCTCTACACAGTAAGACACAGCCACGAGTTAAGTACCTTGTAATTCTCCAGCGTTCTCACTGTTACCTTTGTACATGAGATTCAGCTCACTATGAGCATTTCCTCTTTCTCAAATTATCGAGAATATCTGAAGGGGGATGTGCCCTAATTAATACATAACGAATAAAATGTTCTCTGTTAACATTAAACATGTACTAAAAGAGTGTGCAACGTGGCAACGTTGTTTTCCTTAGCGAGCTCTGATACACCTCATTCCACGAGGGGCATTCAAAACGTTTTGCAAGTGTCACCTTAAAGTACAAACTAAGAAGTGAATTAGAAAACTTCCCCTCACAATCCTTCAAAGTACTTTCCATCTCCCCCCATAGACACAGTAGCAGACTGTGCAACCACATGTAAAAACATTGTGATACTCGAACTGAGATATTGTCAACAGAGCTGAATTTATAGTTTCAGCAGAGTCCTATTCTCGCTTAAAAGATTTTCCAGTAATGTAAGATTTCACCCGAGGAAATCAACCAGAAGTCGCACAGTGCAAGGTTAGGACTGTAGAGTGGATGATCAAGCAACTTGGACTCCGGCGATTTCCATTATCCTCAAATTTGCAGCTCTTCTGTGAAGAGACGCATTGTCGTGAAAAAGCAATAGCCTTGAAGTTCCTGTCTTTGAACGTCGTCCTCTCAGCTGTTCAAATAAACGATCCACAATATAAGTGTCATAGTATTCTCTATTCGTTGTTATCCTTCACAGTTGAGGAAAACTGTGAACATTTGCTTCCAAATGGTCTTGGGTTATTCTCATTTATTTACACATACGCAGTTCTGAGCTTAATTTGGGGTGATGTAGTAATAAAGCCAAATTTTATCTCCAGTGCATGTATCTGTCAAACACTTTGTAGAAACATACTCATCAGTTTCCTTGAACATACCTTTCTCCTCTTCTTCTCTTCATTGGTTAGGGAATGAGGAATACATTTTACACAGATTTTTCGCAGCTTTAAATGGCCATGGAATATAATTGCAATGCTGCCAACACTGATACCCACTTTCATACTTAACATTTCAACAGTCATATGTCGATTTTCCTCCACCAGGTTCTTCTCTATTTGAATTGTTCTTTCGTTCACAGCTTCCCGAGGCCGGCCAGAGCGGGGGTTGTCTTTCAAAGTCTCTTGCCCTTCTTCAAATGATGGAATTCATTTTTCAATGGTAGCAAATGAACACACTTGATAACCATTAACAGTTACCAAGTCCTCGTGGATTTTTTCCGCTCTTTCACCTGCTTATAGTGTGTGAAAATGTAGATTAAGTTTTCTTTAGAAATATTCATGATTTCTCACCGGTTATTGACACAGGACTGTACGACAGTGACTGTATAAGTTTTAACTGGCACTTATGCATATTTTGATAGCTTAAGGTTCATTGTTGCCAACTGCGTTAGTTACATTTTTGTAGACATTATTGTCCAACAATGAACAGGCTGGTTGCAAAACTTTTTGAATGCCTCTAGTACATAAAAAAACTGCTGAGTAGCTAAAGGTTCGGTTCCATGAAAAAAGGTCAGGAAGGCCTGTACCGTACAATCTCTTTTTTCCTTTTACTACCATCGGATGAAGCAGGGCATTAGTAACAATATGTTCATGCATTCTCGATCAACTAAACTGTTAGTTTAACATGTCGAACTACTCAAAAGTTTCACCCCATAGTTTCATGACAAATGAAATGTGTTTTAGCACTGTTCTTGTATTATGACAACGCTTTTTTGTCTCAGAACACTATCGCTACCACTACCTTTCAGAGAATGCTTGGCACCAACTGTTTTTAAATTTATAACATCCATCAGTTGGAATCGCATTCGCTGTAATCGGCTCATGATCTTCAAACTACAGAATGCAAGCTTAACATTCTCTATGTATAAAATAATTTCAAATATTTAACTTAGCCACGAGTCAAATGCATCGTTATAGCCCGAACTACCGTTAACTGCACTCCCTCCACATAGGAAATGCACAAATCTACGCATTGTAGTGTATTACATGAACGTGGTTTTGTTTCAGGATGGACGCCGCTTCACGAGGCCTGCAACTACGGGTTTTTCTCTGTTGCTCAGGCGCTGCTGCAAGCAGGCGCCTCCGTGAATGCCCGTGGCCTGCACAACGACACGCCCTTGCATGATGCTGCTGTCAATGGCCACGTCAAGGTACATAATAATTTGCACGTCGCAGCTATGCCAGCATGTTCTGATTTTCACTTTTAGATGATATTTGAAATATATTTATTTACACAGCAGACTCCGTACGATATTATACAAAGCTATAGTGAAGTTGAGTTAAAAAAATAAATAAATATCAAAAGTATTATAAATTGCACTTAAAAGCATTTGTTTTTATCGCCAAAGTGCTGAATTCACTAAATATGAATTACATTTTAAAGAAAATGCAAATTTCATAATTATAATAATTATCATCTCTCACCCTATTACTCTATAATCAGTTCAGATGTTTAATCTTTGGTGAATTGTACTAAATAAAGAAATAAAGCCCAGTAACTTTTCGGTACATGATAGAGCATTATCACCACAAGACTGACTTTTTCGTATTATATTGCCCTCCGGTCACAGCTTAATGAATGAATCATTGAATGACTACGTTATTGTGCAGTCATTTGTCAAATAATGGAAACACCAACATATTCGATATATGTAGGGGTTGCAATATTTTAAGTATACCATTTTATAGCTCTCCATCTGCTGTAAAAATGAAACTATGTAGCTGCACAAGAAGAGGGAAACGTTTTTTTTATTTTTCCGCCCTAGTTTTTTTTAACAAAACATTAAAAAAGTATTGAAGCATCAAAGAGGGGTTAAAAGGAGGTAAATATGCTAAACTCACGAAAAGGTGCACAAAAATATGTTTATTTTGCTTTATTTCATGTCTAAAATACAAATCTCAAAAAGACCAATAAGGAAATCAATACAAAGAAGTCAAAAAAGGTATACACTGTATGATTATCAATAACCGAATTGAGATACAAGTCTCAAATTTGGTGTAGATGTAGCTTAGTGTGTAGGATTTAGGTGGCCTTGAATTGGTAACGTTTGTTTTGTTTGTGCAGGTAACATGAACAACGAAGCAAAATAGTTAATGCAAGGCTATCATTCGAAGAAAGGAAAGTGATTTTGAAGTGGTACTTTAAGTTTGAAAGCTTGTCTGCTGTAAAGCGACTATGGAGAAAGGAATTTCGAACACAGCTCCCACACGTCTCTCAAAATTGCGCATATTCGGGACAAATTGTCCTCCAGTTCTTCTTTGAAAGAACAGTTAGGGGTGCGGTTCATCTCGAACAACTGTATACATGAATTTAACTGCGATCCGAGAGCTGTATGAGGAAAAGAGGTTTCATCTGCAACAAGATGAGGCCCCAACTCACTCCATCTGGACGTCAGAGAATACCTTGATGAAACTTTCTTTGGACGATGAATAGACCGAAGAGGCGCTATCAATTGTCCAGCATGATACCCAGAGCTAACACCTCTTGATTTTTACATCTGAGGGACCTTAAAAGATGTTGTGTATCGGACATTCAAATTTCGTGTGCAGCGCTTCCAAATTTAGTACAAAGTTATTCATGATCAAACAGTGTATACACTTTTTGGAGTCCTCTGTATTTTTTAAAGGTGTTTCATCATAAAATCCATTCCGTAATTATGCCCATGTATAGTTTCAAGCTTGACTAACTTATATGCCAAGTGCACATATTCTTGATAATTTACAGACCTTACTTTCTCAATTTGATTGTCCATGGAAATACTCTGATAGGAACGCAGTACATACATTCCGGCACCTTCTGAAAATGTACTTTTGATTCAGTAACTCGTAAGTTTTCAAATATACCTATTTAAATATTTACAATCTGACGTTTAAAGAATATCAATTTAATTTGTTATCTCATTAAATTTTCTAAGTGCAAGGGCATTTAGGAGAGCTCATCAATAAAAAAATGATTATAATATTTACTGACATAGCTCCTCGCGCAAAATGTATCTTTATAGTATCTTAATACCTAATGTTGTCACTTCCGGTTCCCGCCTTCAGAGGTTTAGAGACATGTTCGGGTTTACATGCAGTTGGAAGATGTTACAGGAAGTAGCGGAGGTAATCATTTCTGATGGAACTTCACAACAGCATTTCGATCCTGAGAACAAATAGCAAAGTTTGTGTGGAAATGTTCATCATCACCAACACCAATAAAAGCAAAAGTTCTGTTCTGAAAGATATAACCATTTCATTTTTTTCATGTTCAATGAACGATTTTCCACCATGTCATGCTTGTACACACAACTGTAACCGGACAATGCTACAGAGTTGTCCTGAAAATTTTGCAAGGCCATATCACATCCTTGAAAAATGTCACATTTCCGTGCAACAAGGTGGATGCTGAACCAAGACAATATATCGCAAAATTATTATTATTATTATTATTATTATTATTATTATTATTATTATTGTTATTATTATCATTATCATCATCATCATCATCATCATCATATATTGGTAATGATGGAAATTTTGCACACAAAACTTTACTGGTCGCTCCCAGGATCGAAATGATATGGAAACCTACACGCGAACGCCTAATGTTCGGGTATCAGTCTTGGTATCTTCCATGTGATTTACCAGATATCTTTTTCTTGGGAGCACTAGGGAGAGTGTAAGTAACTGATTTATTATTCACTGAATTATTCTCTTCTTGTAGGCCTATTATTTTCATTATCACTACTACCTTGCTTTACTGGATAGGTTTTGTTGTGATACCTTTTTCCTTTTTAATATATATATATCCCCTGGTGAACTTAATAGAGCATGACATTAAATGTATTTGGGAAACAAAACTGGGACGTATAGCTTGGAAAACTCAAAACAAACACAAAACTTTCCAACTACTTAAACAATTAAACACACAAGGAACCATTACTGTTATTAACATTTGAAACAGTAATTTACCTTCAAAATACACCAAATCACAGCCTTCTATAATAAATGCTTTCAGATATAGTTAAAGTTTTATGCAATAGTACGGGGTTATTAACAAAGAATAGACCGCCTGTGGTGCCTCAGTAGTAAAAACGGGCGTTAAACACTACTCAAAAAAAAAAAAAAAAAAAAAACAAAGAATAGTAGTATGTCGGTCCTGATGGTGTAGTGGTAACAATACTTGCCTCCCAAACCCAAGATCGCATGTTCAAACCCGGCCATGATCAATGGATTTTTTTCGGACGTAAAAATCCTAAGTAAGGCTTCGTTCGCAAGGGAAGTAAAGCCGTAGGTCCCGTGTAGTACATTTACGGCACGAAAAAGAACCTCAAGCCTGAAAGAAAGGGCTTCTGAGCAAATTTGTCGGCCGTTTCACTCCCTGAATTGAATGGGACGCTGATGACCTGAGATATTAAAGAGCGTCCGTAAATAAACCAAATCAACAATCAACAAAGAGTAGTTTGACGTATAAAAACTGTACGAAACTAAAAGCACTTACGATTGAAAATTTTCAATAAACAATATACCAAATTAAGCAGAAAAATCCAAATAATTGTTCGGAGCAAAAAGCTAAAATTTGAAATTTTTTTCAAAATTTGACCTCTTGATTCTGCCTTAAAACACCATGATGAGGAAATCGGTTATTTCAATAAAGGCACAAAAAAAAAAAAAACCATTGATTTCTGTAGAGAAGTAATGTGTTCGTTGTGTGATATTTGTATGGCAACTCTTGTATTCTTGACTTCTGCAGCTTGTGAAACTCCTGGTACGGAGCGGAGCTGATATGAACCAAAGGAATCGGCGGGGCAGGACTCCTGGTGATGTGGCTGCTCCCAGTGTGAGAGATCTACTGCATCACTCTCCAGCCGACAACAGTGAGTCCGTACATGAATTTTTTACGTGAACATTTGTGATAGAGGGTATGGTTTTGACAGCATCTATTAGCAAACTTTTGGAAAAAAGTAGAATGTGCGGAAATATACAGCGATTCCCCAAACATCCGTGAAGTTTGTTAGATTATAAGTAGAAAGAGGAAAGACCTTTTTTTTTCTTCTTTTTTTTACCACAATGTGGAATATAGATAAAATTCATAAGAAAGTTTCTTTTAAACATTAATGCTTAAGTATGTATATATATCACAACATTAATGAAATTTATATACTCTACTTCACATGTGTAAAAATATTTTTAAGTACTTTTAGAAGGCTATATCGCTTGTGAGGACAGTTTTGTTCTATTGAAAGCTATTGCTATATGTGTACTTTTCAACCTATAATTCGATCACAAGAAAACTTTTAAACATATCTGATGTAAAGACAGAAACTATAAGGTGCTAGTTGTTTTCCTAGATTTTTTAATATTTCAGCTAAAAGACTAGAATGGATGCAGTAAAATGAAATAAAACGTTTAAAAAATGGAAGATATATTGCATTGTTTAAAATGTGTGGTTTTAGTTAGTTTTCAGGCATTAGAACAAGTGAAAATCTTTGTTAATAATTACATTTAATTCCATTTTACTGTTGCATTCGGAGTGTCGAGTGAAAATATACCAATAGTTTACTTTATGTTTTGGTTCGAATAAAGTCTTGCGTTTATTTATGAACACAATCAACAAATAAGGGCCATGTTGCTAACACCCATGTCTCTAAATAACACATTGAGATCATCTTTTGCATCTGTAACCATATTTTACTCAACCTGTAGCAAATGCACTGTCGGGTTGTTCACCAATGCGAGGGCAATTCAAAAAATAAGTTGTCCAATAATTTTGTAGTTGAAGATAAACGCTTTTTTATTTCCGCACCCCCCCCCCCCCATTTCGAAGTTATTGGGACACACATCATAGAGGTACCTCCCCATTCTCTGACGATAGATAGTGCTGTTCTACTGGTTGTTTCCATTTCTTTTTTTTTCATTATCCAAACGTACATTCGGAAATGATTCAGCGTCACATGTACCATTTCATCAATGGCATATACAAATGCCCGTATATTCATCGACGACCACTCCACTGTTCGTTTTCACAGTTGACCCGCTAGAAATTCTTCTGTGAATGTTGGCATTTTACTGTTTTGTACTCAGAAAAGGGGGCGCTACTCGCCCCTTCTCGCATGACCACTTTTTTTTTTTCTTTCTTCCTGAAACTGGAATTACAATTATCCAGCTGCATATTTACATTACGTTGATAATATACTTCTGAGAAATGAGATGTATCAGAGTTCGCTCAGGAAAGCAACATTGTCACCTCCCTGCAATCTATTTTATTACATGTTAATGCTAACAGAGTTCGGATGTGGAAGTGAGAGTAATTAATGTATTCATTTATTGTTATGTATTAATTAACACAATCTAAGATATTAATAATGTGAGAAATATTGTGTTCAATCTTTGATGTATGAAAGTAAGAGTGGCAACGCTGGGGAATTATCAGATATCTCGTGACAGTGCATTATGGGTTCGACAAAAGCTATGAAGGTTGTTCGATAAAGAAAGATTTTTTTTACAACAAACTTTTACTCATCCGCATAATTTTGATACTCGTTCTCAAAACCGTCCCTGTTGAATGCAGTGCAGGAAACCATTTTTCGACAAATTTTTGAGAATCACATCCGCAGCTTTCACCGCTGCTTCTGATGTTGGGACATGCCTCCTAGGAAGGCGTTTCCTCAATTTGGGGAAAAGGAAAAGACCTCACTACAATAGGGAGGGCGAGGGAACACTCCTCACATTGATTGTTGTGAGCTATTGCACTAACATTTGCGATGTGCTGCAGCATCCAGCTTGTTGCATGTATGCCTTTTGAATTTTCAGGACATCTCCGTAGTGTTGCTGGTAAACTGCTGTCTCAACTTGCACAAACAGGCGGGAACCAGAAGAAACAACAATGAGACTAGTACCATTTCTACATTATGCAATAAGCTAACAAAACACACTAGCGCGAGAAATGATGATACATATTTATTGAACAGCCCTAGTATAACTGTATTTGCGGAGCTCGGCGAGATGGGGCTAGGTTGTTAAACTTTGTTTTGCAAAGTAGCTGTTTCTTTGTTTGGGAGTAATACAGAGGGAAACATACTTTTTGACTTACCCATGTATAACTATTTTGAATATGAACGGAACTAATTGATATTATTAGAAGACCCGTGTAGTTAGGGGGCCAAGTCTATTGTTATTACTAAATTCTCGCAACAGCGCTTCCATTTCCATAGCAATGTATCGAATTGTTGGACGGTACTGCCTCGCAGCCGCCTGTGGCTGTTGAGAGAAGGCAGCACTAGAATCTCTTGCCGAACCCAGCTATGGAAATGTAATTAATTACCTCTAACAAAAGCAACGTCTCTCTCAGACAGAACGTCTTCATTTTGCAAGCTAATGTGTGTCTTCTGATGCCATTGTCCGTTCAGGAAATAACTTCCTGTTCTCCCAGCTGTATTTTTATGACCTTAGTTAAAAGTCCACTTTTAATGTCACTCTAGCAATCAAATTCTGTAATTCTCGATGTTCTGCTCAATTACTAACGAAAGACATTCCAATTATTTTGCAACAGGACTATGCATTGTTAGAAAATGAGCATAAAATGTTAATTAACATAAAGCAGAAACCTAGAAGTAAAAATAAAATAATTAATATAACAATATTAATGCACAAAATATGCTTCACACTCATTCGGAATCCGCAATAAGCAAGCAAACCGAAAACCAGAGGAAAATGAAACGCGATTTATTCGCTTTAATTAATAAGCTATTTTCCATAATTATCTTTCATTTCAGTGACTTAAATAAAAAAATATTAATTTGCATTACAGTTAACGTTTTAACAGAAACCTGTAACAGTTTGCTTAATATGTATATTAAGTGCAGTGATAAAAGCGACAGATCGATTCATTGAGAACTAAACTAAATTCAGAACGGATTTTAGAAGCCAGCAATATCAAAGATACCGAGGCAAGCTATCTCTTTGTGTTGTGGCGATAGGTTAGCTAGCGCATGCGCTTTTCTCAGTGGTTCTGGGGAATATAGAACGTATCGGTTACATAAGTTATGAATTATCTTTGGAAGAAAGACAACTACCGTAGCTCTGACGAAGCAACTGTTGAATCAACACAGAAGTTCAACAGAGGAAGACTGAAAATGAGGTAGGTATCTTGAAAAGTTAATCACGTAGTTTGCTTAGTGTACGATTTCATAAACTAAACTTTAAAAAAAAACTGTTTATAGGTATCTGGTGTCACACATCTCAAAGCGATTTGCGTTTGACAGGATCAACGTAAAGATGAAGCGAAATCCAGCTCTTATAGAATTGTGAGTAATAATTTCACATTGCATTATATAGCAGTAAGTGCAGGACGACCCACAGAAACGGCAGCTTTTTAATAACATAGTGTTATCATTTATTATCCACATAACAGAATTCTCATCTTAAAGGTAACGTCTTGTAAATGACCTCTTTCCATGCATATGCATTCCTGCATTCGCGGAGTTACTCCCCATCACATGTCAACCATGGTTGATTCAATCTCTACATGAAAACTAGACTTTAGCTCATTAAAAGTGTGAGGACGATTAGCATACATATGACTGTTTATAAATGACCCCATAAAAATTAGCAATGAAATGTCTGGTGGACTGCAAAGCAGGTCATATCGCCAGAAAGCTCTCGCAAAGCGGAGATAGATATTCTTGGTGTGAACTGTAGTTCCGTCTTGCTGCAACCATGCGGACTCGTCGACTGGATAATTCTGCAGTTCACTGCTGAGGAATGCTTCAATCATATGTTCTTCCCTATAGCACAGGGCTGGAATAGAACCACTGTGTCAATGTTCTTAACAAGTACTCTCGGCTAGCTTATAGCGTGTGAAGATGTAGCGCTTAAGGTTACCAGCTAACAAGCACTGAACTCAACAGACTGTACGACTATGCAAGTTTAAACTTCAACTTGTGCATATTTTGGTAGCTTAAGGACTATTGTTGTCAGCTGCGTTAGTTTGTGCACATTATTGTCCAATAATAGATAGGCTTGTTGCAAGGATTTTTGAATGCCCCTCGTAATTGCTGGCGAAATACTTTCTCTACAGCGTTGTAATTTAAATTTATATTACGTAGTACACTCAGGGAGGTTTGATTGATTCGTTTTATTTAAGGACGCTGTTTAACATCTCAGGTCATCAGCGTCCCATTCAGTTCCGGGCGTGAAACGGCCAATAAATTTTTCCCAGAGGCCTCTTCTTTCAGGCTTGAGGTTCTTTTTCGTGCCGTAAATATACGACACGGGACTCACGGCTTTACTTCCCTTCCGAGGGAAGACATACTTAGGATTTTTACGCCCTAAAAATCCAACGATCCTGGCGGGGTTCGAACCCGCGATCTTGGGTTTAGAAGGCAAGTATGGTTACCACTGCACCACCAGGACCGACACTACTCAGAGAGGGGTTTGGATTAGTTTGTTTGGGGCGGAAGAGAATATTTCGGTACTTCAGCCTTGGTGCCTTGTGGGGGTACCTCCGGGAGGAAGGAATGGGGTGAGGGAGACACCAGGAGGCCAGGATCCACCGTCGGTGAGGCGCGAGCGTATACGGATTTCTAACCTGTTTGCAGATGGAACACCCCGATGCCGGTGGACCCCTCTAGCAAGGAATTTGTGCCCCTTGTCCTTCCTACCATAGCTACCCGACTAGTACCAACTTTGGTGTGCGAAAACTGACATGTTGACGACGTACAGTCAAAGGGGAAGTGAACTGAAGCTCTTTGATGGATACAAAGACCGTAAATGTCTAAATAATGAAGAAGAATAGAAATGGAGGTGCACAGTGAAAACATGTAATGGGAAAATCGTTGCAAATATGCAAGGTGACATGTTTTTAACAGAAGAAGAGACTCATGATCATGAAAAAGATATGACAGTATATCGTCAAATGATCACAAACGGCGCTAACTCAAACCCAGTGAAGAACTGCTCGATAGACCTGCAAAAATGATCAAGATAGAAGTTTCTCCTGCCCCAGTGGAAATACGTGAGAAAATAACACCTGTATATATTAATGTAGCAAAAAGAAATTTGTACACTCAGAGGAGGAAACATTTTTCGGCCCTATCAAAAACTATACAAGAGGCTCAGCAAGTTGTAGAAACAGACACTAATGAAGGGGAAAGTATGCTTCTTATCAGCGATTTGGTAAGTTATTTGAATATTTTCGGTATTTTTGTCCAGTACTCGGTTAATGTTAGAAAGAACAGCAATTTTTATGAATGGTAACTTTTTAATTATTGTCCAGAAAATTTCTAAAAGTGTTTAGAACGCATTCTATAGAAAATACAAACTTTCATCACCCAACAAAACTACAGAAACTATTAAATTTTCCACATTATTTGTCGAAAAATCAATTGTGTAATTTTTACAACTTGCCACGCACACAACAGGTATTGTGTGTGTTTGGTTTGACACTGGGAGATGGTTGTTATCCATACAACCCATCTTCTCCCCCAGGATGTGAACATCAGTCATTGAAAGGCAAGAACACTACAAATGCATATGAAGTATTTCATGTACATTTTAAGAACGAGGTGGGCGGATTATTCAAGAAACGTAAAAACGGCGCGGTGCTAATGAGTCGCAAGGCGTATACTTCCGGCCACTCGGCAATAAGACTTCGCCGTCAATCTCGTGATACTATAGTGACTAATAAAATGTTGTTTTAACATTACTTTAGGCTTTCACGGTAGGATTTATTATTAAAATTGATAACTAACGGGCTATTTTGCCGTAAACATTGGTTTACATAAACTTTTAAAACCAGAACTTTCGCTGGCTACTGCTACCAGCATCGGCAATGGACTGAGTGAAAATTTCTTGTTAAGTAAAGAGGTACAGAACTATTAGAAATGAGAGGATTGTGGTGCAGTTGTTTATTCACTATAAACGGATTTCGTGTCTTGCTCATTTGAAAACTTCTGTCTTTGTTTATTTTATCTGGACGCTGCTCTCTCTCACCGTCATACGCCACTGACGCCGCTGATACCAATGATTCACTCAAACCGCCCAGTCCTTCCCTCAAATAGAAGACACCTTTGACCACGATATTAAGATAATCGTTTTCTACTTTAATTAATGTCATAATCCGATGTCCTTATTTCCAAGCAGCTGCTCCTACTTAGGACACAAGTGTTTCTAAGGAGATGATAACTTCAAAGAGCTGTGGATGTCAATGCTAGACAGGAGTATTTTACCAGAGGATACTGAGAGTCGAACCGAATGGCCTGGTGGATGTAAGTTGCACTCTTAACTTGCGTCCTCGAAAGGTATATAAAGAATGAGCGTAAGTTACAAATGCTATAGAACTTAAACAAATAAGAGTATTGATTTGAAAAAGTATTTTATTTCTGAACAGTTCCCTGTACATTGGGGCACCTGTCCCATCGTTTAACAAACCCCTGGAATCCAGGAGTATAAACTTCTTTGGGCTGCTGTCGGAGCCAGGCGGTGACTTCTCTTTCTACAGCTTGACTGTCGGAAAATTTCACCCGAAAGATGTTTAAGAGAGTGGAACAAGTTAAAGTCACTTGGAGCAAGATCGGGGCTATACGGACGATGCTCAAGGAATTCCCGCTTAAAATTTTGCAGCATTTTATTTGTCCTGGCAGTATGAGAACGCGTTATCATGCGAGAGAAACACCGCTGAACTCCTCCGTTGAATGGCCTTACAAAGGTTGCTGAGGATGTTACAGTGGGAGTAGGCCTTATCGGTTTGTCCTTGATACTGGAATGTGGCGATCAGTAAGCCTTCATGATCCCAGAAGACTGTGAGCATCACTTTCCCGGCGCACGGTGTCATTTTGAACTTTTTTCCCCCCTCTTTCTTTCTCGCAGGCGACGTGGGGTGTTTTCATTGCATTGACACGCGCTTTGTCTGGGGCTGGTAATAATGAAGAACTCAGGACACCCTTCCTGTGACAATTTGCACTAGATATCATGTCCTTCATCTGGTAGCGATTGAGATGCTATAATGCTAGACCGTTCTTTGCATTTTGTGTTATGGGGTCAGCATCGTGCTCAGACTTGTGCAAAGCTAATCTGTCCCGCATATGTGCTGTAGGTATGCGGTGAGAAGAATAGATAAACTGATGCTAAAATTATGTATCATACTAAGTTAAAAACCAGGAGTAAAGCGTTCATCAAGATTTTAAGGCTCAGTCTACCCAACATTAATGTGCTGGCTTGTATAGTTAATTTTTATTAAAGAATTGAAATATGTCGAAGATTCGGCCTGCCTTGCGTATACATGACTCCCAAACACGAAGACTTCATTTCCTGGAACTGGTAAAACCATTCACTTCCCACCACTAAACCTGCTTAGCAGAAATACAATAGCATTGCTAGATCTTTAGCAGATATATGGGGCTTCACGGAACAATGTTTGAAAAACACCAACCTAAGATGATGGTTTCAAGAGTAGGGGGGTTGGTCCGTTGCACACACCCGCAATTAAGCGTTGAAGGGATTGAGGGAAGGTCGCCATATTTTGGTGCCACATACAGTGATTTTCTGTCATGAAGAGGTGAATGGGGGGGGGCTTTCAAGAGGTTTTTGCTCCTTGTAGGCTAACCCAGATCGCAGCCCATGTGATTATTTTGTCTTCTTCTAGGATAACGTACAATCTGAACCAGAACAGAAGGACCAAGTCGCATACGATATCAATTTATTCATTCATAATTGTATTGTAGTAACATGGAATATGTAATCATTTTATTTTAACGTAAATTTAATGTACTATGCTTTATTATTTTTTAAACTCGTTCTTAAACTCTGTTAATTGTATTATTATTTACGCAAAACCGTGGTCCTTTTGATAGGTTGGTAACTCTTCATCTATAACTTTTCCCCCTTCATATCAACTGCAGCGAAACTGTGTGGTATCTTACAGAATTATAAGAAAAGATACGGAAATAAGCTCGGTGAAACATAAAGCATTCGCTTCAACAGTAATTTCTGTATATGCACAGGAAAAGGACCGGGGTATTGGGCTTATATACAAACAGACTTAGGAGTGAGCCATGAACCAAAATATCTATTAATATGGCACATAATTTAATAATCACATTATTGATTGTCACAATGCCGAATTTTAAAGAAACATTTTAGGCAACATTTCAAAATCTCATGACTCAGAATTATTTATTGATGGTTCTAAAATTAGGAAGGTAAATCAAAACGTAAGATTTCATTTATTATTATTTCAAAAGAATGGTGCGCAACCCGCCGCAACTTGTGTGTAGTCCTCAGGTGATGTGCAGCAGTTTGACTTGTGCACAAAACAGACGCAGCAGCAGTTACAGAATGGATAGAGTGATCAAGAGAGGAAGTACGCGTAATTATTGGATTTATAAACATTCCCGACATATGGAAACTGTGACATCCATCTCTAACAGGTGCAAAAAGATGCCATGAATTGGAGGAAATTGAACAACTTCAAACAGCCTGTTGCTCAACTGGCGCTGAAAATGTGTTCCCCACCCATCTTTGGGAAAGTGCACGATTTTCACTCCATCAAAGATACGATTAAACAATTATCATACTTTTTTTGACAACATACTTTTACTAATTCTCATAATTTTGATGGTTCAAACTTGTGTCAGCCACTCTATAAATTATGAAATAGATGTAACTAATGCAACTGTGACACGAGTTAATGTTTAACGCTAATTTTCAGGTGTTTAAGAATGAAGATTAGCATGTGTTGCATACAACGTTTTATGCAATTTTAGCATTGACACATTTTTTAAAAGTATGAAACTTTTGAAAAAATGTGGTGTTATGACGTATTAAAATGCACGGTTTCTTAGTACCCGTTTCTATGACGATGTTATTTTGTTTTGTTTTGAAGAATTCAAATGAAAATGGATGCTAATTCCGTAATGTTTGATACTGAAAATAAGGATATCATCCCAGAAGAAATTATAAAAGAAACTGAAGTAGCTGAGGGTTTCTTAATTCCTCAAAAATAGAAAAGTGTATACCAAAAGGAATAAGACAATTCTGTACATGGAAAAAAGAGAAACACGTTAGTTCACATAATGAAAAAAATTTGTTGGTGTATTTTTCACAGCTGGTAAATGTATAATATAACGTTTATTGGTTATTAAAATGGCAAGTAATTTAAAATTTATATTCTTAGGGCTCCCCCCCCCCTTTTTTTTCCAGTCGAAGATTTGTATGAAAGTGAAAACGATTCTCGAGTTTGAATGGTGGTATGCTTTTAGCTTTTTCTTACAGTTACGTTGTTTGAAAATGTGTTATGGAGACAGTGATGACTTCATGACTGGTTGCTAGGTAATCTTTTCTGGCACCAGTGGCAGAATTATGCTAATTGTGCACGATTTATAGCGTCACTTTTAATGCTAGGATTGCATAAATAAATATAAACAGATTTTTTTTCTCCCCAATTTTATACGTAGATATGCATGTTTTAAGCACGAAACTAATAAACAGATATTTATATGCTATATAAAAGTAGAAATTTTAAGGTTGAAATGCTTTAAAACATAAATACTCTGAGTTTCTTCATAATATCTGTAACAGAAAAAATAGGTATTTACCTGAAGAACCGCTATCTAACTATGAACATGTAAAAGCACGGCATTATATTTTGCCGAAGCACCTGTTTAACACCATAACGGTAGGTCGTGTATTCTCTCCAAATATAGATTACAAAAGAGGGTAAACTTATGGACATTAAAAAGCCCACAGCTATAATTAGAGTGAAAGTTAATTTACTCACTATAAATTTGCAAATCTTTGAAGTTGTTCTTAAAATAAATAAAATAAGACTGATTCATTTACGAGTTTTTAAAACTTATTTCCTCATTCTCCGACACAGAAAAGGAAATGTTTTAAAGTGCAGGGCTAAGTAATTTTAAAATAGGGAAGAAAAAAAGGTGGAAGAGAGAAAGAGAAAGAGAGAGAGAGTGAGGAGGGGGGGGGGGTTAAAATCTGGGAACTGACTTTAATACCATTTTGCTGAATGCACTTTGTTTAGGTGATGGGCACTTTGCAACAACTTCCAGAAACAAAAACGCAACGGAAAAGAAGCCCTGCTCTCTGTAAAGCAGCTAGCTGGTACGCTGTGAATGCCGTGAACTAGAAGCGGCACGAAGAAGAATTACGTCATCATGTTTGCCTCTTGTATCCGGCTAACGCGAGGCGTGCGCTGTGCGGCACACAGACAGCACTCCAGTGTGTGTTTGTAAGCCAATGCAGCTCCACGTACGTAAGTTCTAAAGCAAGCAGAGTGAGTGTGCGTTGTGTTTGGTGCAGTGAAAAGAAACGGAACAACATGGAGGAAGAATGCGGTTGTGTTATTGAAGATCTGCTGAAATGTCCATTTTACAGTCAAACCTTAGAGGCAAAGAGAGAAATTATTGACCAAGGAAGACCTACCCCTAGTTTGACGAAAATGATTGCTGAAACCAAAAACAAAGTGCGCCGATTTAATGAGAGTTGGTACAGTAATGAGACCTGGCTCTGTGGCTGCAAAAAGTCCTGTTCGTTGTATTGTTGGCCCTGTCTTCTGTTTTCGGACGAGATAAATGTTTGGACAACCAAAGGTGTAAATGAAATAAATTCTTTTCACGTGTTGAAGAAACGTCATGAACTGTCAGTTGCACATGTAAATTGTAAAATTGCGCTGCAAAGATTTAAGATTTCTAGATCTGGGCCATTATCAAATCGTACTTCCCACGCAAATAGAGAGAAACACAATGTAAAAGTTAGAACTAACAGATATATTGTCAGTTGTTTGATAGATTCCATTTGCTTTGTGTGTGAACAAAAACCATCATCTGTTGGGGGCCTTTTAGAAAACTCAGAACAGGGCGGTAGAGGAAATTTTATTGAACTACTTTATCACAGGACTTGTTATGACGACAGATTGCGAAATTACTTAGAAACTTCTGCTGATTTTATTAGCTCTTGTCAGAGCGTACAAAATGACTTGGTTAATTCAATTTCGGTTACTTTATTGAACAAAATCAAAGATGAAATAAAAGAAACACCATTTATATCGATAACCATAGAAGAAGCTACAAGTGTTGGTCACAAGAAGCAATTTGCTTTTGTGTTGCGTTATGTTTCAAGTGAAAAAATTCAAGAAAGGTTTGTTGAATTTGTTGATGTAAGTGAAGATACATGCGCCAATTTCTTGGCTGCGCATGTTTTCAACTTAACTGAGAAGTTCCATTGTGGCAATAAGCTAGTCGCTCACTCATACGATGGGTGTGCAATTCTGTGTGAAAACCACAGTGATCTGCAGCGCATTATTTTGGATAAACACCCCACAGCCTTTTTTATACACAGTTACTCACATAAGTTAAATTTTGTGCTGATGCAATCTTTAGACTGTATAAAGGAATGTAAGGTTTTCTTTCAAACGCTGTCGGGTTTCGCAGCCTTTTTCTCACGTTTGTCCAGCATAACAAGAGCATTGAATATGTGCCTGCCATCTGGAGCCACAACTCAATGGATTTGCACAGAAGATTTGGTTGAAGTTGTATCAAAAAAGAAGACAGAGCTGTTAACTTTTTTCGAAACCATCTTAAGCAATGCAGAAGAGTGGGATGGGGAGACCAGAGTTTATGTGAAGGGCTTCTTAGCCATGTTTAAAGATGTTGAATTCATTTTTCTATTAAACGTACTATCCTCAATACTGTCTCAAGCCAGAATTTTACATGGTAAAATGAATGACGTGCATCAGTGCTGGATTAAAATTGAAGTATTCAAAAAACGTTTGTTTGAAAAGCGAGGCCAATTTGATGCATTTTGGGAACAGTGCAAGGAACACTCTGTACCAAAAGTAAGATGTGATCTAAAGTCGCGTTATCAACATTTGTATTTAGAAATTGTTGACACTGTTACAGCTCAAATAAGTACTCGCTTCTCTAACGTGAAGGAACTAGAGTTCCTCTGCCTCTTAGATTTTGAATCATTTAAAGTTTACGCAGAAAACTTCCCTACAGCAGCTTTTGAGACACTGACAAAATTGTATGGCAGTTATTTTAATTGCAAGATGCTGAAAACAGAATTGTCAGCTATCTATGAATCTCCAGGATTTATCAAACCCTCCATTTTAGAACTGTACCAATACCTGTCAAGGTCTGGTTTAAAAGAAGCTCTGCCCGAAGTTACGAAACTTTGTGAGTTTATATTGACTTTACCTCCTATAAGCAATCCCGTTGGAGAAAATTCTTCGGCCACTGAACGGATTAAAATTTACCTGAGAGGTTCGCAGCTAGAAGAAACGTTTTCTCAGCTCGCATTGCTTTCCATCGAGAAGCATCTCTTGAAAACAATCCAGAAAGATCCAAGTTTCCACGATTCAGTGATAGACTTGTTTGCTAGCAACAGCCAGCGGGTGGATCTCGTCTACATGCACAGATGGATGACATCATCGCCAGAGGCAAAACAAGTGAGTTCTATTTTTCTTTTTTTACTGCATGTACAATGCTTTCAATTGAACATTCATCCGTGACAGCACAACCCACGTGGCGGCTGGAAGCACGCTCTCTGTCAGCAGAGTTGGAGGTACACAACACCTCAATTCAAGTGTATCTACCTCTCGGGCAAAATATAATTACAATATTCATGAACTTTTGTCATAGAAGATGGAAATTATTTCATTGTGCCATCACACATCTTTCACAGGGTGTAAGAAAATTTGGATTCACTTATTGTCTCTTTTATTTTGAAATTCTTGCAGGTTTTCTTACATTGTCTTTCAGTGTGCGGGTTATTCCGATAACGCACGAAACTTGCATTTGGGAGTTTCCGGGTTCAATTCCCGTTTGGACCACCATCGCTAAGGCGCGGACTTGAAAGCGAGAAGTCTGAGGTTCGATCCCCGCCAGAACCTTCCTTCCTGACTGAGTTTTTTTTTTTTTTTTTTTTTTTTTTTTTTTTTTTTTTTTTTAAGTCGTAAATGGCAAATACTGCCGGGAGGCGCATAAAATTTAGGTTTGGAACACTTCCTTAAAAAAAGAGTTTTTCCCAATTTATCATTTCCTCCAATGTATAGCCACCGTCTGTGATGCCTCAGTATTAAAAAAACTGGTTGAGCCGGTCATCCTGATGATCTTTTTCGCGATTTCTTCTGGTCACTTAGGCACATGTTTGGATAGTTTTTTCTCTCTTCCATTTCCTTTCATTTCGTTCCGTTAGTTCTGTTACAGGGTCGAAAGGGCAAGGTGAGCTGATGCGGTGTGACGGTGGCTTGCGCTAATTTGTAAATATTTCTATCCCGGCGTCCGGTATGGAATCGGACCTTCTGACGGTCTCAAAAACTCGCCGAGGGGGGATCTGTCTACGTCCACGCAATAACCGCCCGATGTCTCCCGCACTTCATACCTTCCTCCAGAAGATGCTCTCATTGGGGGCGTAGACACAAAAAGCCAGCCGTGAGCCTCCAACAATCCATACCAATCCTCAAAAATTTCCTCGATTAAAGCTAACGAAAGATGAGGTTAGTGCCGATTCTTCTTGCGCAATCCCGATAACTGTTGCTTGACGCTTTTTTGTTTTGCGCGTGAGGCCAATGTCTCAAGGGTGTTCTCACTACATCTGTTGTTTGTAATTGCAGTACGACTGCAATGTGTCGGTAATCCTATGGGGGGAAGTGAGAGAAAGCATTAGGAAGAGCCTCTTGCCCATAAGAGCAATTATGTGCATTCACTACATGAAACATCCTTTATGTCACGTGCGTACCCAGGAAAGTTTATCTCGAGTGCGTTGCAAAGTTCGATGAAAGATTTAAAAATACTATTAGAGTTACAGTGAAATAGTATATTAATGGCACCATAGTAATATATACTGTGTGATCAGTTTAGCGTTCCCCTGAGGGTTCTGCCTCTAGGTGAGAGCGCCGCTCGTTAGCTGGGTCTCCTTGATTAACGAAAGGATAAAACAATAAAACAAACCAACCATACTACAATACAATTAATACAAGAGGTACATTACTTACCAGATTATCAAATGAGCTGTTGAAACTGCGTTGTCTTGTATATTCTTTTTTTTAATTTACCCCAGAGATAATGATCGCAGGCTGTTAAATCGGGAAACCGAGAGGACCATAAATTCCTATTAATAACCGTGTCTTATGGAAACATTGTGAATTATTCTCATGGAATTGTTCGCAGTGGGGAGCCCTGTTGAAACAATGTATGATCACGCTCCCTGTCAGTTAATTCTCTGAAAAATGGGACAGTATGGTATTCACATAAGTAACAGAATAAACTGTATGCTAAAGGAAACAAAATCCATCCTATGATTCTTTCACCCCTGAGTTAACACATATGAATCATACATAAAGATACGCAGTGCCGTTGTAAACATACGAGGCATAATACACTTTATGTGTACTGTCGAATTAAGAAACTAACAATACAACACACACCCGGGAACAGCTGTGCTAAGACAAAACCCGCCGCCTCAGGGAAAGCATCACTGATCGCACGGTATGGGGAAAACTTGCTGTTATTTCAATATCAAACAGTCTTTAAAGTAGGAATGCTGTCCTGCATGTACTCTCCCCGTAATCAGTCATGTTGTTAGTAGTCAGTAATTGCTGAATGGGAGGTTAGTGAAATTTGGTGAGAATTTGTTGCTTTATTTTGTTTTATATTAATTGAATGTAAAGGAAATTAACACTACATAACGTTTCTATTTCCGATCATTAAAAGAGAAAATTAAAATTGCAAACTGAGTGGACCAACTTAAGGTATTAATACAATTCAAACTGTGATTTTTAAACACAGGAAGTATGAAATGCTCTAGTTCTATTCCAAGATTAGGAACACCGAGGAATTTTCTTTCAAATCACCTCACTTTTCTACAAGAGCTTGTTTTCACATAAGAATCATACATTTAAATTCTGTGTGCAGGGTTTAGTGATTCTTTGCCGTTATAACAGCACAAACACACAATGTAGCGTAAAAAAGAGTTGTTAGTCGCTCCAAATTTATCAGAGCCTTTGATAATATAAGTAACAATAGAGATTCTCTGTCTAACCGCCCCAATAATATTTTAGCTTTAGCAAATAGTAGTCTGGGATTTAACACTAGACAAACCCCACATGGAGTGATGTTAAATGGCAGCCTATTATCGCTACATTTTCTTCAGAGCCCCCCTTTTTTTTTTTTTTTTTTTTTTTTTTTTTTTTTTTTTTGAGTAGTGTATAACACCTGTTTTAACTACTGAGGCACCACAGGCGGTGGACACTGATGATACATGAGATGAAATGATAAATTGGGAAAGGATTTTTTTTTTAAGGAAGGAAGCGTTCCAGGCCTAAGTTTAGGTACCTCCCCGGCATTTGCCAGTTATGAAGACTGAGGAAAACCTGGAAAAACCCCAGTCAGGGAGGACGGTCCTGGCGGGATTCGAACCGCAGAACTCCCGCTCACGAGTCCGTGCCTTAACGGCGGTTCAAAGCCTTTGAAATCAACTGTTTAGCGATTGAGATTCTGTCTTACCGAACCAATAATATTTTAACTTCAGCCAATAGCAGTCTAGGATTTAACACCAAACTTCACTTGCAGTGATATAATAGCTTCAGCCAATAGCAGCGTAGGACAAACGTACAGCTGCGGGATAGTTTTATCAATGTTGTTGTTGTAATATCAAATAAGGTTAAATATCAAAATTTTGCCTCCTCATTATACATAAATGCTGTTATAATGCAGCAAATAGCTTTTGTTTTGAAAGATGTTTCAGCCGCTGTGCTTTAAACAGTGAATCAGATTAGTTCAATGATTACCATTGATGGTTTCAAATTTTTAGTCACCAATGAGGTATGAAGAAAGAACAACAAAAAAGTACTACCTTTTTTACAATAATAATTATGTGAACATGAATGAGCAGACTATATAAACATCTAATAAATAGTAGTGTAAAAATATTCAAATTATATTTCTTCCCCCAACATAGTACTAGCAAAGCAAAACTCAACTGACTACAATAAATATTAAAAACACCTTATAATGTGTGCAAATGTAGAAAAAATTGGATATCAATATGCAATACATAATAAATGAAACGCATGCGCACTTTTAGCAATTGAGGTTTAGTTGTGTGCAACATGGCCTCTCGCCGAGTGCATGGAATTCCAGCACGTAATAATGTTTACCTCATTTTCTGTAAAAACACTTCTAAAAAGTACAAAATCATCCATTTTTCGACTTCGGTCAAATAATAGTTAGTTACTAGCATGATTGTGTGTTTTATTTTACTTTCATCTCTAGCATTTAGCGCCTTTATTGGTAGGTAATCGTGGGTAGGTTGCTGTTAGTAGTTCTGTGCAACACGAAACATGTTTACAATACACTGACAGCATTGTACGTAAAAAGGAATTCCTTAGAAAGCTCGAGATATTGAAAATTGTATGAAATAAATGCACGATAGTAAAAACCACTAAATGTGAATTCACCCACTTTTTCAGTTTTACCGTCTGGTAACGCTATACATATCCCATGTAGGTATATGCTGGTTACAGTTGATAGAATGGCGAGTAAAACTGCAAATCACCCAATCACAGTAGCAACACGCGGAGAAAATACGTTTTGATTTGTTTACATCGCAACCTAAGCTGTGGTATATATAGGGTGTATCAGAATTACTATTCCTATTTTCTGATGTGATAGAGAACGTGAAAATAATTGTAATAAAATAGTGCCCGGAAATACTTCGTTTTCAGTACAAAAGACAAAGCTCGTCACTCACCTTATGTTTCAGCTGTTTTCTTGTTACCATAGAAATAATAAACAAATGAGGCCAGTTTATTGTTATATGTTACAAAATATCTTCTGTGGTATTAACATGCATCGGTATACAAATATTGCAGACATATATGAGGAATTTGGTGCAGCTTACTACAATGCTAACTTGGCAAAGCGAATCTATCAGGTGCAAACCCCTCAGCGCCATATTCCTTGCCATTTCAAGACTGGATCAACGTCTTCGAGATAGTGGCTAGTTCCAGGTGAAATCAGGAGTGAATCGAGCTGTGAGAACATTATGCTTTGAAAATAAAGATTTGCAGAGGTTTGAAAATAATCCACGAACTAGCAATCGAACTGTTGCCCATCCGATGAATACCATCACATGTATGTATGGAGAGTCTTAAGTGAGTATTTTTTTAATAATGTTTAACGCCGGTATTTACTACTGAGGACCAAGGCGGTGGACACTGGTGATACATGAAATGAAATGACATATTGGGAAACGGCTTTTTAAGGAATGGAGCGTTCCTGGCCTAAGTTTAGGGTACCTTCCCGGCATTTTCCATTTATGAGGACTGAAGAAAACCTGGAAAAAAAACCCAATCAGGGAGGACGGTCGTGGCCGAAATCGAACCCCAGACCCTCCACTCATGAGTCCACTTCTTAACAGCACCCGGTTAAGTGAGTATGAAAAGCACCCATTTCATGTCCAAAAGGTACACACATTAATCCCAGATGACTATCCTAATTGACAACAAACATTGCTGAATGATATTTACATACCGTTAACAAGGAGCCTGAATTTGCTAGACGCATATTATGGGCAAAGGCGGCATGTTTTTCAAGAGATGGCTTTTTATTGCACACAACAGTAACATTTGTAGTGTCACTAATGCTAAAGCTGTGGAAAATCTCCACAGTCATTGGAAGTTTTAGGTAAATATTTGGGTTGGGTTTGTTGATAACTTTATAGTGGAGTCATATGTTATGCCTGCACGATTGAATGAATATGTTTACGGTCTTTTTCTTGCGGAAATACATCCGGAGCTACTTAAAGATTTCCCGATTAATTTTCGCAGAAACATGATCTTTCAACACGACGGTGAGCCCGCACATTTCAGCTTAAATTGTAGAAATTATTTATATGTGCTTTTCCCGAATCATTGAGTAGGGAGAGCATGCGAAGTTGCTTGGCTGGCACGTTCAGCTTTGTGTTTGGGGTCATATTAAATCAATTGTTATGAAACACTCGTGGACACAGTAGAATAAGTAGTTGCTAGAATTATTCTTGCTTTTGACAATCTTCATAACCGCGCACATATATTTCGAAGGATTCCTCGTTAAATCATACAGCGTTATACTTTGTGTGTCAACGATGGCGGTCGCAAATTTGAACACTTCCTATAGTTTGTCAAAATGTTCTTACGTTTGCTATTAGATAATAAAAAATTACTGTTTAACCACGAAAAGTAAATAAAGTAACTTATCAAGTTGAGATTAATTCATTTTCTCCTCCATACCACTATAACTTGAAAACGAAGCATTTTTGAGCATTACATTATAAGAAAAAAGTGCATCCTTATTATACATCCTGTATAAATAACAGTTCTATTTACGTAGGCAATTTAATTCTGTAGTCACACAAAAATGCATTTAACTAAAATCAAACAACTGTTGTATGTCCAGTACTCATCTTAAACTTGAATTTGTTTCCAGTCTACAGGCATTAAAGTTGCTATTTTTAAAAGTATTAGAGTATCGAATAATGTTAAACATTTTGCAAATACATGTTAATATATAATTAATAGTTTAGTTAATTTTAACAACGAATTGCAAGAAAAGTAAACTTGACTGAATAAGAGTAACTGGTTCTTAATTAATTAATTTATTTATGTTTATTTTTTATTATTTTTTCCCCTAGTCAGTACAGCTGCGTATACACAGTAACAGTAAAGCTATAATATGTTGTTATCTTTACCGTGTGAAGCACCGAGCGAGTTTGTTTTGACGGTTGGGGGTTCGAATCCCGTTCCGGTCACGCTGCTAGCTAGACGATTTCTCTGCCATGACGAGTTGCGCGAATGTTTTGAAACAGTTGAGTTGCGCAACTACTACTTCGCTTCTTCTGCTCCCCTCTTCGTTCTGGTCCTCGACTCCCCCCGCCTACGGTAGTGCAGTGCGTGCGGTCGAGAAGGTCGTGTCAAATGTGCGGCCATGATTTCTATGTTCAGTGAAAGGGGAAAGGAATTGACTCTTCTAGATGGCTACAAGTACAGGAAATACTACAGAAACGAACTTTACCAGAAATGGAGGTGTACCGTGAAGACGTGTAACGCCAAATTAATCACAAACCTGGAAGGCAACGTGCTGTTAATGCGTGAAGGAGCTCACACTCACGACAAAGACGACACCATTCATCGTCAGGTCTTGTCGAACGGGGCCAAACTGAAAACACCTGAATCTGTGCTATACGGTCCTGCAAAAGTTATCGCACAAGAACTCGCAGCCGTGCCTTCAGAAATAATTGACAGCTTGACTGCGCAAGATGTGCGACTGGCGAAAAGGAATTTATTTTCACATAGAAGGCGCAGCAGTAACAAACCCGCGCGGAAAGCAAAGAAAACGCAGGAAAGTAACGAAGAGGAAATGATGAAATACAACTGTTTGGTAAGTAACGTTGTATTGTTCGCCGTGAAACATGTTTATCATATCTGATACTGGCCTTAGCTGTCGAGAGTTCTTTAGAACGCAAGATTGCATAGTTGTAAGGAATGGTTTTCTGCTTGTGTTTGAGGTGACCGTATTTTTAAAACAAGAAAACGAGACATATTATATTTATCTCAATGAAAAAAAAGGCAATTGTTTTGTCATAAATACTTAGGTTTGGCAACTAATAATAAATAGATAAATAAATAATTACTGTGTAACTAACGTGATGCAATAGTATTGAAATCACTCCAACCAAACAATCCTTTAGAATTATTAGTACAGTGTTCATTGATTATTAATCAACATAGCTTTCAAAGTTCATACTGAAAGAGCGTGTTTGTCACTTGTCCACAAACCATTCATGTAAGAACATTCGTTCGGGGGGGGGGGGGGGGGGGCGTTAGTTCCAGGTAAACAAGAAATTCCAATATTTGAAGAAAATTGGATTAACAAGTGACGTTCTATCCAGCTTCCTTTATTCCAATGTTTGTTGTTTAATATACACATACTAATCCAAGAGACCGGTATCATCTATTATATATCATGTTAAACATTATTCGATACTCTAATAGAGCCACTTCGCGAATCTTTTGTTTATTCTTTCACTGGGGTATCTGTACCTTAAGTGTTACCCAACTGTAGACCCACAAACTCTCAATGGGTGCAATCCATTTATTTAAATATTTGGCTGTAGTTTGATAAAATGTATGGACACACTGTTTATATTTACAATCTCTGATAATAAACCTTCCTTTTCCCATGTATAAAGAATTGATCTGACAGTTGATGTTATGAAGCAATCTTCACCCTCGGAAACTACAAAAGTTTAAATCTTTTAACGCAGAAATTACCTCAAAAACTAATTATTTGTCTCTGTACTCCATGAACTGCGTCGGTCCTGGTGGTGTAGTGGTAACCACACTTGCCTTCTAAACCCAAGATCGTGGGTTCAAACCCGGCCAGGATCGATGTAAAAATCGTAAGTATGGCTTCCTTCGGAAGGGAAGTAAAGCCGTGGGTCCCGTGTCGTACATTTACGGCACGAAAAAGAACCTCAAGCCTGAAAGAAGAGGCCTCTGAGCAAAATTTGTCGGCCGTTTTACGCCCTGAATAGAATGGGATGCTGAAGACCTGAGATGTTAAAGAGCATCCTTAAATAAAACCAATCAATCGAATCTCTGAACTGCAGAGTGAAAAGTTGAGGGTTGTGAAGGAAGTACAGCCATGCTGATAATAAAGGCTTTTCAAAGATTGATGTGATAAAAAATGTACATTTATTTTCAGATTCAAAATATGACTTCAGATAAACATAGTCAGAGACATTTGACAGCAGCAAGTAAAGCATTCCACCTTGTTTTGCTATATTCTAAAACTTGCATGTACTCCGGTCTACAAATTATAAAAATTCTTCCTAAGATCTTCAACCCTAACAGTATACAAACAGAAATAAGAGTATATTTTAGAAACAATGTCTTCAATATCAATAGAAAGGACATCAGCAGCCACCTAGATAGTATTGTGAATTATAGGAGTAGAATACCCAACCTCAGTAAGTTATATCTTAAATTTCCTTTCAGTTTTGTGAAGATATTGATGCCCTTTCTACACACACCTCCAAAATTGCAGTTTGTATTATCTGCACAAAGAGAGATTGTTTTCCTTTTAAGTTAGTATTTTCCAATTGCTCACTCAAAAGCGTTTCTCTGAAGTTTCTCCAGGCAAAGAATTAAGATTCAACATTTTAACATGAATCTCCTCATTAGATTAAAACACCTAACGAGCAATGAGAATATTTTTACTGTGGCTCGATGCATCCGTCGTCATTGAAATAAAATTAACTTCCTGTAAACCAGATTCTCATTCAGAAATGGCAAATGGGGTTAAAACATTTAGCACAATTTCCTCGGCTTTACTACTACACGTAAATGTTGGTTCAAAAGTACATTGGATAAGTTTAGAAGTGCAGTCCATGGATATCAACGTTTGGTTGTGCTGGACAGTACGATCAACGAACTCTCCAACAGCTGCTAATTTCAAATCTTTTTCACCAAAACTTTCACTGTTAAAAAAATTAGTCATTACGGTGCTAGAATATGCACTTGCGCGTTCATTCTTTTATGCTTTTCACTGTTTATATGTAGTGACATATCCCATCGCCATCCATGGCTTATACTGAAAGTAGATGCACAATTATTACTTCGAACATCTGAGTAAATTTTTATTGTTTTTTTATGTATGAATCTTTCTCCTGTAGATAAATATAAAAAACGACGATGATATTATTTTCAAGCGTTTTGCACTCGCAGTTTACAAAAGTACACTGTATTTTAATATTTCACTTCTTCTTCTTCTTCTTCTTCTTCTTCTTCTTCTTCTTCTTCTTCTTCTTCTTCTTCTTCTTCTTCTTGTTCTTCTTGTTCTTCTTCTTGTTCTTGTTCTTCTTCTTCTTCTTCTTCTTCTTCTTCTTCTTCTTCTTCTTCTTCTTCTAAACTGAAGCATATGCTTGTGCTGTTTTCAATTTTATTGGTGGCATTCATATAAATAAAATTATTACGATTAGTTAGTTGGCATTATCTTACCATAGAGAGCTCAGCAGATTTGTCGGCTACATCAATCGTTTATTGTACTTCCCTAAGCGAAGCGCCGATATTATTGGAGGCGTACGCCGTTAATATAAACAGCACTTTGCTCTGTAACTTATCAGTAATCTTTAAATTTTTTACGGAACTGACACTACGCAGTACATTAAGAGAACTATTATCAGTGTCATGTTATGTTCCGGTAAATCATTACCATAAAAAAGGACATTTTGGCCTCTCTATTAACTTTAAAAATAGACGGGACAGAGGCTTTAAAAAAAACTGTCCCGGTTAATATTGGGACGTCTTGTCACCTTAGTTTTGAAACCGCCACGAGTGACCGAGGTCGTTAAGGCGCGGACTCGTGAGCGGGAGGGATTCGAATTCCACCAGGACTTTTTTTTTTCCCACAGGTTTTCCTCAGTCCTCATAATTGGCAAATGCCGGGGAGGTACCCCAAACTTAGGTCTGGAACGATCCCTTCCTTAAAATAAATCCTCTCCCAATATATCATTTCATTTCATGTATCACCAATGTCCATCGCCTGTGGTGCCCATGTAGCAAAAACGGGCGTTAAACACCATTAATTTTACCTTAGTTCTGTTGTCGAAAGTCAATAAACCGGGAACCCAGCTGGAAAAACACTCTTGATCACCTACTGGATTGTAAGTTTTGTAGTAGTTACACGTCACTTTTCCGCAATTTTTGCAGCGCAGATATCCTCTTTAACGAGAAATTCAATCACAGCATGCTGACGGAGCGAAACATCAATTGCAGCCATTTTGTATATTCTGTTTACGGTCACACGACGAAAGCTAATGAGTAATGACGTCATGACTTGCTTTATTAGATCATGACAATAATGCGTTCCCCGTTACTTCTACCCCGACGTAAACAAATAGGAATATATCACTCTTCGGTGCATGGTTCGAATTGGTTAAGTAGCGCTATTAGTGGTACAGCCGGCTGATGCAATGTATTTAATTGTTAGGTTAGGTTACTGTTACATACTTTATTAGTAAAAGTTTTGCTGGACAAACTTGTCTTCAATTTTCAATGAATTTCCTTGACAGTGTCAATACTAGAAGGACCATTTCCACCACACATTGGACCTGATTGCGCTCTACAGAGAGCAACATGTGTGAAAACTAATAAGAATCAAAATGCATAATTAAGGTATTCATAACGACTGGTATCCCTCTAGATTATTACAATATTCACAATATGGGTTTGTAAATTAAAACTAGCCCATACTAAAGTTTAAACTGTAATATTCTTTAGAAACTACTGTGCGTAACATTGCGGATGTAAGTCTTTCTGGGGTCAATGAGAAAAGATGCACCGCATGATTTACAAACTGTAAACAGCTGCAGCCTGCAGTCCCGAACCGTAGTGCGAAGAAAACCGACTGGTTACGAAACGATAAATTATTATGGAGTTAGTCCCCCCCCCCTTTTAATTTGTTTATATATTTTCACTTATACTAACCTAACCTAACGCATGAAAAAGTAACATTATTTGATTAAAAAGAGTGTACAAAAAATAATATGGAGTAATATTTTTGTATGTTCTATTATTTATTTTTAAAGTTAACTAACCTAACCTATCCTATCCTATGAATTATTTTTTATGTTCTCTTTTTCAAACTCTGAACAACCTGACCTAGGAAAAAAGTAATATTAATTTATTCTGAGAGAAATGCAGATTGCCCATAGAAATCGAGCCCACGACCTTCACATTATCAGCACAACGCTCTAATATACTGAGCTAACAGGGTTTCATGTCCGGTGTGAAAATTATTCGCCTAAAGTAATTGCTACTACTAAAATCGTAACCAATCGGCTTTCTTCACTACGATTCGGGACTGCTAGCTGCAAATGTTTACAGCTTGTAGTAAAGCTGATTATACAGTGTGATCATTGATGCTTTCACCCGCGGCGCGGGAGATTTCGTATGAACGAGCCTCCACTCGTTTGCCGCACCGAAGAGGGAGTAGCGAGCCTGCTTACTTACTTATTGACATTGCTGAGAGATACGATAGGATATTGTAAGTGAAGCATCAATGATAAATACTGCAGGTAATAGAAAATAGAGAGTAGGAACAGAATATTCTGATACTTCTATTGCTGTTTTCTGCAATTCATTTTTTCAGCGATAGATGCATATATTTAACAAATAACAAAGCTAGACATCTAACATTTTCCATGGAGTTTAATGAAATTATTATGATGACCTGGTAAAAATTTGTATTTTGGGTTTTATTAAGGGGTTTTACGCTAAATATTTAAACACTACTTCTTTTACCTTCTGGCAATTATAATGAGTAAATTTTCGTATGGTAGGCTCATATTGGGATGCTAAAGGCAATATAAAACTTGATGATGCTAATTTTTTTATATTTTCAATGAAAATTGTTTCTAACATTGCATCACTTTTATCCCCTGTGTTATTACAAAATTAATTGAACACAAAAACCATATTAATGCACTTAGCTTGATGAAATTTTCAGCTTTTATTCACTAAAAGGTTCTGAATATATGTATCAGGTTTTAGCTTAAAATATTATTGTGATAGAGTAATATGATTTTATATGATGCCTTAAGCTGAACTCTCAAAAAAAATGGTATGCGTTTAACATGTGTTGAGGAATCCATGTTGCCTTAACAGAAAAGTGCAAAAAGCACAAATAGCAGTAATAAGTTAAAAAAGGATAATATATACAAGCTGTTCTTTTGATGCTGTAGAAAACAATGCAGCTACATCAATCTGCTCCATCCACTTCTATCAGCTATGGTATTTTTTTCCCTTCTGTCTTTCCTTTTCTTTTATAAGTCCGTCCTCTTTACCTTCTTATGCTGGTACCCATTTCTTATTAACATAGGTAATTATTCTTCTCTCATTTTGTTGAAGTTTCCATACGTTTTACTCTGTTGTTCAAATATATCTGTCAGTGCTGGTGGTGTAGTGGTAACCATACTTGCCTAGTAGATCCAAGATCACGGGTTCAGTCCCGGCCAGAATCGAAGGAATTTTTTCAGTGCATAAAAATGCTAAATATGACTTCCTTCTGAATGGAAGTAAAGCCGTGGGTTCAGTGTCGTAGATTACAGCACGTAAAAGAACCTCAAATAAGAGACATCTGCGCCGTTTACACCCTGAATTGAATGGGAAGCTGGTGACCTAAGATGTTGAAGAGCGTACGAAATAAAACAAAATGGCAATCAACAACAAAAGTATGTAAAATATCCGATTTGGTAAACTCCTGCACGTTAGCCCATTTCCTTGGCTAATATTTGCTTTAATGCTGTTCCGTTTACAAGTCTACGATGTATATAATAATATTAGAACTTTTTTTTTTCCTCTCCATCAAATTGTATTTAAATCTTTCTAAGTGTGAGAACATTTGATTTTAATTTCTTTTATTATTGCTAACTTTTGTCCCTGAAATAAGTGTGAACTGTTTCTTTCCCATTTACAAAGTTTTTCTGTAAAGTATATACACGAGCTATTCAATAAAGGAATGATCACATTTTTATTTTGACAACATATCTTTATTCATCCTCATAATTTTGGTGATCTTTCTCAAAGCATCCGCTTTGGATGCAGTGCAACTCTCTCAGCATTTCTGCCAATCTTCCAAGACATATTGGAAACAATTTTCTGACAGTTTCTTCAGAATCGCATCCGCGGTTTTTAATGATAGAAAATGCCTCCCACGAAAGCGTTACTTTAATCAGTTGTTGATTTGTTCTATTTACGGACGCTCTTTTAACATCGCAATCATCAGCGTCCCATTCAATTCAGGGCATGAAACGGCCGACGACTCAGAGGCTTCTTCTTTCAGGCTTGAGGTTCTTTTACTTGGAACAAAAATACGACCTTCCTTCCAAAGGAAGCCATGCTTAGAATTTTTTACGCCTGGAAAAAACATCTACTAGGCCGGGATTGAGTTCGCAAGCTTGGGTCTACGAAGCAAAAACGTTTACCATTAGACCAGAACATCAGGACCGACTTCTTCAATATGGGGGAATAGCAAAAGTAGCACGGGATTAGTTGTGAACAATGTGAGTTGCATTGTGTGGCAATGCATTATTGGAATGCACTTTTTACACGGAATGTGGCTTTTTGCGTGATATGGGCCTAGCAGAGTTTACAGGACACCTGTGTAGAATTGTCAGAGATACCACGTGCTGGTAAACCATTGCTATAGAAAAATGAGAGGACCATACCTTTCGCTTTTGGTTTGTTTGTTGATTTCTACACAGAGCTTTTGCTGTTTGCTGTCAGGATGGAAATGATGTTTCATCAGCAGTGACTACCTCTGCATCATCTTGTAACAAAATCATCTGCACGCGAACGTCCTTTTGCTCGTTTTTAATCATCAGTCATGTGCAACTTTTTATGGAGAGCATCTAGTGAAATTTTCGGAATTCCTGAAGGTGTTCTTAATGTTATTCGTCAAGCCTCTCTCAAAATGACACCAATGGTGTTAAGTTGTCTTCCGTTAGAGCACTGACCGTAGAGCCGGGTACACCTTCCTTTGAAATTGACTGCCACCCCTCTTTTAACACTTTAAACCACTTCGAACTGTATGGAAAAGAAACTGCTCATAGGTTCCTGTCCAATTGCATAGGCCTTAGTCGACGATTAGTTGAGACGAAAGAAGAATTTCAGAACATATTATTTATCGCCTGTCACCTATATTTTGCTATAGGCGGAACTGAACTTGTCTCATCTTGAACATTTCTCACAGGCGGGAACAAGAATGAAACCACTAGGGTACATTACACATTACACTAACAAAGTATTGTAAAGTTAAGTTTTAGGATGAGAAATTATGTGTGTAAAACAAAATAATAATTCTTTATTGTATAGCCGTCGTATAATTGGTTTCGTTTATATTTATTATGCAATATGTTTTATGTTCCGTCACTTTTCTTGCTAAGTCTTCAAAACCATAAAGATATAGCACAAAATTATTTGATCATGTAAAAAATTTAAGGAATGTATGTATATATTTTGGATTGATATACCCATGGTTTGCACTTTCATTTCAACACATTACCTGTATGATGTGGATATTTCATGTCTCCCAGAAGATTTAATATTTAACAATTTTAAAAGTAATATTCTTTCAATTCAGGATTTAAATACTGCAGAATAAAATACGCTTTTTTTCCGCAGAACTTCACCTTGTTCTATGATAATTGCATTCCACACTGCAGTAATCACATTTATGTTGGAAGAATTCACAATGCAGGAAAGCAGCCAACGAAGCCTCTTTATGTACCCTGCTTCACTCCCTTCCCTCGCTGTCGTTTTCAGTACCGCCCCACAAAGCCAACTTTACATTACATTCCTGCACGATTTGAAACCACTCACGACCGGCAGCGGAGAAAACGGAACGCTTCAGCTGTGAATGTTGTCGCACTTCTGGTACGCGCTCTTAGTGTTAACTAAGCAACTGACTTCATCGCTGCAGGATGTAACGTTAAGTCAGACAAACCTGATTGTTTGTAAGTAAAACATGTCGCGAAAGTGTCTTAATTCTCCTGACGTGTGTGGTAATTTTACGCCGAAGAAAGGTCCAAAGTCGTTGACACCAGTGGTCAAGTATGCTTATGAGCTTTATTTCCCGTGCAAGGTTTTTGACCAAGACGAAGGTTTTACGCCACGTTCGTGTTGTGTGAACTGCGGAGTACACCTCAGGGCATGGCTCAAAGCACAAGATCATACGCATTTAGCTATACCCGTTATATGGAAAGACTACACAACAGACTGCTATTTTTTGTCTAACGAAAGCGTCAGAGTTTAATGCCAAAACTAAATATTCTATTATGTATCCTTCAGCCATGAGACCAGTACCGCACCCACAGAAGTTGCCAGTGCCTTAACCTGCAGAACTCTCAGTGAAAATAGCGTTGAACAAGCTCCAGATGAAGTCGTCAGCGTGTGCTCCTCAGGGTATAATATTATCATCAAAGGAGAATTTAAATGAGATTAACAAACATCGTCTCATATCTGCTGATGCAGCATTCATCTACAGGCGGAGGTGTAAGGGCTGAAATAATGCTAGTATTTTCTCAAACTAAATGACTGAACCTGCTCTGTCAATCTGGAAAACTCATGCGCGACATATTTAGTGGGATGACTGACTTCATCTCCATGTTGCGCTAAACATGAGGCCCTGGCTGCGAACTGCTTTAGTGTGCATTGTGACATCAACAAACACGCAGTCTGGTAGAATGCTACAGCGGAATTACATGCGATACAGTAGCTCTTGAAACTCGAATTCGTTAGCTGCCGGGGTCAATCCCTGTTGGGCCGGCCATTCTGACAATTTTTATAGTGTTTCTCTGGTTACTTATGCGAATGCTAGGACCAATATTTACTCTCCATTCTCCTATTTCATCTCATTTCATTCCTTTCTGAATCAGGGCGAGGTGGGTTGATGCGGCATGATGGTGGCTTGCTCTTTGAAAGGTTTTTATTCTGGTATCTGATGTGGTAGCGGACCTTCAGAAGATCCTTTTTGAGGGGAGGGGGGTTTCCACCGGTGTCTACGTTTCTATCTGACAATATTAGATAGTTTTGCCTACTTCTAGTTACCGTAAACGATAGTCACCTGGGTTTTACTCCTCTCATGCGTCATTTTCCCGTAATAAGAAATCTAAACTTCCAGTACGTTCTGCTCAATAAGCCAGTTCTCTTTCCGAACGGCTGCAGAGTGCAGCGGCGAAAACCGCTCTATTGCATTCAACTAAAGTAGGCTGATTATTACGGTGTTATTCATTTCGGCCGGGCGGCGAAGTTGGTTAGAGCGTCATGAGAAGAGAGAAAGAGTTAGAGCGTCATAAGAGAATATAGTGGGGTTTGCTTTCTCCAAGGAATTAGTGTTGTTTAATTATTATTATTATTATTATTATTATTGTTATTATTATTACTTTTAATAATTTGTCTATACTTTTCTAACACTTATAAATGTCACCATTTTTTTATTAAAGGAAAGACAACGCATAGAAAAAATTGCAAAAGTTGTCTTAGGTTTAAAAAATATGCAAATTTTATATTGTTAACGCATAGGTTGCAAATTTTGATTTGGTTAGTTTAGCTTAGCTCAAGTGTGTATATATATAAATAAGCAAAAAACTTTTAAAAGCGTATGCTTTTACCCGTATCAATAATTTCTTTTATGTTTTACATTACTACATTACATTTTCCCATTTGACTTCGCTGCGAATTATTATTATTATTATTATTATTATTATTATTATTTCAATAGTGTTTAACACCCGTTTTTACTACTGAGGCCCAGGACCGATGGATTTTTTCGGGGCGTAAAAATCCTAAGTATGGCTTCCTTCGGAAGGGAAGTAAAGCCGTGGGTCCCGTGTCGTACATTTACGGCATTTACGAAAAAGAACCTGAAGCCTGAATGAGAGGCCTCTGAGCAAAATTTGTCGGCCGTTTCACGCCTTGAGTTGAATGGGACGCTGATGACTGGTGATGTTAAAGAGCGTCCTTAAAAAAAAAAAAAAAAAAAAAAAAAAAAAAAAAAAACTACTGAGGCGTCACAAGTGATGGACACCGATGTTACATGAAATGAAATGATAAATTGGGAAAGGAGTGTTTTTATTAAGAAAGGAAGCGTTCCAGGCCTAAGTTTAGGGTACCTCCCCGGCTTTTGCCATTTATGAGGACTGAGGAAAACTTGGAAAAAACCTCACAGTCCTGGCGGGAATCCGCTCACGACCTCGGCCACCGATAGCGGTGCTGCGAATGTGATTTAACTACAACATGATTCCTACAAAGTTGTTTTGGCGTTACATCTTTTTTTTTTTTTTTTCTCCGCTACACACCGTAGCCGTTCGTGAAAGAGGCGTGGCCTATTGAACAGGACGGTACTGGAAGTACGAATAAGTGAAATCTGATACGGTGACACGATATTGATGGAAGCTTATGGGATTTCAGAAAAAAGAGTACTGAAAACGAGGAAAAACTTCAGCATGTGTACCTAAAACTTCGATTCAGCATAAGCTTGAAGCTTATTTTGCTACGAGAGATTATTGCCTCTCCATATGATGATAGGAATTAATGAAAAGATACCCACGAGAAAATTGTAATCATAACGGGGAAAAAGTTTTTCTTGCGTGCCATAAAAGAGCATATAGCTCATCTATTGAAACTCTGGAGGAAAGCAGATACAGCAAATTTATATTTACAATCCTGTAACAGAATATCGTATAACTCTTAGAGGTATTGTAAAGTAGACGTTTTATTTCTATTTGCCAAATCTGTCCTCATTAGTTAATTGTTTTAAATCCATGCCTCGTGCTGGATATTTCTCCTGCTATCAATATTAGGTAATATCATATCTTCCTCATGAAGATATGATGTTACCTCCAAATGCAATTTGTAAAAATCCCTACATTTTCTACCTATGCAGATATGCGATAAACAGGCAAGTGGGAGCATTTCATTAGGAATTATTTAATGTTATTAGAAATAATCAATTACCCTGATTCGGATTCCTGGGTTACACTATAAATATTGTTTTGTTTTATCCTGCCGTTGAAGTATTATTATTATTATTATTATTATTATTATTATTATTATTATTATTATTATTATTATTATTATTATTATTATTATTATTATTATATCACAAATGTTCCTATCCCCCTTCATAAATTGTTAGGGTTTTTCATTCATATGTATTATTAGTAGGTATGTATTGCCACTTTCATAATATACGTGATATATATGCATGAACTGTCATTGTTAGTGCCTGTTAGTATTTTGGAATATTAGTTTTCATTATCCATGTTTGTGTATTAGCATACTTACATGTATATATAGTGTTTTACATATATGTATAAGCCAAATGTGCTTGTTACTGTATGTCATAATTGTGATGTTGTCGCTGAAACTTAGTGTAATTATTATTATATTGGTAGAGCGGAAAGAAGGCCTAATGGCTTTAGCTCTACCAGAATAAATAATAGCTACACAGCAGTACTAATTATTGAATTAGTAAAAGCGTAACATTATAATTGCAATCTTGTATTATATTCCTCTCTGTTTTGAAACCTGTTTGTTATCTCTGTTAAACTTTACCCCAAAGATAAAGGCATCACTTAAAGTGTCGTGAATGCTCACATCTGCTCTTTTTTTTTCTGCTGAGTTCTGATAAGGATATAATTTCTTCGTCAAGTGTCATTTCTGACATAACGTTCTAGAAGTGTAGCCACAGTGCAATCAATGATGCTTTCTCTCATAACAAAAGGTTTTTCCTATGAGCGAGCCCCCACTCGTTTGCCACGCCATAGAGGGGGTAGCAAGCCTTCCTTCTTGCTTACTTGTTGATTGTCTCAATCGTAGCGCAGCTCTTCCCGGGTCTTTGTTGTGTCGGAGAAATGCACTGAGATTCCGTTTAAACAAGTCTTGCGAAATTTTCATTCGAATGCGTTTTTTTGTCCATTTTTAACAAACGCGACACCCATCGAGCAGAAAGCTTTGTCATACCCAAAACTTCGTGTAAAATGTACTGAACACAGCCTATCGAAGTCTTTGCAATATCAGCCAACTAGCGTACCTTCAATCGACTATCATTGGGTACGGCATTGTGAATTTTTGTCACAATATTATGCCTCGTAGCAGTTTTGGAACGCCCTGAGCTCTCATCATCTTGAATGGATGTGTGACCACGGTAAAATTCAGCAGCCCACTTTTTACCGTCGAAAACGAGGAAGAATTCTTTATGTGGAATGCACCTGCTTTTGTATTTCTGTTGGGATTAAACCCTTCAAAATGAGGTACTTTATCACAGTTCATGTTTAGAAAATGTTAACACTAATCTGTTTATTTCTTCATAAACAAATGACTACATTTTAGAGTCTGAAACTTTACATCGCACAATCTAAAAGATAATACTGAACAACTATCATAGTAATTTGGCGATCTTTTCGACATCTCTGAATTACGCCGAGGACTTTAGAACATCTCTCGCATATCCGAACGAAATAATTTTGAAGTAGAATATGAAATTGCAAGCTTCCCCGTACACACCGCCAAGGTAATGTATTATATCACTGGGTGAATGTCTTTCTTTAATTAAAATCAATCACTGTTTTTACTTTTGAACGTCGTGCTGTATTCTGCAACACGTCTCTTAGATACCTCATTACTGGATACTCCAAGCAAATAAATGGCATGGCCCGGAAAGGGAATGCAGTGTTTGCACCCCTAAAACATGTATCACAGTATGAGCATCACAACAATAAATCATGACCTACATCGGGCGTGAAACTTGTGAATCGCACCGCTTACCTAATCTCGGTTGTTTAAAGCTTAATGAAGTAAAAGGAAAATGGATATCTGAGTGATGTAGACAAATGTTTTTGTGCACTAAAGTACTTGCTGAGTAGACAGCCCTACTGAGAAAATAAGAACGTTAGGTTATAGATTCAGACATTCTGTAAGTAAAATTATGATTTTTGTTAATTTTCGTTAATTCACATCTCTACTACTAGTTCTTGCATCAGTGAATGTGAGAGGCATATTCACAAATGAACCTGATGTTAACTCCATTAGGAGCTTTATTGCTCGTGAGCACTATTGCCAACTTGGCATTTTATCAAACTGGATTCTTATTTACAATTGTTCAAGTCAACAACATATTTTTCTTTTCCCAATATATCATCTCATTTCATGTATCACCAGTGTTCACCTCCTGTGGTGCCGCAGTAGTAAAAAAACGGGCGTTAAGCACCATTAAAAAACATTTTAATAGATGATGAGTAAAGAAACGTGAGAATATGTGATGATTTGGAAGATTTGGAAGATGCTTTTAATAAATAATTTCATCTGCAAGGTACTTTCCCAATTTTCATATTAGGTATGATATACATTGAGATAATTTGAGTTACGGGCCGCCTGAGCGAACAGCTGTTTACATGGGAAGTGCAGCCGCCCCAACTGGAAAATTAGAGGTAGTCTAAAGTTAGTATATTTATTTTAGTATTTATATTTGTACTGAAAGCATAAAATTGTACTGTATTTAAAACTAATAATAATAATAATAATAATAATAATAATAATAACAATAATAATAAGCATTAACCTGTGTTAGGAGAGATTTGAAAATGGTGCCGCTCAGTGGCAATACATTGCCGGCAATTGCTTAGGAAATTTATGTATTTCTTTCATAAGAAGACGGCAGTTCGAAACACGTTTATTGTAAATGAGAGATCATGTCTCTCTTAATTTTTGAACAGTTTGGCGAACAGTTCCTGTACCCAGAACACGATTGCCATGCTACGAGTGTTTTCTTCTGAAACGCATTACTGCAGGAATATGTTTCTACGAGGCTGAGTTAAATAGTAGCCTTAATTTTTATTTGTTTGTTTATGCATAATATATGTATATTAGGATTAAAAACTGTTCTTCATATTTTAACATAGTCTCCACTAGTTCTATATTGGTATTCCAGCGTTTCACTGTCTGGATTCCACAAGGAAAACATTCTTGTCACTGACTGCGTAACCACGCATGCACCGCGTCTTTCACCCCATCGTCAGTGCGAAACTTCTTGCAGCCCAGTGCCTCTTTGAGCGTTGCAGAGATGTGATAATCGGAAGGTGTCAGGTCCGGGGAATAAGCAGGATGTTGTAAACACTCAAAATGAACATCTGCAATTTTTTGTGCCATTGCATGACCTGTATGAGGTCATACTACCAGCTCTGAGCAAATCTCGACATTTCAAATGGTTCTTCAAGCAGATCACAAATTGACTCGCTGTTAACATTGCGTCCTCTGGACATGTAAAATTTCATGATTAAAAGAGAAGGGTTGATACAGCTGTACGGAACATTTTTGGTTTTGACGATGATGAATGCCGCCAATCTTTGCCGGCTAGCTTCATCTCTGACTGGAATTAGTGGACCCAGCATTCATCACCAGTGATTATACGATTTGGCTTCATGGTAGCAGTGTTGCAAACACGCCCACGACGTCCTTTCAGTTGAGGGGAGACCTTTCGGTACTGCAAAATATCGCGAATAACGTGGTGCGTAGAGCCATGGCTGATCTTCAGTTCTACAGCCACCTCATCGAATGTTATCCGTCCATTGTCTTCCACTGTAGCGACAGTGTCTGGTGTCGACCAGAACGAGTTTCATCATTAATAGTTAGCATTCCATTTTTAAACTTTATGTACCACTCATAGATCTGCAGAAGTGACACACAGTAGATGGCCTCTTCATTCTTCGAAGAAAATCTCGCCCTCACTACTTCAATTAATGGTCGCTGACGTCACACTTCCCAAGATGCCAGTGTGTTTGATCCCCCAGCAGAAGGGTATAAGATATCCGTTATATATATATATATATATATATATATAAATATATATGAGAACATTTTATTGTTTTGCATTCTGAATATAAAATCAAGAAAGTATTATTTTCTTACTGCTCTCTGATGTAAATATAATAGGTATATAGAAAAGCACATACACACACAAAGCAATTCCCTTCCCACAAACCAACTACAAGCTGCTACATACGCATGCATTATATAGCCTTGACAGTTTGGCGTGTTCCAGAAAGCAGCCTCTGTATTATTCCTTTATATTCCAAGTCATTTTTGTGTTAACATTTTAACTTACGATTCTGCTGTCTTAACGTTAGCTTTAGGTGTGCAGAAAATAAACCATTTAACTTTTTACTAGTAGTGATTTTCAGTAACGTGTATTGGCAAGCCTGAGTAATTTTATAATAAATATGTTTGCCAATTTTTTAGGTTAAGTATTTTATATACTTTGTTCGCACTTTTTCGACTTTTTTGTTCTTAGTTGCCACTATTAAATTTTCAAACTTTTCTGGGAATTTTAATGCCCTGTAATAAGCCACTTCGCACATTTCTATAGATGCACAAGATAGCTTATTTAATTCTTTATTTTAACTTCGCCGAAATCACATTTTCGTTCAGGAACAATTCGAAGCAGCGTATCTTCAGTTCCTAAATTACAAGTTCGTTATAGGAACAAGCACCTGCTGTCTACTAGTTGGTTTCCTTTCACAATTGTGTCAAGTGTATGGACACGACATTATGGTAAGACGATGGTGCAGGCAGTTCACTTAAGGACGAACCAATATTCACGACGACGACGTAGTGGCCGACCGTCCCTGGTGACGTGTTGGAAAGTGTGCGGCAAGTAATTGAACAGAACCGGCGCTTCACAATTTCAGAACTCTGTTGTCAATTCCCCAGATGTCTCTCTCCCTTGTGCACGAAATTGTCTCCCGGAAGCTTGACACAATTGGCGATGGATCTCTGCTGAACTTGCTTTTGAGCGTGCAAACCTCGGATGACTGCACGAATTTCGCAGTTGGCGGGAGACAATATCAGAGCACCCATTTTCTGCTAGCACAGCGCGGTAGCCACGGCCGTCACAAGGCTGAAATTTTACTGCATTATTATCACATACTTCCTCTCTATTCCTGCGCATGCGCATTGCTATCCGACTAGCGGTGCCATCTCTAGGCGCGATTGGGTCTTACTTTCTGGATGCCCCTCGTAAGAACCGCTCGTGCATCTGAAATGCGCAGTTGCTACGGAGCTCAGTTGTTGACTGTTGTGTGTGCTTGGGAGTGTAGCAATAATACCAGTTAAAATGAGCAAGAAAATTAGCAAATCCGCCGAGTGTGAAATACGGGCAGTAATACGATTTTTAAGCGTTAAAAATATCAGTGCTGCGGAAATTCACCGACAGATTCTCGACGTATATGGCGAGGGTGTAATGAGCGAAAGGAATGTTAGCAAATGGTGCCGATTATTCAAGGAAGGCCGGTCTAACGTGCATCACGAGGAAAAAAGCGGGCGTCCCTCATTAGTGACCGATGAATTAAAAGAACAAGTGAATGCGAAGATACTGGAAAATAAAAGACTAACCGTTTCCGAACTACAACAGCTTTTTCCACAGGTTTCTCGATCATTAATGTACGAAATTGTCACGGAACATCTTCTGTACAGGAAAGTTAGTACGGGATGGGTGTCCAGGAATCAACATCAACAAATGGTAATTAATTTATATTTTTTGTTAATGTAGTGATGCATGAAATATTGAACTGAATAGCCAGTATTTTTACTGAGAAGTATAGGCTCTTAAAACCCTGAAATATGCGTTCAAATATGCCTCTAAAATATCATATTCACTTACATAACCGCCACGGGTGGCCGAGGTCGTTAAGGCACGGACTCGTGAGCGGGAGGTCTGCGGTTCGAATCCCGGCAGGACCGTCCTCCCTGACTGGGGTTTTTTCCAGGTTTTCCTCAGTCTTCATAACTGGCAAATGCCGGGGAGGTACCTAAACTTAGGCCTGGAACGCTTCCTTCCTTAAAAAAAAAAATCCTCTCCCAATTTATCATTTCATCTCATGTATCATCAGTGTCCACCGCCTGTGGTCTCTCAGTAGTAAAATCAGGCGTTAAACACTACTCAAAAAAAAAAAAATCACTTATATATGTACAAGTATGAGATTCAATGGGGAGAGGAAATATTCAGTTGTTGCGAATAATAATAAACACTGTAATTAGTTATTCCCCGTAATCGGTGTATCAAAATGTGTAACAAATTACTTTATCATACATAAACCACAGGATATACAGTAGGGATGACTAGGGTGTTTCGCAAGATGGAATTCTCAGTGCGATTAAACAGCTCTCAGGCCTGTGTATGTCATTGATACCCTAATAATAATTATTGCCGAATATAAGCGTTCCTAAATATTTACTATTGCCGTTAAAGTTTAAGTAACTGGGTTGGTGGCGGTTGACTATTTTGTTGGCTCTACGCTCTCTTGTGCATCCTTTCCGAAGGAAGCCATACTTAGGATTTTTACGCCCGAAAAAATCCATCGGTCCTGGCCGGGTTCGAACTCGCGATCTTGGGTATAGGAGGCAAGTATGATAACCACTACACCACCAGGACCGACGGAAAAAAAAAAACCAGTTACATCTGCAGTAAAAGTCATGGCTTGGTTTTCTGGGATTCTTATGGTATAGTGCTTGTAGGTAAACCCCAGAAGGACGAAACCATCACCGGGGAGTATTACACTTCACTACTGGACAACTGAAGGATGCTATTCAGGCTAAACGTGGGTGGACTCCTTGCGAAAAAGAAAGTTTTCTTTCATCACGATAATGCGCCTTCATACACCTCTGAAATTGTTGTTGTAAAACTGCATGGTCTTCGCTTTCAAGCTGCTACCACATCCGCTATATTCGCCGGATTTGGCTCCCAGCAATTACTTTTTGTTCCCATTCCTGAAAAAATGGCTGGTTTGACGAACATTAACATCAAATGATGAAGTTGAGGCTGAGACAATTGGACATATCTCATTTTACTGAGGGTATTAACAAGTTGAACTAAATGTATTCGTATACAAGGTGACTATGTTGAAAATAAAAAACTTTAGGTGAAAGTTTGCTTCGGGTTTTATACAGATTGATTGTTGTGCAACAAAATTGAATACAATATTTTAAGACTATTAGATAATTACACTGAAACAGTACATTAACACATTCATATACAGACCTTCCGAGGTTTCGCTTCCATTGCAGACATCGGTGCAGAAACGTTTACGATTGCAAGTGCACCCCACTCCGCGCCACGCTACCTTGTCAAGGCATTTTCAACTCTGTAACAGAATCAAATGGGAGAAAGAAAATTCGTGGAATGTAAATATCCATCCCTGTATTCGCCTAAGTGACCAAGAAAAAACGGGAATTTGGGGACCTCCGGAATGCGAGTCTCATATATCGTTGCTTTAGCTTACATATCAGTCACTGTAGACATGCATCAGAAAATGTAAGTTGGCCGATTTCATATTTGGAAGAAATTAAATGATTTAATGCAACAAATACACTGTAATGCTATTAAATAAAAGAATTCATGGATTGATCATTTTCACATCTACTGTTTTTTTGACCAAAATGGTACATTGTGATGTATTTCTGATATGCTCTTCGAGGGGGTGAGCATATTCTTGAATAAAATATACATGGTGTTATTTAAAAAAAAAGTTATAGCCGCGTATCTCCTACATTAATGAAGCTAAGCACAATCTCAGGAAGAACTCCTCCATGCTGTTAAAACAAAAGCAAACAAAAACTTATATTTGCCGCAATTTTTCATTTAGCGCACTAGAAAACAATTAGTTTAGGTGAGTAAGATAAATGGGACATCCTGTATACACGCCGAATGTCTTCGGGTTCTGCGGTTGGAAGTGAATAACCCCGGTGTTTTGCACACTATCCCGTAAATACTGCAACCTGCGTCGTATTAGTTCCATCCGAATTAGTTATTCTATTCCTCTCGGCGTGCTGCGACACATGTTGCACTGTGCGCTTGCTGGGCTTGGTGGTGAAGGTCCGCGGTTCAAATACAGGCTCATTAAAGTTTTTTTTTTTTTTCCTGACAGAAGAGAAAAATAATTCTTATTCTGAGTAATTTATTATGTAAACTCCTAACTAAGTAAATTTCAATTAAATTACAAATTACTATAAGAATGTGCTTTAGCGAACATAATAAGTAAATGCGAATAACTTTACATCAATGTGAAATGACAAACATAAGGGATTGAATACTATTTTACTCTTTGTATATATTCTTATACACAAAAGAAAGACAGCAAATAGGGTAGTTCTAGAGCAACATGTACAGTAGATAATAGGACGTTCTGGTGAATGCGGCGGGTCACTGGGGAGCACCTGCATTTCCCATTGCATAATGCAGGTTTGTCTAGTTACCAATATGCAAGATGAAAAGACTCGCCCTATATTTTATATGAATAAAATATTACAATGTTCCGTACAAGGCGAACAGAAACAATTCAAATTCTGCTTCTAATTGAATTACATATTTTACGTTGGACTTATTTTAAAGCTAAGGAAACATAACTTTAAATACAAATAGGTTTATAATAAAACATAGGTTTAATTTTATGTTCATTTTTACCTGGAATAGCTTAAAAATGCAGGCCATTGATCTCTTTGCGGAAAAAAAATATGCTACAGAGTTAAATGCACTCTCTTCTTGATAATTTTATTTTGGGGCACTCTCAGAAACACAGGAAAAAATAACGTCTGAATTATTTGTATCACACAATTCGACCATACGTTTCTAAAGTTGACTCTCGTACAGAATTCCCCTCCGGCTCCCCGGTTGGCTTTCAAGCAGAGAATGAGATGAGAACTGAAGAGCTCGGGTCAGCCCGGGCCTACTGTGTCTGGAGCGGTCCCGCGAAGGAAAACTCATTCAGTACAATCAAACACACATACAGCAAAAATTTAAATAAAAAAATGTTTCTCCATATATTCTGCTTACATAAAATATGGTGGATACGAATACGCAAGTATTTCTTTCTTTCTCACAAAAGAATATTGCCGTTGTAGATGGAAATTTAATTAATAATGGGAGTCCTAATCGGCGGGCACACCGGACTGACCTCGCCAGCTGCTTATTCTGGGAAGTATAACTGTGTGTCTGTGTGACGAGAAAAGTGTACACGCAGTGACAAACGGAAATGACGGAATCTTCCATCAGTCTCTGTCAGGGTAGTACGTGTGCTTTGGCCTGCAGGTTGCCAAGTGTCAGGTCCCAAATGCTGCTGCCTGCGGTATTGGACTTCGTACCGTGTAGAAAATGTTAAGTGAGGCCTGCTCTCCGCCAATGTAAATGCTACAGAAATGCACACGGTGAATGGGAACTAAGCTACATTTCTAATGCTGGAACAGTGCGGCAACTATGTAAAAAAAAATGCATGCGAACACTGTCGATGTGGGCTGCGCGCGCCGTAGCCTTTTCTGCTAGTTACGATCGTCAGAAGGTGACGTCATAGCAACCGCACGGCTCAGTCCTAGCAGTACAGCGATAGCTGGTAGACATGTGTGGCATCGTTTTCTGTAGCGTTTATTTGCTGTTGTGCATTAATTACGCCACTAAGGATATTAATTTTATGAACTGTAAATAGCTTTATTGATAAGCAATAAGTTATTTTACAAAACCGTGTAATACGAACTTTTGTCGCTTAAATCATGCCTCTGTGTGTAGTGCTCGGATGTAATAGTCACACCGACCAAAGAAAGGAGGGAAACCTTTCGTTTCACAAATTTCCTCATCGGGATAAATCTCCGACTCGATATGGAGCCTGGTTAAAGCGAATTAATAGATGGAACTTCATTCCCAGCAATACATCAGTTATTTGTTCACGCCACTTTACCGAAAACGACTATGAATTGTCCAACATTTATAAAAGCAGATTCCTTGATATGAAAAGGAAAAGTGCACTAAAGTCAACAGCTATCCCATCATTGTACCTAACCAGCACCAATGATGAAAGCAAAACTGAATCTGCAAAAAAGAGCAAAGATCATGCATACCTAAGAAGGAAAACATTACGAGAAGCAATGGATGATAGCCAGGCAAGTACAAGTTTGTAAATGTTTAATGTTTTGTAAGTTGATAATATAGGATGGTCTTTTTGATTATGGACAAAATGAAAACACTCTAAAATATTTATACTGAACTTTATATGTTGAAACTTGATGAACAAAACATTGAAAGATGGGAAATTTCTCAGGTCGCCACATGGCCGCCATTGCGTACTCTGCACAACTCATAAAGGTGATGCAATTCAGCCCATGTCCGTTGTAACGTCAGGGGGGAGATTTTTTTTTTTAAGCTTGACTATTTTTAGTTTCAAATCATCAATGTTCCTGGGTTTCTGTGAATAGAAAGTGTCTTTAACAAACCTCCACATGAAGAAGTCATGAGGGATTGGACCTGGGGAGTTTGGGGGACATAAATTGATCCGTCACGACTACATCACATACGATTGAAAGCGGCATTTAGAAAATGTGGAGCCTCCCATACCTAGTGAGAGGGTGTACCATCTTGCTGGAATACAATGCTCGTGTTATCTTCCTCCAGTTGTGGCAAAAGAAACAAATAAGGTCCATGGCGTACTGTCTTTGCTGCAAAGAAGAACGGTCCATTGAGGCTCACTCCACACCATTTGGACTTGATCTTTCAAGCTCTAAGGAGACATCGGTTTTCCCTTGTCCAAATAATGCAGTTGTGTGTGCATACTCTTCCGCAGACATGAAAAGTCGCTTCGTCTGTAAATGGTCATTTGTTTACGCATCCGCCATCATCTTGAGTCGTTGGTACATCATGGATGCAAAATTGAAACGAGCCTCATGATTCTCATCGTGTAAGGCTTGTTGATGTTGTAAGTGATATGGGTACAGTTTCAGCTACTTTCGAACATTACGCTGACAGGACATATATGGTACACTCATCTCTGCTGACAGTCGTCGTAAAACTTTTCGTAGGGTTTCTTGTCATGGCTTTAGACATAGCTGCTTCTCGCATTGGGTTTCACTCGCGATATCCTGCGTGTTTTTTCCCCCTTCTTTCCTCTTTTTTAAACACAGAACATGTTTCTACAAATGTTCGATACTACAACATGATGGAATCGTATTTAGGTACATTACGCACACCATACTCACATCCAAATTCTCTTTGAATGTTTTAAACTCTCAAATTTAGCATACCAAAGTACGCATTGCGTTCTCTGTTGATTTGTAGTAGCAATTTCAATCATCTATGATTATCGTTATGTATTGTTGATTTTGATTCTTGCCATGTACGGAAACTCTAATTTTATAAACAAAAGATTATCACAAGAAATCTCTCATTCTATGATATTAGCTTTCATAATAATATTTAATAATCAAACTGGACACTCTGTATAATAATATAACTGTTCTCTTTCATTAATCGAATTAATGTAATTTGAACTAGTTGCTTTTTTTGTTTTTAAATTTTTAAGGAGAATTTCATTATTTAGAATGTTAAAGACATTTGGCAGATTAAAGAATGTCTCTGTGCTTTTATTATCTAAATTTTAAAATAGAATACTTCCTGCTTCATGAAATTTATTTACCAATTAGTGCTGTGGGTCCTGGTGGTGTAGCGGTTATCATACTTGCCTCCTAAACCCAAAATTGCGGGTTCAAACCCGGCCAGGACCGATGAATTTTTTCGGGCGTAAAAATCCTAAATATGGCTTACTTCGGAAGGGAAGTAAAGCCGTGGGTTCGTGTCGTACATTTACGGCACGAAAAAGAATCTCAAGCCTGAAAGAAGAGACCTCTGAGCAAAATTTATTGGCCGTTTCACGCCCGGAACTGAATGGGACGCTGATGACCTGAGATGTTAAAGAGCGCCCATAAATAAATCAATCAATCACACATGAGAGGTCTCTCGAGGAAATGAGGAGCCCCCACTCATTTGCTGTGCCGTGGAAGGGGCAGCAAGTACTGCTGTTGTTAACAAGTTGCTAACTGTTGCGGTCGTAGTGCAGCTGTTCCCGGGTATGTGTTGTGTTGTTCCTTTCTTAATTCTACAGTGCACATAAAGTGAGTGTATAATGCCTCGTGTGTTTACAACGGCACAGCATATCTTTATGTATGTCCATATGTGTAAACCCATGGTGAAAGAATCACAAGACCAATTTTTTTACCATACAGTTGATACTGTTACTTATGAGAATACCATACTAACGCCATTTTTCAGAGAATGGAGCGTGATCGTGCATTTTTTCAACAGGACTCTGCCACTGCTCACAACGCGAATAAATTATTCCATAGGATACTTCACAATTTTTTCCTGCAAGAGAATGGATGGTATTTAACGCCCGTTTTTTGCACCAGAGACAATGGACACTAATGATACATGAGATGAAATGATATATTGGGAAAGGATTTATTTTTAAGGAAGGAAACGTTCCAGGTCTAAGTTTCGGGTACCTCTCCGGCATTTGCCATTTTTAGGACTGAGGAAAACCTGGAAAAAACCTCAGTCAGAGAGACTCCGTGAGAAAACAAAACTTATCGCACAATGTATATCGTTTAGAAGAATGCGTTTTTATATACGATACATGTTTGAAAACGGATTCTCGTAGGGAAGGGGTAAGGGCTGTTCGCAACGAAATATCCTGGCAATCTTGTTCCAGTTAGAGAAACTTTTCGCCAACTTATTAAAAAGATAGGCATGGGTCTGTCAATGTTTCCCATCGTTGTGTTGCTCTTACGGAAGAAATGTTAAATGAAATATGTGAAGCTAACAAAAGGCTGTAAAGTTAAATTTGAACGCGAGTCAGCAAACAAATTATCAATTGTTCATTCCACAGCTATCGTACATATGAGGATAAATCAATTTATCCTGTCCCCATTTCGCTTTAACAGGGAAATTATCAAGATGTAATTTAAACTTCTTTACCATCTTTCCTGCACTAAATTTGTCCTATTTCAATTTGCTTGCCTAGGAACCCTCTACAATCTCCGAATCTATTGCGGTGTGTTCATTAACACCCGGTATAATAAAATTGCAACTGTTCAAATGTTTCACTATTTATATTGTTATTTAAGTCTTTTATTTTGTATTTCTGAAGCTCTAGTTCTTATTATTTTGGCGGCATCATTCTACAGGAATGACTTATTTTTAATTTGTTGCATATATATAAATATAAAAGCTATCGATAACCAATGATACCCCTGTACCTGAATCGATACATTTTCGATACTACAAAAATAAAAGTGAATTAATATTATCACAAGCAGCACAATTTAAAGTGGTCATGAGAAACACAACAGGTAACAGGTACGAAGAAATTGGGTGCGTTTATAAGCTGATCGCCAGCCTGTAATAAAAGCGGTTCCCCTTCCTTACATTTCTGCAGATTGTCTGGCGAGAGTGTGTCTGAGCTAAAAATTTCTTTAAAAATCACGTACCAGGGCAATAAAACGTGCTGAATTGCAGTTTGAAGTAGATATTTTCGAACGTGCTATTGCATTAATTTCTAGCATGTTTTTCACTTTTCGCGGATATGGAAAAAGCACGCTCCGCCTACATAGTAACCTCAGTTCTGAGTGTGACCAATAATAAAAGACACTTTTTGGTAAACATATCATGTGATATGTTAAACTGTCCAATCACAAGTTTCTTATTGTAACAATATGGTACTTCAATTTCTTTAGAAGGAAAGCTGGTTTTTACAGTTGTTAATTGAAGTGACAATAGACGGTCCGTTCTTTGGTCTACATTTTCTGGATATGAGTGAAGTTTGGAAGTATTTTAAATTGGATCCTGTAAGGGATAACCGCGCTATTTGCCGCCTGTGTAAAAAGAGTTTTTCGCGAGGTGGAAAATCGCACAACACTAGTAACCTAAGGAAGCATGTCACTTCAGTTCATAAAGTTGTTTTTACTGGATATCCCAGATCGGTGAGTAAGGAAATTCAGATCTTTTTGTTTAATATATTAAGATTCTCAAAATAATAAATTGAGAACTTTTTATTTGCGTTTTTTAAAACTATGGTAGAATCGAAGTATCGAGACTAAACATGTGTGGGTATCGAGTATCGAGAAAGTTTCGTAGGTATCGACCCACTTCGTAAAGAACTTATCTCTTGTCTTTTAAGAAGAACACAAGCAGTTCCAAAAAATATAGTCACACACACACACATATACCGGATGATCAGATTTATTCGGCCTCTACCGCGAGTCAATTTGAATGGCTGACTTAATTGATAATGTATATCGACTGGAAGGGTATCGGCTTCGAGAGTACGATAACTGTGCAACCTAGCGTGTGGTTAAAGAACTAACACGACTGCATTTTGTAAACATACTTAAAACTATAACGTAGCAATATTCTTTCTGTTTCTATTTCCCTCTCCTTGTCACACTACCGTCCTGCGCTGCGAATACTCTGAGCTAGATTAACTGATTTATAAATTCACTCCGCAATGGTGACTTATTCATTCCAGACTCGCGATAAATTCCGAATAAATTTGGTCAGCCAGTATATACTTTTTTTTTTGTTATATAGTGTTTAACGCCCTTTTTAACAACTGAGGCATCACAGGCGTTGTCCATTGATGATATATGTGATGAAATAATAAACTGGAAAAGGATATTTTTTAAAGGAAGGAAGCGTTCCAGGACTAAGTTTAGGGTACTCTCTCGGTATTGGCCATTTATGAGGACTGAGGAAAATCTGGGGAAAAAAGAAAGGAAAAAAAAAACCTCAGGTGGACGATCCTGGTAGGAATCAAACCCCAGGCCTCCCGCTCACAAGTCCGCGGCTTAACGACCTCGGTCACCCTTGGCGTTATGTAATATGTGTGGCTCATATAAAGTGTTACAAACCAATATCTCTTAAGCGGATCAATAAAATCAAATGCTGACTTGCATATGCAGTGGGGCTCCAGAATTTTAAATGGAACAATAATATAATTAGATATTTAGATAGTCCCCAACAAATTAAAACCAACTTTTGTTTAAAACATTTTGTTTTAAAATTAAACCTTGAAAAGTTATAGAACGTTAAAATATTTTTTTAGATAAAGGATCAATATTAATAAACCAGGTCATTAAATAATTCACATATTTTCTCTAACGTTTCCCGAGAAATGGAAATAGTGACATAAGCTTCCTGTATTCAATGCTTCATATTGTCTTTTGTTGAAGGTGTTATAGACATATTTTACTTAACGTAGTTAAATAATCTAAGGGTGTAAGATCAGATAAGCGGGGTGGACATACAACAGACCCAACTCTTCCATCCGTTTATTGTGAAATTTGTCTTTTAATAATTCACTTGTGCATCTTGCTGGCGTTGCAGCATCTTGCTTGTACCATTTGTTTTCCCGTACACTTAAAGGAATATTTTCCAAGGCTGTAGGTATTTAATTGCTTATGTTACTAGAATGTTTTAATTATACTTTTATCTTGTAATGTTTCCTTTTCGGATTCACAAACTATATAAAGTGCTGTTTCAGGCACACTGTAAGTTCTCAATATTTAATAATAGGGGAAAATGAATTAAAGTTGTATTATTAGTTCATCCACTCTGATGTGTTATATACCGGTGAGTGTTCTTCCTAATGGAATGTTTAAATCCTAGACTACTGTTGTCTGACGCTATATTATCAAGGCTCTGAAAAAAACATGGTGATGCTAAAACATTACTGTTGCGATAAGACAAGAGAATCTCTATCGCTATAACAGATAGACTCCACGTGGAGCAATGTTGAATGACAGCCTATGGTCGCCGTCATTTTATTCAGAGCCTTTGAGACAAAAATATTTTAGCTTCACCCAATAACAGTCTAGGATTTAACAGCAGAAAAACTCCACGTGGAGTGATGTAACAGCTCCAGCCAGTAGCAGTCTAGGATTAACAGCAGACAAACGTGCAGCTGCGGGAGACTTTATCACAAGCAATATCACGATAGGATCTGAGATTACCGATAAATTCTACGTGACTTTATCTGGAAAGCTCAGACCTTCGAGTGATATTTGTTAGAACTATTTTACGAATTTAAATATAATGTCTCTAAACTTGGTTTACAAAATAGTAATAGTTGTACGAGTATATTTGCACTTAACCTTTTCAAACAATCTTGTGACAGAAGAATGTCGATTGTCAGTAACGCCAATAGAGAAGAACAAAATACTGGTTTAGGACTATTTCAGGAATAGAATAAGAATTAAAGTAATATACGAGGGTAGGTCCATAAGTTACCCGCCTAAACATTTTCTGGATATAATAAGGACAAAAACTATATTTCACTTTTCAATACACTTCTCACATCTTTGAATTAACATTTCAATCCCCTGCCCCTTCAAAATAGTCAGAAGTCTTTTCTGCAAAATGGGCATAAACAGCATCCATCACTTCTTCGTCACACTTAAATTTCCCTCCTCCAAGGTCCTTCTTGAGTTTTGAGAAGAGGAAATAGTCACTGGGAGCTAGACCTGGGCTGTAGGGTGGATGGTCGATGTCCTTGAAGCCACATTTCTTCACAGCTTCCTTTGCAACAAGAGCTGTGTGCACAGGCGCGATGTAGTGAAGAAGGCGCACACTACCACTCAGCTTTCCTCGCCTTTTCTCTTTGATGGAAGCACGTAGTCTGTGCAGTAGGCCAGCATAGTACTCCCCATTTACTGCGGTGTTCCTCTCCTTGAAGTCAATGAAGAGTGTTCCTTCACAGTCCCAAAATATTGTGGCCAAGATCTTCTTGGTTGACTGAGTGACCTTGGGCTTTACAGGTGGTGCTTCGTCAGGTTTACGCCACTCCATAGATTCTCTTTTGGACAAGTGATCATAGTAGAGGACGATAATTTCATCTCCTGTAACAACTTCTTTGCAAAACTTCTCTCTCGTTGCCACGGCAGAGCCCCAAAAATGCCTGACAACAGATGACTCGTTTCTACTTTTAGCCTGAGGAAAGAAGTCTAGACAGCCATCTTGCACTAATCTTATTCATGTTTAAATGTTCATGTATATTTCGAAGGACTGTTGTTTTAGAAAGACTTTGAGCCGCCGGTCTTCCATAAGAGCGATGTTTTTAGGAGTGAGCACCTCCAAGGATCGACATGCACGCTCTTCGTGCTAAATGCTTTTTCGATCCGTTCGAAAAAGTTTGGCCCATTCTTTTACGGTAGAATATGAGGGGATGCTTCCCTATATACACCATCCAATCGCTGTTTAATTTCATTTGGAGTAAGTTCTTCTTTTGCGAAGAACTTAATAACAGCTGGATACTCCATTTTGAACATGTCATAATCTTCTACACATAGCCTTCTTTATGCAACTATATCTGAATAACTGAGCACAGCGGAGCGGAAGTTAATTAATTAATTAATTAACTAATTAATGAATTACTTAGCAGATAAGGGTTTTGTGAAGGCGATAATCCTTATCGGCGAGGCCGGAAACTTATGGACTTGCCCTCGTGTGTGTGTAACCGCACAGAATACTAACACGTTTATAAATTGTTATACTTATGAATATCTATTCTATTCAGAAGCCGTAAGACTGAAATGGACAAAAGTAGACAATTACAGTCACTACCGATCAATTTTCTAATACCAACAGAAAAAAAATTATCATTGTGAACAATAAAAATTTAATTAACATTAAATTAGTTAAATGTACAATTATTGAAAACATAGTTATCAAATTTGAATAAAAGAGCTGCAGTTTCATAGGATACAACGAACATTTGGGAATGAATAGATGAAGACGTTGAAGCAGAATTCCGTACTTTATTTAGTATTGCCAATGATTAATCTGGATATACGGTTTAAGAGCAGAAGCACTGATGTGTCCTATTAATGTTATTACTTCTTGTTCCTGTATTCCAGCTTGTGACATATGTGATACGAGGGCAATCGACTGGAGTGATTTGTTATTTTCCTCCTTTTTGATGTAATCCAGCTTTCTCTGCTGATATTTTGGTCCATTTAATCAATTCGTTTAGGACATGCTTGTAGCATAACCGGCTCTTCTGGTAAGGTTGATTGGGAGTGAGAAATAACAGTCTGTTTTCACATTTGTGTTGCGTTTTCTCACCAACAATTTATACAATTAACAAGGCTTTTGTCTGAGTTTTTTGAATTTGGTGTAAGCCGCTAACTTGAGATCGCCACCCTGGCAAGTTTTAGAAAATGTGCATTATGTGCTATTCTTCCTGTTAAGAGTTCCATTGTTTTTATTTCTTCTTGGAAGTAGTGGGACAGACACTTCTAATCTTTCTTTTCTCTGACACTTTCTCTTTGCATTGCTAGCATCTTGGACACTTGTAAATTGCACATCGGAAAATGAATTAAATTTCCGACTATGCTGAATAAGTATTTTTCTTGAACTATTTTCGCTGTATATTCTTTGTGCTCCTCTCATATTGATCACACAGTCTTTCAAAATTGTCGCAATATCTTCAGTTGAAGTGTCTGGTAGGAGATCCTGTCCCTTTTCACTACAAAATAAGTTCAATTGATTCCATATAGTGTCTCTATTTTTTGTTGTATTTTGTGGTTTGGAATTGCTAATGATTAGATCAATTTCAACATTTGGCGCATCGCCCAAATGCTTTCAACAACCCTCCATTTTTGTTATGATTGTCGATAGTCCATCTTTTGTTGCTATCAATAGCTCCCCACCGCCTGTAGTAAAAGTGATCAGTGATGCTTGTTCAGGAATTATATAGTGCAGGTATACAGTAGGCTACACTGCCCACAAGACAAATGCACGTCGCGTGATAAAGCGGATAAATTTTTTCTCGATAATGTCGCTCGGTAATCCGGGTGTGATTGGTCAAAATTCAAAATGTTGTTTCGTTTAATTGGTCGATTTTAAGAGGACATCACGAGTGGAAAAGTCGGTGTTGTTATTGGGGTAACGATCATATAAAAATGTTGCCGCCACTTTTAATTCTACTGATATACGATGAGCGTGGTAGTCTTATGCTCTCTATATGCCGCTGTGCATTATAGCTTCAGAATCTATCCGTTTATCATGCTGCAAACGCGTTCTTCATATGCAGTCACTGATAAACATATTAAATGTAACTTAAGATAATACTTCAGTATTTATTAATTTCGATACTTGTACAAAATCAAGGCTTGCAGCTGGCAGTGTTAACCACAGAACTTGGAGCGAGTAGTGACGCGGCAACACGCCTTATCTCTTGCCATGTGGCAAACGTGGCAAGCTGCCCCACTCCCTGTCATGGTCAGTGCAGTGCTGCTTTTCCTGCCGTGCGCAGCGGTATCATGCTCAGCCGTAACTCAGTTCCCATTTTCCGCCCAGAATGGGAAAGTTTATATCTATGTCAATATTTAGGAAATAGCATACAGTGCTTAATATGTGGACGCCATTGTGTGGTTAAGAAGTATAACATTCAGAAACATTATGAGAGGAAACACAAAGCACAGTACGATCTGCTCAGTGCAGACGTACGTAATAATCTAGTGAAGGAGCTTAAGTTGGACCATCAAGTAAGTAATGAACAACAAAGGATTATTATTAACTACAAATTATCTATATTCCGGTTTCCCCCAGTGTTTTCCTCCCCCCCCCCAGAAATATGATTCATCCAGTTGTTTCTAGTTATAAGCCGAATATTTTAAGTCTAAAAACGTAAAATTAAAAAAAAAAAAAAATGTTACAAGGACATGTATAACCAGTAAAATTGAAAACAAAATATAAATTTTTATAACTAAATAGCCACAAACTGTAATTAAAATTACATAAGCCTGATGAGTTGTTATTTAATAATTATAATAAGAGAAACCGCCACGGGTGGCCAAGGTTGTTAAGGCACGGACTCGTGAGCGGGAGGTCTGAGGATGGAATCCCGCCAGTACTGTTCTCCCTGACTGGGTTTTTTTCCTCAGTCCTCATAAATGGCAAATGCCGGGAAGGTGCCCTAAACTTAGGCCTGGAACGATTTCCTTTCGTATAAGATATATAAAAAAAATCACGCAGCAGTAGGGAGAAGAAAGGTCTCTATTCCAGAACTGTTTTGAGAAAAAGGGGTTTTAAGTTTTTGATCGAAGCACACACTACATTACTAGGCCATTTAACTGATAATTTGTAAAGTTTGGAAAAAACATTTCTAAAAGTCAACAGAACGATATACTATGTACGTCTCCACAAACCCATGGGTGGCCGAGGTCGTTAAGGTGCGGACTAGTGAGCCGGAGGTCTGGGACTCGAATCCCGCCAGGACCGTCCTCCCTGACAGGTTTTTCCCAGGTTTTCCTGAATCATAAATGGCAAATGCCGGGGAGGTACCCTAAACTTACGCCTGGAACAATTCCTTCCTAAAAAAAAAAAAAAAAAAAAAAAAAAAAACTTTCCCAATGTATGGTTTCATTTCATGTATCACCATTACGCCTGGAACGATTCCTTCCTTAAAAAAAAAAAAAAAAAAAAAAAAAAAAAAAAAAAAAAAAAAAAAAAAAAAAACTTTCCCAATGTATGGTTTCATTTCATGATCACCAGTGTTCGTCGCCTGTGGTGCCTCAGTAGTAAAAACGGGCGTTAAACAGCATTAAAAAAAAAAGTGTTTACAAAGATGCAGGAATACGTCTGTCACAATTGGTGCCTTAAGAAATACTGTTTTTCTTTTTAACAAAGTTTCTTGTCATAGAAAAAAGTAATTATTTTAAAAATGATTATATTTTTATGTTGATTACTACTTCTAATAACACTAGGGAATTCGACTTTTAGCTCCGGGACAATAATGATTGTTTCTTGTCAATTTTGATAGGAAGTAATCGAATAGGCTCTTTAAATTAGCCGGTCAGCTCTCAGTTTTTATTTTTATTCTATTCCCGACTATAGCAAAAATAATACGAGCATATACAATAAGGCTTTGTTACTTACGTTTTGTAGAACGGATACTAAATAAATAATTATGTGAATTTTAAAACTTAATTATTACGTTTGATAATGTTTGTACTTGGTGAGTTCCTTAATCACTGAACTTACTGTGTATGTCACGTACAACTTTATTACCGGAAGTCCCTTGTTCGGATAGGAGCACCGGAGCGCAAGTTTGCACTGAAAAGAAGGTGTAAATCTTAAGAGATAATTATACTGATAAACATATCGTTGATTCTTTTAAAATTGTTCTGAGTGAAACTTTAATTTGAAATGCTGTAGTTCTTTGAAGCAAGGTAATGGTGTGTAATTGTTGGTCGGTGTAGTGAGTTTATTTTTGTGTTCAGCAACGCTCAAGTCCCCAAGTATTCACTTTTGCCTCTGACCAATATTCAACATAACCTGTAATTGTGGTGGAAGTAATTGGAAAACGCAAGTGGCTCACAGCAATTAACATAGGCTCAGTGTTTTAAGACGTCATTGCACGGATCCATGAGCAATCACAAGTCTGGCCGCGTGAGCCAACTGCTGTACCCCCGATGTATCATTCGAACCCCTCCCTTTTGTAGTTAAATGTACGATTCTCTGCTGGGTTAGAGGTTTCTTGACAAAATGTGCAACACACGCCCATCCTATCCGAACCGTTGGCATATTCTGAAACCATAAGTTCAAACTATGCATTCCTGAACATGGGGTCGCATCTTGAAAAATGATGATGATGCGCATAACTTGATAGAGTTGTTTTGAATCATCCGGTATACATGAAGACTCTTAACTCTGGTACCTAAATACCTTAGGCTCATGTTTTGGATCCTACTGTCGTAAAAGATGTTTTCACAATCCTTTCATTTCACAGTTGCTAAATTGTTAAAATAAAGGAACATTGTCATCAACTGACAGAGTTACATAGGTGATAATGTCTTTTTTACACTAATTGCATGTGATGGGAAATTATTCCAGCCTAATTAAGGAATATTTTCTATTAAAGAAATGGAACGCCCAGAATGTGATTGGGAGGGAATTAGTCCTGTTATCATTTTTGGAGAAAGTAACAGAAGGTGATATTTTGGGAGAGAATTCACATTGCCCGCAAAATTTCAGTTCGAGTAATTATTTAGAAATTTAAAGCATACACAGTGTGTGTAAACGTGGTTTTTATTTTCGATAACGGCTCAAACTGAAAATGTGAAACGCATTTCAGTCTTGAACTTGGTCAAAGAAAAGTGGGAGAACAATGTGTGAAATAAATCCTCATTCAGAAAAAATGTGTCGCTCTCTCCCAAATTTTTCGAAAGCGGCCGTGAAAACCTGCATATCAATTTTGAAATAATAATAATAATAATAATAATAATAATAATAATAATGCATTGACAAATTGTACAAGTAAAGAGAAATACTTACCTGAGTACAAGGAAGAACAAAGTTTGGTTCTCCAGTTCTGAAAATTTGTATTTCACGTATAAGTTAATAGAAAAGTCAATGCTGCAATGAAGTGATAAGAACATTTTTACTGTGTGCAATGAAGACCTTAACGAAGAGGAACAGATTTACCAGTTTAAATGCAAAGCATCAAATTCTGATGTGTCTTCCAAAAAGGGAGACCGAACATAACATCATGTCTCTATTTGGTATTTCTCCTTGTTGCTAAGGCGACCAAACTCAAATAGGCATTGTGTCCTTTGCTGATAGAATAAATCGACACCTTCTTGATGATTTAATATGGAAGAAAAGTTCATGAAGAAGGTTATATAAATAGCACAGTTGTTTGCATCAAAGAAACAAAGTCTATTAGAGAGAGAGACTAATGACCAGTTACAACGAGTTTACATAAAAACACTATTTTCAGAACATCAGGTTTTCAAACTTTGCATCCTTAAGACCAAATCATTTTCTATACCGAGTGGCCCAAGTACGGTGAATGATATTTTGTCATAGATTGAGAATGTTGGGTTTATGAAGATGCTAAATGGTGTAATGGTTACTATGAAAACTGAATTAACAGAATGCAAATGTTATCTATGTTGGAAGTTAACAGAAAACTTGGCAGGGTATTTTAATAATGAATAAAGAAAATGGATTATAACTGAAGCAGTACTGGAAAACTGAAGATGCAGAAAGGTGCTCACAGCGTGGCAAGAAGAATTTCACACTCCGCCACAAACACATCTGACAATTTACAGTATCAGAGATAAACTTAAAGCAACGTGTTCTGTGAAAAATGCATCCAAATCTGTACGTCCTAATGAGACGAGAGTCGCTCAGGCATTCTTGAATAGTTAAAAAAAAAAGTCCGTCTCAGGAGCTATGCATACCAAGAACGTCGTTGCAACGCTTAATGCGTAAATTGAAACTGAAGCCTTACCATTCAAGACTTCTACACTCTCTTCTGGACGATGACACAGACCATCGGCTGCACTTTGTGAAATTATGTGCAATCAAGTTGACTTTCTTAATAAAATCATCCGGTCTGATAAAGCCTGTTACAAGTTGTCTGGCCAGGTGTATACTGGGGCAGATACAAATCCTCAGGTCACTATTGCATCTCAACTGAATCAGCCAAGCGTCACTGTGTAAGGTGCAATATCCAGCAAAGTTGTTACAGGACCGGTTTTCTTCGATGGGTGGTAACAATTATTTAAACATAGTGTTGCCACATCTTACAAAAGATTATGCGCAGAAACCACGCGCACGCAGTCCGCTAGGTTGGCAAGCAGAGCACGACTGTAATGAAGTGCTGAGAGGCGATGTTAGTCAAGCTGTGGTGTATGCAATGCAAAGAACGCACATTTGCGTTACTAAATCCAGTATCTTAATATCATGTGCAACAAATATAAGTGGGGTCCTGTGTTTACGCTCTAAAATGACAGAAATATGCACATATGTGATCTGATTAGTTTAGATAAAAAAGTTGCACGTAGGTGCGAGAAAATGAAAGTGATAAACGGGAGCAATAAAACCATAGCGATTGGCAGTTGTGATTGTTTGGAATTCCTCATATTCCCATATCGGATCTATATGATTCATGAGCTAAATAATCACCATACTCACATTCAAGAAGAAGAATTTTACGACAGTTTTATTTATTTATAGTGTTTAACGCCTGTTTTAACTACTGAGTCACCATAGGCAGTGAATACTGATGACACATGAGATGAAATGATAAATTGGGAAAGACTTTTTTTTAAAAGAAGGAAACGTTCTAGGCATAACTTTAAGGTACCTCCCTGGCATTTGCCATTTATGAGAAAAAACTAAGTCAGGAAGGGCGGTCCTGGTGGCAATCGAACCCCAGACCTCCCGCTCGCGAGTCCACACCTTAACGATCTCGGCCACCCGTGGCGATAAGACAGTTGTGATTTTTGGCGTTAGGAATACAAATCATCGGATTGGATAAAGCACAGATGGGTAAGCAATTTTGAACTGTCCGTGGGAAACGACGAAGTCCAGAAACTAAAAATTCAAGAAATAAAGAACAACGTAATTGACTTCCATTATTGACCATTTTACGTTTTTAAAGTTTATACGTTATGTGAAGATGAGGCCCCTTTTTTAGTAGCCAAAGCATAACATGAAACGATGTATGTGCCATGCAGTCAATACTTGTGAAAAATAAAACAAAGTACCAGGAGTCAGCATGCATTACAAGATTCGCGTAAATTTATTAATTTATTTCAGAACTATTATGCATGCATAAGTTAAAAGCCTGCCATGACTTCTAGTGTGCACTGATGTTTAGTACAAGAAGTTATGACCTGAAAACTGTGAATATAACAGTGAATTTCTTCCTACTAGCTTAAGTTGCAAATAATGACACTTTCTGTTATCGCCACAAGCGAACACTGATCTCAGCTACACTGAACTCTTCCTGCCTTCTGCTACCATTTTTTTTTTTTTCAACGTAATGAATAACTTTACGCTTGAAAGTATCATCATCATAAGCTCTTTATTTTGTGACTACTACAATTCAAACGCTCTATGCAATAATGGGCCAACAATAAATGTAGCGAAGTCGAGTATTGCAACAATGCATTATAGCGTAATAAACGATAAATTGCAATGAAAAGGCGCACCACAATTATGAATACTACATTTACACAAAAATGGTGTGCATTAGATTAAATTCTCGTAAATAATGTAAATGGTTTAACATTTGAATAAAATAATGGCACTATATGCAAATATTTTGAAAAATTAGCACTTTAAATTACATATTATTTCGCCAGAAATCTTAAGTAACACGTTAAACTATTTTAAAACCTAAGGAATCTGAGGTTAATATTTACGGGAAAAGTGCATCTAAGGCAGCAAATATGTTAAAAATAATTATTTTTTCTGGTTTATTAAAATGATGATAAAATAATAACAATCAAGTTTAGTGAACATTTAAAAACATTTTATATTTTAGAGATAATTGCTTAATAATTGGTAAAATGTTCATTTAGATAGATAATACTTATTTTAAGTTTGCGATGAAAATAACAAAAAGCAAAAATATGACATATCATAAACTTTCGGACTTACTTTTAACCGTTAAGAAAGGACAATCACCGTGCAGAGAACATTTAACACAATGCGTTCTTTTTGTAACTATTCTTCGTGCTTCTATTGTCTTCCTGAACGTTCCGTACCGACCACTATTTGTAATCTTTTAGGAATTGTCCTTATTGAATATGACTTTGAGGTTTTCTCCCTGATAAATGCTGAAATGCCGAGATCAATCTGTTTTAAAGTGTAGAGCTGTGTGGTTGTGACAGTGTTAAGAAGAGTGATAGTTTTGACTAGAGAAAGTATAAATTAGTGTGGGAGTATATTTTCTTAGCCTCTTCATTGATAGAATAAAAGTGTACCGTTTTAAAAATGAGTGTACGAACACCTTCAACAAGTGTCGGTCCTGGTGGTACAGTGGTAACTCTACTTGCCTTCTAAACGCAAGATCGCGGGTTTAAGTATGGTTTCCTTCGGAAGGGAAGTAAAGCTGTGGGTCCCGTGTCGTTAATTTACAGTAGGAAAAAGAACCTCAAACCTGAAAAGAGAGGCATCTGAGCAAAATTTGTCGGCCATTTCACGCCCTGAACTGAATGGGACGCTGATGACCTGAGCTGTTAAAAAGCGTCCATAAATAAATAAATGATATTGAAACTGGCCGTAATTTATGTATTACTGTGTGCCGGAATGTTCTGCGCAGGTTGGAACAGTCTTATAATGCAAACGAAGGACATTTTGAACACTTACGAGATTAAATATGCAATATCTGTGTCAATACATATTGAAAAAGGAAATAAAATAGATGTAATGAACCGTATACCTACGTTTTGGACCACACTTTATATAAAACAATAATTAGAGTAAGTTTTAGAATGATGTAACTAAAATAATAACTAGAAAAGCAGAAATAGGTAAAACAAATAGTTAGACACTTTTCGCAACATTTCGAATAGCTCGTGTTCTCATTCAAAGGCAGAAGACTAGTGAAAGTGATAATATATAATTAATGAATCTCGAAGATAACATAATGTGTGGGAAAAGATAAAACAAGCAACAAGAGGGGGGGAAAAAAACGCATTAACTTGTAGAATTTAATCCTGAAGGTGTACGCACTTCATGCAAAAATATGCGCGTTTTGAATGTATTACATTTTTATATTTGATGCATATATTACGCATTTTACTCGTATTTTACGCCGCACGTAGAAAATATTGCTAACGCATGAATTTCCCGACCGTGCCTGTGCTCACGGAGTGGAATGCCTGCGCATGTACAACAGGCCACTCATGGTTTTATTGCAAACAGTTTCTCTCGGGCTTCCAGTGAGGCAAGGTCTTCGTGTCGCAACGTACACGTACATATTGTTTGTTTTTGCTGTGTAGAGATTTTCAGTTTCGTGTGTATTTTTACTTATTTTACAATATCTACATATTTTACGAGCAATGTACCCGTAATTTATATCTTTGCTTGTAGCTAATGAAACCGTACACATTGATTTTAAGTATTTTCACAGTGACGCAGCTCCCGTATGCTGTGTTATTCCGTCGTATTTCAGGCTGCCAAGCGAGTTTTTTGTGCTGTTTTGAAACGACCGAGACAGATACAGTTTCCAACATTGTGATCTAATCGTTACGGGCTGGAATAACCAAACCGACTTTAGTACATATCATCATTCTCAAGTGCTCTGAACATTCATTTTAGTTGAGAATGACATCATCTCATAGAGGGAGACCTTTAAACAGACAGTATGCTGAACTTGGTTTTATTGCCAAAAAGATTGCTAATAAAAACTGTGCAAAATGTACTCGTTGTGGTTCTGTAATTAAAAACACGGCAACACAACGCCTTCACGCACACAGAAGAGTGTGCCCAATTGTGAGCAACATCTCAGCAGCACCGTATTATCGAAATGAATCAGTTGTTTTATATGCTAAGAGGATGCTCAAAAATTACATGAATCACTCACAGGTAACTAAAATATTGGAAAATCTGAAAGTTTTCCTATCTTACCCATAATTTGTGTAATTAACTACTGCATACAGATATAACAAAACAAAGAAATGGGGGGGGGGGGGTTTGCAATTGTCACAAATTCCAAATTTTTGCCGCAGGAGAAACAAAAAATGTTTTTTCTTGAACCGATTCTGCAAATTTTGGGGTATATGTTATCACGTTTAACAAAATTATTTTATGCATGGTCATCCTAAATTAGCAACACTAGAATTGACCATGGATTAAGAGCAGTGATTTTCATTCGAATTGAAGCATTTAAATTCGCGGTTTTCTTTTACAAATAATATCACAAGATGTTCCCAAATTACTAATAAATTATCTAGGGAGATCAGAATATCCAGACTGTCTCACCAATAATGTTACAAAAATTAATGTATTATCATTAAAATTCGCTTATAAAATACAAAGATTTGTGAATAACTATCATTTCAGAAATCGTAAGTCTGGAATAGATGAAGATCGATTAACTAGGTACGATTTACTCACCAATGCCAATTGCATGTATGGCGCTTTTCTTTCATTATTTTTCATAATTCCAGTTTGAACCATATGTGTGGATACGAGAGTCGATCGGCTGGAACGGTTATTAATTTTTTTCTCCTTTTACCATTTTGTGGTATGATTGTTGCTTATTGCGATTAATCGATTCTTTTTCACGGATTTTGGGAAAAACAGGCTTGGCGACACTGAGAAGACAATTGAACGTCCAGGCCGTAAAATGCTTACGTTGAAAATTATGATGAATTTACAGGAATGTGCGTCTGTGATTAATTGAAATTAAACTTTTCGCTTCATTTCGTTAGTAGAAAATATGTCACATAAATGAAATAATCACGGACAATTCTATAATCTGGTCATTCTTACTGTGGATCCTAATGTAAGCAACACAAATTATATCCATCCGTCAAAAACAAGTTCCGTACACACCAGGCAAAAAGTAGATAATGAATTAGTGGTGTTCCATGTATTTAACTCATTATTAATTAGTGTGAGTTACAGCAAATGAGCAACAGAAAAAAATATGATGGTGAAATAATAATAATAATAATAATAATAATAATAATAATAATAATAATAATAATAATAATAATAATAATAATCTAATTGAAGAGGTTGATTATGAAAACTGGGTAATAATTCATCTATCACTGCAACTTGAAGATGTCAATACACCTGATGTGATCACCAGCATTGGATTTTGGGGCAAATATCTATTTTGTTTAATATTTATGTTTTATGAAAATTGAAAGCTATTCATGAGTTTAATAGTGCCCTAAAATGATTGTTAGAGCGTAATTTGTTAAAATTAGGCTTAAAATGCCTAAATCAATATAAAGTTTCATTGTTTCTCTATTTTTTGACATACTCAAACTTGTAAGCAATACTAAAGTAAGCGGTACAACTGTGCAATAAACCTCCCTACAATGTGTTTAGTACGGAAGTAAAAGAGATACTAACCTGATTCCCGTATAAACGCATAAACAGAAAATGAACCCGACCAGATACCACTGTGCATCTTTTGCTCATTAACCAGGATTGTTCAAAATTGCTTTATTAATGAAAATAGGTATTTAAAATACTTAATCATTTCTTTATCACATAATTAACATAGTTAAGCTTGTTTTTCTTGGATACCAAGCTACAATGATATTTGAATAATGTCATAGTCAGCCCCCTGTCAGGCAGAACATTTTCATCATGGAAAAAGAACGTTCTACTTCCACTGAAGTGATTGCAGCATATTTAAAACGTGCTATTTCGGAAGGACCCTTACCATTTACAAAGAACACTTACCTTTCAGGACACATGGAAATGTTGATCATGACAAAGTAAAGGTCAGTTTCTTTGGATTACCACTACCAGGAAATGCAACAAAGGGTGGAACGTTGTGTTTTCATCATATAAAATTTCAACAATAACGCTGTAAACGGTTAGTTTGAATGTGTGCTAGCCTCTTTCCCTCTGCTTACTGCTTATTCGTGTTGACAAGTTTAAGTGGTAGGACATTTTCCTGTGCAGTTTAAAATGATAATGTGCAAAATCTATGCTGATCTGATAATGAATGACTAACAGAATTTCCTCACTTCACTTACAATGGAAAAATAACATTCTACGAGATTTGTAGCAAACCAGTATGTAACAATAGTGGAAATATATTTTAATGAGATGGCCTATATAATATTTATACGCTGACTTAGCTGAAATTCTTTACACTTTACTACACTTTAAGCTTTTAAATTTCGATAGTTAAAGTATGTAAGGCCATTGGGATTTTGGTTGTTCAAACCAAGTAATGACACTTTGTGGTAGAAATATGGCAATATAATATTTTCAATTTTAATTCAGTTAACTTCTACACTTTTTAGATTTAGCAAGCAAACCAGAGGCAGCATGTGCAAGGACAGAACATAAGGCAAAAGCAAAGCAAACAAACTCCTGACACAACCTATTTCATCGAACATCAGCTGCAATCTCTATGCAGACTTAACCAGGATGTTTGTTGCTGCCAATATTCCATGGCAATTGAAAATCCGGTTTTCAGAGAATTATTACAAAAATACTGCATACAAAATATTCCCCTGAATCTATGCTAAGAAAAAAGTATTTAGATCAAATGTACAATGAAACTTTAACATTCATTAGGGAGGATATAGGGGATTTTTATACGTAGATGAAACTTCATGTTCTATGAATAGAGATACAGCAAGTATGATAGCAGGGAAACTTGAACCTGATAAATCTTCTATTGTATGTGTTAAGGAACGTACGAAAGTGAATAACAAAACTATTGCTTAGATTATTCTAAAGTTCTGTTGATATGTGCTGATGCTGCCTCAGTATCCACTTCTTAAAACTTTTTATCCTAACATCATTCATGTAATCAGTTAGCTCACACTTTAACAGGTTTTTCTGAAATAATCAGGAACGAATTCACTTCTGTCATTTCATTTCCAATTTGCAAAACCCCATCTAGTATTTCAACGTTCAGAGACAAAAGCCCAGATATCCCACTCTCCCTTCAGCCTATGTTAACACAATATGGAACATGGATTCAGTCGGTTATTATGGTAAATATTTTAAAGAAATGGTCGCAATTATTGAAGAATTACCTGATTCCGATACTGCAGCATGTATAAAAGCAGTGAAAGATTCTGAATGACCCTTCATTGAAAAAAAAATTACTTACATAGCATTAAACTTTTCATTCAGCCTGGAAGGAGGAACACCTAGAATGTGTAGCCAAATAGTAATGGTGAAGGATGCCCAGGAGGAAAAAAAAAAATATTGTGTTTTGGGTGAAACTGAGGGAAAAAGTTAAAAATGGGACAATTTACTAAATAAAAGTGTAGATTACTCACTGCTGGAAAAAGTATCAAGATTTTTTTTTGAGTAGTGTTTAACACCCGTTTGTACTACTGAGGCACCACAGGCGGTATATCAAGAGTGATACTGGGGGAAAATGTAAATGTTCCAGTAGGTATTAATGTTTCTACTATAGCTAACGTATATTTTTCGATACATTCAATTGTGCAGCTATGTTTATATAATGCAGTTGTCTGTCTCCATTTCTTAAATATACTTTTTGTGTCATATCTTGTGTATTTTAGTGAAGAATTTGTTAATTTTAGTTAAATAAATAGGTTTTTGTAGCCTTAATCATATATTCCTTAAATGCCAAATTTTACCGAAATAGAGTCCGAGGTATTAAATTTTGAGGTTATTTTAGTCATCTAAAACAATATTTTTAGTCATATGTTTGGTGACCACTAGTTGATCGGCAATAGTATTTGCTTTCTCTTACTGTCACAACATGCCCAATGCACTTTTTCCACTTAGCAAATCTTTTTTCACCACCAAAGGTCAAAAAACCCCGCAGTTTGAATGTTTTGTTATTTTCGTCAACGTAACTTTTCACTTTATTCCATGTCATCTTTATGGAGTTTAGCACACAGGAGACATTCCTGCATGTTCAGCTTTGCAGAAATTGGTAACATTGTTTCAATCAAAATGATATTTTGCCTGTTTTACATACTTCTTTACCTGCAGAATCAATGCTATTATGAGAAACGGTAGTGAATTCAGAAGTGAGTGTGGAATACTTTTCGGCAAATGTGTTAACATATTTATAACAATTGTTTTCTCACCACTACCTATCCTTACCTCTTTTGTTTTTAATCACTATTGGGGTTGAACTATCACCATGGTGTGTCATTGTTTTATTTAACTAAACCATATTTTTATTTTGATGCGAATGAATAATATCTGTTAGTAGCGGAAATTTTTATGGATATAAAGTATTTGTATAATTATAGTTTGTTTTCCGTTTTTACATGTATGTGGACTGTGCACTACTTTTATGTAAGTAGAATGTCAAGCTTTCGATGCCAATGGTTAAAGTTTACATTTGGATTCAATCTAAGAATGAATTGAGTATAGTTATTTTATTCATTTAGTCTTATGACTAGAACCCTGAAGTTAGGCAAATGCCTTCTATGTATATTTAAGAGTCAGATAGAAATGAATATGTTTCCCTATGTACATTTGGAGTCGGTAGGGCCAGTTTTTATTTTGTGCTTTAATGCCTATTTTGGCTTCTGTTGCCTATTTTAAGGACTAAAACCTTTTTTTGCCTGTTATGAATTTTTCTGGGACTATTTACTCATTCTAAAAAGCACATATAAAGAATTTCAATATATCAAAGCGAAAAAAAGTTGCAAAAACTAAATGGCATGTTCACCTCACAAAAATATCTATTAGAATCGTGTTATACATTTTTATTTTCAAGCAGTCAAATACTTTCTCCTCAACCCATACACCTTCACTTCTTCATTAGTGAAACAAACGTAGATTACCTCGGGCATACGAATACAGGAAATAGAGGGGATAAGGGATGTACTGTAGTTTTGAATAGTCCTAGCTATTTACCTGGCATCGGTCTGCGCGAGAAAGATGAGAGCGGTACAAGCCGTGCAATAAACCTCCCTACAATGTGTTTAGTGCGGAAGTAAGAGAAATACTAACCTGATTCCCTTATAAACGCATAAATAGAAAATGGCCCGACCAGATACCACTGTACATCTTTTGCTCATTAGCCAGGACTATTCAAAATTACTTTACTTTGTCATGATCAACATTTCCATGATGTCCTGAAAGGTGTGTTCTTGGCAACTGGTAAGTGTCTTTCGGAAATAGCACGTTTTAAATATGCTGCAATCACTTCAGTGGAAGTAGAACGTTTTTTTCCATGATGAAAAATGTTCTGCCTGACAGGGGACTGACTATGACATTATTCAAACATCATTGTTGCTTGGTGTCCAAGAAATACAAGCTTAACTATGTTAATTACGTGATAAAGAAATGATTAAGTATTTAAAATACCTATTTTCATTAATAATGAATGGTTCTTTTCAATTTTAATAAATGTCGGCCCTGGTGGTATAGTGGTAATCATACTTGCCTCCTAAATCCAAGATCGCAGGTTCGGGCGTGAAAAGTATGGCTGCCTTTGGAAGTAGAGTCGTGGTTTCCATATCGCTGATTTACGGTATGTAAAAGAATGTTAAACTGAAAGAAGAGGCCTCTGAGAAAAAATTTATCGGCCGTTTCACGCTTTGAATTAATTGAATGGGCCGCTGATGACCTGAGATGTCAAACAGCATAAACCAAATTAACAATCAACAAACAGTTTAATAAATGACTATTTTAATCATATTAGTGCCTGTTTTCCATATTTTAAGTGCCTCTTTGCTTGCTTATTTTAACAAAATAAATGCCTGAACTTCCGAGTTCTGGTCATAATACTTCTTTAAAAGGTCTCAGCAGTATATGTTCCTTATTAGTGGTGTAATTAATCTGATTATAACTGCCAACGACCGCGTTTGTCAGTAATGCATTTCGAACTGCCTGAAGCTCAAACCTTACTGGCACGTTATTGCAAAAAGCCCGCAGCATATCTTCTGAATGTTTCCAAGAGAGTGAGGGAGGGAATGGGCAAAGTAAGTACGGCGCCACGCCAGGATGCGCAATAGCAAGTGACGTCACTTGCCGGCAAGCACCGTTTTCCAAGAGACAAGCGCTAGTCTGCAGTGAATAGTGTGTTTATTTCTGTGACTGTTTTATATACTAGTTATTTGAGTACAATGCCATCCACGTGTGCCATTGCAACGTGCAAAAACAGGGGTAAGATGCATGGCAATAAAACAGTGGTGTATCATAGATTTCCCAGTGAAAAAGGCGTTCGCGATAGATGGGTTTATCTGTGCAAGAGAACTGACTCGTTCAAACCTGAGAAATCCTATGTATGCTCGGATCATTTTGATACCACGGATTATATTCGCGATTTAAAAGCTGAATTCCTCGGTCTACAATCAAAGCGAAGATTAAAAGCCAATGCAGAACCACATTTACAGCTACCAGTTAGCGAAAAGGTAAGCTTTGAGGGAAATAATGCACGATGTTCAAGAATACGCAATAAACTAGCTTCTGATTTAGTGCTGAAGGGTAATTTCAATTTAGTCGTGCTGTAATTAACAGTATAATAAAGAGAGCATTTTTTCTGATTCCATCACAAGAATGAACAGCAGATAGAGTTCAAAGCAAATAACGTTTGAGAGCGGAACTAAAGTGCATAGAGGAAGGAAATTTCTTTTCTTAAAAATCAAAACAATAAAGCTAAAGAAATATGTGCAAAAGATTTTTCTGCGTTTTCCGAATACCAGCAGTAAAATCTAATTCGTGGAGTCTGCAAAAATGTGATAGTAAAGATATAATACATTTTCAAAAAAATACATATAAAATATTTTGTAATATCCTTTACCAAGCCCCGTACTTTGCGAAGACACATTTCCACAATAAAGTGTTGATCCTGGTGGCCTAATGGTAACCACACTTGCCTGGTAAAATTCAAGATCGCGAGATTATTGGATTTTCGGGCGTAAACATCCTAAGTGAAGCTGTGTCGTAGATTTACGGCATGAAAAATAAGTTCAAGTCTGAAAGAAGAAGACTCTGAGCAAAATTTGCCGGCTGTTTCACCCTGAATTGAATGGGACGCTGATGACCTGAGATGTTAAAGAGCGTCTATAAATAAATCAAATAACAAACAATAAAGTGCCGGGGATTATGAGGCCACTTTGTAAATTTTGAGAGTGAAGTCGATAAAAATGTTGAAAAGGTGATCTGATCATTTATCGTATTCTCCAATACGTTCTATACAAACGTCTCATTCCGTTCAAACAAATGTGTAAATGCTGAACTACGTGCTTCTGTGGATAGGGTGAAGTTACATTTCACATGTGCAGCCATGCGGCTTCAGATGATTCAAATCGTTGACCATGATTTGTTTCTTTTATTACGGAGTAAAAAAAAGTCGCATGGGGTCAGATCTGAACTGCATGGAGGATGGGGGCAAACATTTGATTCTGACTCCTGAAGAAATTAAGTTATTTCCAGTACAGCGTGGGCAGAGGCGGTGTCGTGGTGAAACAGGTTTTATGCAGCCCTGTCTTAGGACGCTATGTTCTCAGTACATTAAAAAAACTCGGGGCAGGCACTTTGTAGTGTACTAACAGGCAGTGAACGTTTTTTTACCCTCAAGCAGAACTCTCACATGTGGCCACTAGCTAAGAAGAAAGAATAACTCGCTCGCTTCGTTTTTGTTAGCAAAATTTCTTGATTTTGAATTTTGGATTCTTCTAGTCATTTCATCTTAGAGGGTCGCTAGTTTTATTCCCAGTAATTTTTGGGGGGAAATGGGGCAATTTCGAAAATGAATGTGGCTCTAAAATTGAAAATATAAAGCTACAACGGAGTATTTTATCTGCAGTAATATAAGAGGAATTCTTTAATGTACCTTGAGAGAATCAGCAGCTCGAGTTCTATTTATTTTGACTGTTTAGCGAATAAATTGTTAAAAGTCGAATAATATATCCATAAAATACGCTTATAGTTATGTCAGTCAAAAACAGAAGAAGGTGGAAATTAAAAATATTAATCCAATAAAATGAGATTTCCGGGCTTATTGACCGTCACTTGAGCTACAGAAATCGAGCGGTAATTAATTATCCTCTGAAGATGCCCGACAGAGTGACGGACGAAACGTTAGGTGTTTTTACATCCTTTGGACCATGGCCAATAAGCCCGGAAATCTCATTTTATTGGATTAACGCCGGCCGTGAAAGCTTAAATAGTTAAATTTAAAATATTAAGTTAAGCACTAATTAAATGTGAAATTATTATAAACATAATAATTTTGAAAATTAAATGACATAAGATAAACTGGTTTCATACACTTTTTTGCTTTGTATTAAAGAATTCCGAAGGATTTAGCTATTGCGGTTGTATCCATGAAAAGATTTTTGAAACATTTCTTCAAATTTCCATCGATCTTACCTGCTAGGCGCCAAAAATGACAATTAAATGAGAGAAAAAAAATTAATTATATATTTATATGTGTCTGTTAACGCTCTGGCCGTCGCAATTTTTTATTTTTTCGCAAAGAAACTCGGCTTATGACCATCAATTAACAAACTATTCATCGAGTTCGTTTACCAGCAAAATTGGACTATTGGGGGGGGGGGGGGGGGGGTTAACCTAAAGCAAAAGTTTAAAAATTAGGGACCTCACTTTTTTCAACAAAATTCGGTATGTGCCATTGAAATAAATTAATAAAAATAGTTTCTGAAAATCAGAAAAAAGCAGACTATTAGGTGTGGCGGTTTGCCTGAAACACAACATTTAAAAATCGCTCTAGCGGCACTATTTTTTTCCCCTAACGAAACTCAGCATATACCATTTAAATAAAACAAGAAAAATAGTTTCTGAAAATTAGTAATATCGAATCATTAAGTGTAGAGGTATATCTGAGAGTGCATTGGTTTTGTGCCAGATTTATTGTTTGTTTGATATTGAGAAGTGCGATCGGTCATATTGAAGGATAATGGGTTTGCGCCAACGATATTTCGACTAAGTATTTTTTTTGTGTGAAGTTGGTAGCGCACGAAATGCGGTGACTGGCGCAGCTATCTACTAGTGTAGGTTTCCCACCAGGTGGCGTGTTTGCATTGAGTAGTAGGCACATTGAGTTGAAGGACATAAACAGTCTCGCACAAGTGAAGGTTGTCATGGAGGTGGTTCAAGGGGGCAGTAATAGAGGAAAAGATTTACTTGTAAGAGATGGTTTCAAGTTTCGCAAAGTGTACACGTACATAGATGGACATATTCGTTGGCGTTGTACAGTTAAAAATTGCCCTGCCAAACTAATAACCTTAAACATGGATACGAAAACTGTAATCGGCCATAATCACCAGAGCAATGAAATAGATCTTGTACGTCAGAAAGTTCGTGCATCGTGTAAAAGGAAAGCGGCTAGTAACGTAAGTGAAAAACCAAGCATTGTAATATTCAAAACATTTAATGAGAATCCCGAGATTTGTGCTAGTGTGTTGCATTTGACTGACGTTAAACTATTACGTGAAGCAATCTACAGAGAACGACGCCACCATATGCCGAAACTGTCAACAGTCTTACTTGAAGTTCACGAAGCTGTAAGTAACTTGGAACCAATGTCCTATACTAAGTTTTTATTTTTCCTACTGAATGATTGCGAAAGCAAGTGATTATTTTCGGAGTTTGCAATATTTGTGAGAAACAGAAGATATATGTACATGAAACTTTCAGATATTTTACTTGCATTTTCTTCACAATGGACATTACATTCCAGCAGTTTTTTTCTTTCTTTTTTCTTTCTTTCCATACCAAGTAAGATCAAGACATCTGCTCTTTGCTGTTTCGTCTCACAAAGGAAAAGTGCGAGTGTTTAGGATTGAAACTTCAACCAAAGAAAATAGTTGCACATTTCGAGGTTGCTATATGTGTATCAGTCATGGGGCGAGGCAGGTCAACTCTTGTGTTGTCGGTTTCACCTGGGCTAGGTATGGTAGCGTAAGCTACAAAGTATTGGCCTAGCAATTTGTCTGTCGCTGGTAAGTGACTTAAACATTGTTTTATTTTGTCATATTTACCTCCAGAAGAAGTAGGTGGTTGTTTTGTTTTTGATATGGCTGAGAGTGAACCGTTATGCCCAAACGTTGAACTACTTTGTTGACTACTATATATCTGACAAGGTCATATTCAACCCTGCAATGTGGACCCAGCAGTCGTCTGAAGTCACTCACGCTATGAACGCATGTGAGGCATTCATTGTAAATTCAACGCTTAGTTTTACTGCTCACATCTTGACATTTTCTAAATAATTTCAGTTCTATAAATATTTAAACGGAGACTTATATGAGAATGAATGACATGCACCTGCGGACCCATAAAAGAAGAAAAGTAGTAAACAAAGAGCATAAGGCTGAAAATTACATTAAAAACTATGGAGAAGGCCGTATTCCTCACATGACAACTAGCACAACTTTTAACAATTTTTTTAAACAAAATCGGCACAATTTATGACAACCTGTAGTTAAAAATCATACAAACACAATTTTGAACCACACCGCGCGCATATTCGTGTGACAATCTGCAGACTCTGAAAGTGGGACGGAAAAACTGTGCCTTAACATCATAACCTGGTACCAACCTAAAACGAAAATATTGCATAATGAGTGTGAGTTACTGGCGGAAACAACTTATAAATCTTAAGCAAACATTTTTGGCGTAATTGCAAATGGCCCGGTTAGGGGGATGCTCTCCTGCAGACCCAGACTGATGCATGTCTGCTAGTTTATGGATAACCTGGTATATCTAGCTTTAGTCACCTGTTATGATGGTAAATGTGTTTCTATTTATTTGTCTTTTTTAATCTTCTTCCATAAGTTTTTCCAACATATTCTAGCATCAATCCACATGTGGTTTTTTCTTTTGTGAGCTGGTGCAGAGCTTCTTGTCATGAAGTTTTTCTTTGGGGATTGTTTTCACTGCTTCCGATACACGGTATGCAGGGCTTCTTGAATATGATAATATTTACCATGATGATATTCCTGCAACATACCCTCTGCTTTCATCACATTTTCATCCGTTGTTGCTATAGCGGGCCGTCCTGTGATGTGTTCAGTTTCGATTTATTTTGTTGATTTGATTTATTTAAGAATGCTCTTTAACTTCTCAGGTGATCAACGTCCCATTCAATTCAGGGCGGGAAATGGCCGATACATTTTACTGAAGGCCTCTTCTTTAAAGCTTGAGGTTTTTTTACATGTCGTAAATCTATGACACGAACCCACAGCTTTACTTCTCTTCCGGAGGAAGCCATACGTAGGACTTTTACGCCGGAAAAAATCCGTCGACCCTGGCCGAGATTGAATCCCGCGATCTTGGGCCAACGCTAGATCACCGGGACTGACTCTTCAGCTTCGAGGTCTACGAACACCGCCATGAGAATCCCAGAAAACTACCATGACTTTTCCTGCAGTCAAAAGGTTTTGCTTTCTTTGGTGCACTGTCACCTGTTGCCACCCACTATTTGAACTGCTCCATCTCTGGTGTGATACGAGATTGTGGCTTGCGTGGGTATTGCTTTGAAATGTTTTCAGTATGCCCCACGTTAGTGGGCCAATTTGAAGAAGAAATGTTGGTGGGGGACGGGAATTGGGCTGTATGGTAGCTACGGTAAACAGTGTATGCCCACTGATCGCAGGTTTCGCCGCCGCCGCTGCAGACCATCCCCGCTCTTCTTCGATGGGACTGTCTGGAGGACGTTTTGCTGTATTTTGGCGACTGTGAGCTAGCCGCCGGGCCTGAGTGGAACGGGACTCCGAAGGTAATGACAAATAGCGCTTTATTATTTCTTTGGTGATATAGTTTAGTCTTCTAACCGGAATATTCGGGTGAACTCACACCTCTTGTCAAACCACAGCAAGGTAATCTTGGCAAACGTGTACATTAATTGCGCTGACCAAAAGGTGCCGTGTGCAACGAAATTGTTAATTTAACTGATATCTTAATACAGCTCAATGTTATATCAGCAGTTAACGTGGTGACTGGCGCTCAAGTTTCGTTGTCGCCGGAATTAGTACTTGATACTTAGGCCGCTCTTGTGCTGATCTCCGGGAGACGGCAGCCACGCGTATCTGGTCCTGGAAAACTCTGGGACTGCTCCATTTTGGGAAAAATAATTTGTTATATTACAATAAACTATTTGTATTGAGTACCACAGAGAAGGCAGTTATGATTATACATCACCACTTAACTATGATTTGCTAGAGCCTTTCAATCTTTGAAGGTCATATGCAGGAAGTTTGATGCACAATATAAATCAACCAACAATTAAATTCTGAACATGGAAATCAGTTGTTCCTATATGTATTACGATAGCAAGTACAGTAATTGCAACAATTTATCACAGCCCTTAAGCTCCAAATACGAGGGTTGTCCGTAAATTAAGGTCTCTAACGAGCTCCCGTTGCGACGGAGCGAGCTAGCTTAAATCTGACAACGCGCCGTGTTCCTTGCTTCCCTGCCACTATTCTGGCCGGTCGTCACCTCGCTGCCACTCTCAGTCTTGGCTTAGCAGTCATTAACGATGGAAGGTAAAATCGACGCTCCCGCCAAGTGTGAATTGCGTTCGGTGATTAGATTTCTGTGGTTTAAGGGGTCACCTCCTATTGAAATCCATCGCCAGTTGATCGACGTGTATGGAGAAAAGTGTATGGACATAAAAAATGTGCGGAAGTGGTGTAGGGAGTTTGCACAAGGCCGTACAAACATGCACGACGAGGCCGGCCGCGGGCGTCCATCAGTTTCGGACGAAACAGTGATGAAAGTTGAGGAACTTATGCTTGCGGATCGGCGTGTGACTGTGCGAGAGATTGCCGAACAAATAAGGAACGTTTCTAAGACTACCGTGGACAAAATTATGACGGACATTTTGAAGTGTCGCCCGCACCACGATGGATCTCATCGCCAAATTCGGGTGGGGAACCCCCTTGACCATCCTCCATACAGCCCTGTTTTGGCCCCCAGTGACTACTATTTGTTTCCCAACTTGAAACAACAGTTGGGGGGAACGAAATTCTCAAGCGACGAAGAGCAGAAGGCAGCTATCAATATCTTCCTGCGCGAGTGGGCGGGAGAGTGGTACGACGCGGGTATGAAAAAGCTCTCGGAGCGAATCCAAAAGTACATTGATCGTGACGAGGACTACGTAGAAAAATAATTAAAAGTCCAAGCTTTCAGAATCTGTATTTGGTTTTGCAATGAAATTATGTTGACTATTTGAAAAAAAAATGGAGACCTTAATTTACGGACAACCTTGGTATTACTACAAGTGCTGTTCAATAAAGAAGTATGCTTTATTTTGAAAACATACCTTTACTCATGGTATTAATTTTTATGATCTTTCTCAAAGTATTCCCAGTGCTTCTGCCAGTCTTCAAAGACATGCAGGAAACCATTTTGACAGGTCTTTCGCCTCCGCAACCATCACCGTTGCTTTTTTTTTTTTCCTTCTTCTTCTTCTTCAATTTAGGGAACTGGATAGATCACACGGGGCTAAATCTGTGCTGTAGGAAGGTGACAGACACAGTTCACATTGATTTTTGTGAGATATTCAGCTACAACATTTGTGATGTTCGAACATGCAGCATCAAGTTTATTGCACGAAAATGTAGCCTTTTGAAAGTGTGTGATTCAGCTTTGCAGAATTTCAGGACACCTCTGTAGTATTGCTGAGTTTCAGATGAGTGTGTGTAGGTACGACATGCTGGTAAACTAATCCTTGAATATCGAAAAATGAGATAAGCGTAACTTTTCCATCAGATTGGAACATTTGATTTTCTTTGGTGTTGGCGATGATGACGATTTCCTCACAGGGTTCGCTGTTTGCTCTCGGGATCAAAATGTTGTAGCCAAGTTTCATCAGCAGTGGATAACCTTAGAAAGAAATTTTCGCATCTTCAGCGACATTCAAACTTGCACGCAAACGTCCTTTTGTTTGGCAATCAGCAGCGTTGGAACCCACATGTTTCATATGCAGCTTTACAGCTACCAACGTTTGGATGACCCCGTGAAATTTTCAATTGCTCTTAATGTTATTGGACAACCTCTCTAACAGTGACAGCAGCTGTGTAATGTTTTCTTTCGTTAGAGCACAAACTGGAGCGCCGGTTCATCGTCCTTTGAAATTGATTACCTTCCCTCTTTAAATAATTTAACCCACCTTTAGAGAAGAACATCTCTCCATTGCCTCCTGTAACATTGCATATGCCTCAGCTGCAGATTTGTTGAGAGGAAAACAGAATTTCAAAGCAGTGCGTCACGTCCGTTTGGCAGTAGGCGGAACTCAAAATGCCTCGACTTGCAGGTCTCTGACTAGTATCATGTGTATATTACGCATTAAGCTAACAAAATATTGCAAAGTTAAATTGTAGCGCCAGAAGTTATGCTTGTAAAAAAATTAGGACCATTCTCTATTGAATAGCCCTCGTAAATTGGTTATTTCTTTGTGGTTGTGAAAATAATGTAGATGATACTTTCGAATATAGCTGTGCATTCTTTTATCAGCGATTCAGCGTGTATGGAATCAAAGTGCTCATTACATGTCGCTGGTTCTCATGTTATGTCAAATACATGTGTATATTTTTCGTAGTCTGTGAGAAGTGCGTGTTGCACCACATTTAACGTTTTAACTTGCAGTAATTGTGAGTTATTTTGAAGGGTCCACATAGAAAACGGTGCAACTTTCATTGAAGTTCAAAACTGGTATGGAAAATATTTGAATGGTGCCTATCAAACGTTTTAAAGCGGTTAATTTAGATATTGCAAAGTTTTAAGTATCATTTTTTGGATTTCCATTATTTTAGAACTTACAGAAATTCAGATTTTGTTTTACCACGACATCATGGCTGTGAAAACAGAAAATGATAACATCAACATTCTGTGGCCACGTTTTCGAATATCTCTCTAAACGCGCAGTTTCCACTCAAGTTATGGGGAAACGAAGAGGCCACAGTACTCAAAGAAACAACAAATGTAGTAAAGAAATTATATTATCTTGTATCATTCCAAACTGAATATTTCTTGCGCTAAAATCAGTATTTGCATAATGTCGATTTTATCAAGAAGGTTTCGCATGAAAATAAAGTTAGGATGAAGTTAGTGTGTGTTGCACAATTTGAAACTTGACAAGGTATTGACTTAACATAACAAAGATGTTCATCTAGTTAATGAATAGCCAGTTTTGGCAGAAAGGGAAACGTTAATGGTACAAATATTCATGGAGCACTGTACAGTGTCTTAAGTGACGCATTACATATGCTCACGACCCAAATTACATATCTTTGTGGCGTTGATTACACTATCTACATGGGAATATACTGTGTCTTTACAGATAAGTGGGGCTTGTAAGCTAATGAAATAGTTATTTCTAACCTTAACAGGTATATAACTTGCTCCATTAGGAAGAGCACCAGCCCTTCATTTCAGATGCGTTATTCTTGGTCACCAGGCGCATACATTACTGCCACACGCTACAAAGCTGCTACGACCTGTATTGCAAGTGTTATCCCAACAGGATTTGTTGATTTTGTATATATAAGGACGCTCTTTAACATCACAGGTCATCAGCATACCATTCAATTCAGGACGTGAAACGGCCGACAAATTTTGCTCAGAGGCCCCCCCCCCCCTCTTTCAGGCTTGAGGTTCTTTTACATGCCGTAAATGTAGGACTCAGGACCCACTGCTTTACTTCCCTTCCGAAGGAAGCCATATTTAGGATTCTTACGCCCGAAAAAATTTACCGAACCTGGCCGGGTTAGAACCCACGATCTTGGGTTTAGGAGGCAAGTATGGTTACCACTACACCACCAGGACCGACTATCCCAACAGGAAGATCCTGGAGGGACACGTATAATAGTGGTACGAAAATGTCTTAAATGAATGTCCAAAGGAAAACTCGTATGGCATGAGGTCCGGAAAACGGGAGAAGTTTTGTATTTGTAGCTCTGGTCAGTCCATTGCCGTGGAAAAATACCATTGAGCGGTTCCTGCGCATTATGGAATGTGTCCCATTGTAAAGTCAGTCAGTTTTCCAACATGTCCCAATAGGTGCTAACAGTCAATAGTAAACGTTCACTTTCGGAGAGTCTCGGTGGGGGGCTCGTTTACCCAGACATGGATTAAGAGGTGGTAAGCCTTGAAACTCGCATTCGGGATTTCGGGTTCAATTCCCGTTGTACCAGCCTTCCTGGCCCTGCCCTGGTTACATTACATTAATTCTCTTACAGAGTCAAAAGTGCTAGGATGAAGTGGGCTAGCTTGCACTTTGTGAAGGTCTAAACTGGAAGCGGACCTTCTGCGGAGCTGGAACAACATGGGAGGGGGGGGGGGGTGGCCACAGGCGTTAGGGTGTTCTCTCTGGCTATCAGCTTCCGACCGTTCTGCCCGCTAGGTGTCCAATCTTTACTGAAGAGCTTAAAGCTCGGGCTTATTGTCAAAGTACTGGTCACGTGCGCATATTTGATGTCCAGCTTCACACAGGGCACTGGTTCTACCTCGAAGGTAATACAAAAATAGCTAAACTAAAACTATAGAATAATTGCTCGCAGTCTTGTTGAAACGTGCCATTTGGCTGCAAGGAAGGAGGTTGTTCAACAGCGAGCATTCATTCTTCCAGCAACACTTTGATTCAACACACAAAGCAAAGTTAACACCAAAATGGATTGAGGGCCATGATCCATTCAGCCCCCTGAGCTTTGAATTGGTAGGGACAATAGAAGATATTTCGATGCTGAAGTCTTATCCAAGGATTGGCTATTTGTGCCTACTTCCCTAGTGGGGATACCTGCGAGGAAGGGATGAGTTAGGGAGACAGTGAACGGCGACATTCCTGGGCGGTGACAAGGTTCCTAACATTTTGTTGCAGGTAGTAACCCAGACGCCCGACGAAGGGCTCTCCCCCCTCTAAGGAGTTCGGATGCCTCATAAGGATCCTTCCTTATTTTTGGGGCAGAAACTTTTCCAAAGTCCACCCCGTCCTGACACTTTCGACCTTTAACAGAGCCAGTGGAATGAAATATGAAATGGTAGAGACCCCTGGAATAAAGTCTACATAATCAATATTGAAACGAACAGTAGCCAGTTGAGCCTATAGATGAAAGATTAGATTATCCCTTCTGAAGGCTTGTATTAGTGCTAAGTGTGCATATTTTTAATGAATTTATGTTGTACATTATATCACAATCCTTCACTCTTAAAAGAACTTATAATTCCACTAGGTATAACTTTAATCATTCGGAGATTGCAAATTCAACATTCACAAAGGAATGCCTTTCATTCATGCCCCTCCCCTCAAAAAAATTCTAAAACGAATGTTACCATATTAATATAAAGAACTTGCTTGTTTTCAGAGCAACCTGGAGTCGAGTGAATCTCAGGATGGTGTTTCAACTGAGGTCAGTGCTGCTGCTGAACTTCCGGAAAGCAGAGAATCCTCCGACGATCATTTCGAGACCTTCCAAGAGCCCGAGTTCAAAGTGAAGGTGGAACAAACTGAGGATTTTTTACAATATCCGCCGGAACCGGAACCAGAAGCGAAGAGGCCAAGGCTAGAAGAAAGTTCCTGCGACGTTTCTAGAATGGATGAAGCCTTAATGTTACTGAAGGATCTTAAAGACAGCTACAGTGCATCTCAGGGACAAACAGAGGTAGCGGCGGACCGCTTCGCCGTTTACGGCCAGCATGTGGCAAACAAACTGAGAACTTATAGCACAAGAACTGCGGCCATTGTAGAACACGCAGTAAATAATATTTTGTTTGAGGCAGACATGGGAAACTATGACAGCATCGATACAGCTTTACCTTCCGCGGAATTGCAAGGTGTATCTATTTCCGCACCGGAATAGCTGATGCATTTGGCCAACGCTGTTTTCGATGTTAACGTATTTAGCCTAGGCTCTGCCTTTGAGACTTTAGTGCAAGAAAATACTGAGAAAAATAAGGCAACAATTGATACACCGTATCTTTGACAGAAGTGGACACTGCTTGCCTCAATATTCAACTGAAATGGTGCTTGTCAAGTTTAGAATTTGTATGCGTGAACATATAATATGTACATTGTGCTTTAAAAGGTTACTGACATGCTCATGGATCATGTTCGGGGATCAGAATAGAGCAACTCTAATTGCAAGCTGTGCTCAAGTTGTTCCAGTTTGCTTTTCATCCTGGATGTTGTCTCCAAAATTGGTTGGTTGAGCTGCCAATTTGCTTCCCCAACATGACAACTCCTGGCTAATTTTCGAAGTATACCAAAATCCTGGTGGGTAACCCAGAACAACTTGTAGCCTCTGAGATAGCCTGGAAAATTCTGAGGGTATTTGAGAGTTTACTCGAGACTTTCATTTTGAAAATACTGATATAAAATCAGATACATTTTGATTTGTTAAGACTGAGGATTATGTTGGAGAACACAGCTACCTCCAGCTGGCTACACCTGGTAGTTTTCTGCATCCAGCTTATTGAGTACATTAGCACAAGCAAAAACTCTCAAGATACTCTGCAGAGCTGGGGAGACTGTTGCCTAAATAGGTAATCAACCAGTGGTACTGGTAGCCTTGCAGCATATCTTGAAATGTGGAGAAATTGGTTTAGCAATCAGGTGTTGTTTTATTAGAAAGGTCTACTATGCTCCCAGTGGCCCAAGAAAGTTTGTCATTTATTCTATAAGTTTACCAGTAACCTTTTGAAATATTCTTTACATAAAGTCATCATACACAGTCATTTAAGGCATCAGGGTAATTTATTTGTTACACTTTGAACATTGTAAAATTGTGCCATAATTAAAGAAAATAATTACATTAAAAACTTTTTTAAACTCACAATACATGTCTTATAACTAGGGGGCAGATTTCAATGTCATATTTTTTTCCCTTCAAATTATTTTATGTTTAAAGCTAAACTTCAGTTTTTCTAAGCACTTTATTAAAAATAAGAGATTTTTCTGGTTTTGTCATATAAATGTATCTTCAGCAGCTTTTAAGTTTCAGAGCATATTTAGAATAAAATTTTATTTTAACACCATATTTGGAGCATTTTTTCATACATTTTATGAATATGGAACTTGTAGCAGTAGAATTTATTTTTTGGTCTGCAATTAACATATTGATTATACAATAGAAAAGTAAGACAAACAGGGATATAGGTTTTTTCAGTAACTGTAAAAATAGTGTTGCTTTAATCCCTCTTTTTCTTCAGTTAAGCCAATGGTTGATCGTTTGTTGTACCTTCATGTTCATTTCTCATTTAACATGCCCCTAAGTGAACTAATTGACAGGTTGTGAAGCTGTTTGAATCATTACTAAAAATGATTTTGGACAGATGTAGCTATCGTATGCTATAAATTATAGAAGACATGAATTATTTTACAGAAACATCACTTATTTTGAATATTATTTACATGTATTATTTTGTTGAGCAATTTAATTAATTTTTAAATATTTTCTTGTGCAAGTACTGTTCCTATTTAGAAGAATATAGTGGATAAAGTACTCTTTTTTTGTGTATGTGTGAAATTTTGTCTTATGAAAAAATTTCCGATGGATTTTTTACTAATGAGGCACCACAGTTGGAATGATTGATGTTCATAAATGGGAAACTTAATATTTATTTTGATGCAATCTGTAAGTTTTAAATTAAAATAAATCAAATTGTTTTAGATTATAATTGAAACACATATGTTCGTTTTTTTTATGACATAGAAAACTGCTCCCTACTTATAATATTACGCTTATTTCGTATATGTTTTATTACAATACATTTTGCAAATTCTCAAGGGCTACACATACTTTGATAAAGTATTCTTAAATATAAAGAACATTACTATTTTTAAGGAGATTTATGTTAAAATTTTCTTAATTGAGCATTAAAATGTTTGGCAATGTTGTCATTTCAAGTATATGTGTAGTTATTTCATTGTTACAATTCTTATATGATTTTAAATTAAGTATAATGTATCCAAAAGGTAAATATAGTTGAAGTAGATTAAACTTTTCTTATGTAAGAAAAACTGACATTTAGATTGGTATGTAGGCATGTCAAAAATCAGTAAACCCCGTATTATGATTTATTCAGTTTATATTTACAGAAATTACTCAATGGCCTCCATCTTTAGCTAAGCACTGTTCACAATCTAAGATATTTTTACCAATTATTTTCCTTGTGGATTTCTTCGAAGGTGTCATTGAACAATTCATGAAGGTGATTTATATTTGTTGATCTAAACTAGACTTCTTCTTTAATAATTTCCTACTTGGACCAGAGCAGAGGAATGTGGGAGGCAATCTCACAGATCTTCGTTTATCTATTCACTGAGGGAAACCGGCCAAAATGAAGTCTCTCACTTTGACTGTGTAATATGCAGGGGCACCATCTTGTTGCAAATGAAGCCAATCTTCAAGATCTAGGTGATTCAATAAAATTACTGGTGATTATCACCAGTGATAGTGTCTTCAGAAGAATAAGAACTAATTGCTCTTGTTCTAAATGTCATCCAAATACAAATGGCAGCACTCTTCTAAGTTACGGTTATCATGAGGCCAGATAGTGAAGAGAGATCTGCGGTTTGATTTCCGCCAGGATCGTCCCCCATGACGAGGTTTATTCCAACTTTTTTTTAGACCGCATTAATGGCAAATGCCGGGAAGGGGTATCAAATAACCCTCCAGTCCCATTTATTTATGCAAACCAATGCAATGAGATCACAAAGTAAGCACAAGCAGAAACGGCTATGTTTAAGGAATAAATATGCAGTAAAAGTCACCCTGGGCAGTATGATCGTGGTTGCTGCGTGAATCATTTCACGTGTCCGCCGTCAGAAAGTGAATCACATCACATTGCTACACTTTTGATGCATTCGGAATTTTCGCCCTCAAAGGCAACAGCGCCTCTAACCGCATTTTTTAATGGTGTTTAACACCTGTTTTTACTACTAAGGCACCACAGGGGGTGCACACTGGTGATACATGAAATGTAATGATAAATTGGGAAAGGATTTTTAAGGAAGGAAACGTTCCAGGCCTAAGTTTAGGGTACCTCCCCGGCATTTGCCCTTTATGAGGACTGAGGAAAACCTGGAAAAAACCTCAGTCAGGGAGGACGGTCCTGGCGGGATTCGAACCCCAGACCTCCCGCTCACGAGTTCGCGCCTTAACGACCTCGGCCACGCGCGGCGGTTGCCGCATTTTAATATCAGGGCTTTTCAAAAAAGCCTGAAACAATGTGTTTCATCCACAATTTATTACTCTGATTCACTCTCTGCATGAAATATTTTGGAATACTCCCCCTTCCATTTGAGTGCACTTATATAACGTTTCCGCCAGTCCTCCAATACCTGTCGCAGACGGTTCTTAGTGAAATCCTTGAATATCGCCTCGGATCTTTTCATCACTACATTTGAGTCCTGAAATCAATGACTCTACTTGTGGGGAATAAAAAAAAATCAGGCTGTAAGGGAGGCGTGGATACACTACACGTAATATTTAGTCAATATTCCATCACATTGTCACCATGACCATCCTGTTTGCAATGTGGTGCCTAACTGACCTGTAGTACTCTCCTGTAACTGTAAAGTGTAGGGGAACATGATGTTGGTAGCCCATTCCCTACCATAAATTATCCAGCAGATGGAACCTTTTCTTCTTTTGGTGCTTTAGGTGAAAGTGAATTCCATACAGTGCTGGCTGCTTGTAAAGGTGGAGCCATGAAGAAAAGCATCGCCTCCATTAGCGAACAGATGCAGCTCCCCGAACAGTCTTGAAGAGATGCTGCACCCTGCGAGCACAAACCCATGTCAAATGCAAATGATCATGGATACCTGTCCTTGGAATTGAACTGTCATCTGCCGATCTTCGCAATCACAGCAGCTATTTCGGTGTTGGTGTCTATAACTGCACTTGATGAAACATCCAGCCCTTTGAAATATTTAAATCAGCAAAGACAGTAGAGCATGGTCGTGCACACACATCATAGACTTCCGTAAGTCACTGCGACAGTGCTTCAAAAGAAAACAACTTTATTGCAGCATACTGCCCCTCTTGTGTGATCTTCATTTTCGTTACGCGAAACACAAACAGAGCAGCTACCAACCGCAGATATGAAAGACCGCTCTTTCTCCGCAAATTGACGAGTGCAAAGGAGTTTTACTTACCCAGATTTAATTTATTGATACGTGCATTTATTTTAAAAGCTGCCTCAACTGTTATCAACTAACTAGTTTACGGGATTTGCTTCACTATAAATAATGTGCCAGTCTGGGTCGTCTTCAGTCAAAGCTTGCACTATAAGACTTCTAGGCCGCTATGGTGATCAAGGGAAGTCTCGTACTGAGATTGTTTCCTTCATGCAGCCTCACTAAAAACTTCTCTCGCTGTTGTACAATCTTCAGCGAGTCTGTAACATAAAGACATGTTTCGTCATGAAAGTACTTAAACTTACAACAATGAAGGAATGACATACAAATGATTTAATAGGTTGTCAACACGTGCAATGTGGCGTAGTATACAAAGGGGCCCAAAAATGTGCATACACATTTCAATATGAAAAATATCTGCTTTAAAGGTTTTATTATCAAATACATATGAAGACATCAAATGGGAGCTTAAAGTAATATTTGACTTCTGCAATTACATGGCTGCTGAAAATGTTCACCATTAATATCCAGACACTTGTCATTTCAGCAATTGCAAGGGGTGTTCTGAAAGTTCTCGGCCTGACCAAAAAAAACCACAAAATTTAAGAGAATCATTTTTCAAAAATTATAGTCACTTTATAAATCTACATTTAGTTCAACGACTTTCCAACATTTTAATCTCCTTTGTAAAATAACACATGTCTAACTGTGAAAAATAAGCGACTATCTCATCTTCAACTCATAATTTGATAAATTTCGCCCACCCAGCCATTTCTTTAGGTTTGGGAACAAAAAGTAATCGCTGGGAGCCAAATCGGTGAATGTTGCGGATGTGGAAGCACTGGAAGCGAATACCATACAGTTTTGCAGCGGGCGCATTATGATGATAAAAGAAAACTTTCTTTTTCGCAAAGTGTGGACGTTTAGCCTAACATTCTTCAGTTAGTCAATTAGTGAAACGTAATACTCCCTTATGATGGTCTGCCCTTCTGGAAATAGTCTATGAGTATCAGACCATGAGATTCCCAAAAAACTAGCTAAGACTTTTCGTATCATTGTTTTTGGTGACCACAGCGGTAAAAATGTACTCTACAAATCAAACATAATAATGATACAGATGGAACCATTTTGTTTCTTTCACCTGATGCCACCCACTGTTTGGACCTGTGGCGTGTAGTGATTCATGTTTCACCTACTGTTATGAAACGTAGCAGAAATTCACTGGAATTGCGTTTAATCAATTCTAAAGACTCTTGCGAAAGTTCATTTGAATGCCTTTTGGTCCATTGTTAACAAACACGGCATCCTTCAAGCGGAAAGGTTTCTCATACTCAAAACTTAATATAAAATGTAGTGGACAGGGCCTATCGAGGTCTATACAATGTCATCCTACTCGCGGACCTTCAATTGGCGATCATTGAACATTGCAGATGACTTTTTGTCTCAATTTCGTCGGTCGTAGCAGTTTTGGCACGCGCCCCCCCCCCCCCCCCGTTCATAATCTTGAATGGATGTACAACTACGCTTAAATTTGGCAGTCCACTATTTAACAATCGAAAACGAAGGGGAAGAATCTTTTAATGTGGAATCTAACTCCTTTTGTTTTTGTGTTGGGATTAAACTTTTGAAAACGAAGTGCTTTATCACAGCTGCTATTTAAGTTCTATCCATTTTGTACAAAATGTTAACAACACTAGTTTGTTTACACGATCGTAACAACCAAGTGACTACACTACAGTCTGAAAATTTAGCGCGCCATCTAAAAGATGATACTTAACAACTATCACAGTACTTTGGTCATCTTCATGACAACTCTGAGTAAGACCGAGAACATTTAGAACACCCCTGTAATGCACAAACAACATGGCATATAGTGTCAAGTATATCTCTGCCATTTTCGTTTCGTTTGATGTTTTGTTGTTTGTCATTATATGATTGCTATAACAATCACTGGTATCTTTAGAGACAACATAACACTACGTATCGATTTCATAATTCAGTTTGGATTTAAAAATATATTTACAAAAAGTCGGTCCTGGTGGTGTAGTGGTAACCATGCCTGCCTCCTAAACCCAAGATCGCGGGTTCAAATCCGGCCAGGACCGATGGATTTTTTCGGGCGTAAAAATCCTAAGTATGGCTTCCTTCGGAAGGGAAGTAAAGCCGTGGATCCCGTGTCGTACATTTACGGCAAGAAAAAGAACCTCAAGTCTGAAAGAAGAGGCATCTGAGCAAAATTTGTCGGCCATTTCACGCACTGAATAGAATGGGACGCTAATGACCTGAGATGTTAAAGGACGTCCGTAAATAAATCAAATAAAAATATTTACAAATAACCATCATAAATTGTGTATACATTTTGGGGGCCCTCTGTATAAACTATGCAAAATAAATGTGCAAGAAAAAATTTGCTATAGCATTTCAATTAACTGACTTTTTGAACAGACTATTATTACGCATACTTTGTAATTGTGGAGTACAAATGTATGTATGTATGTATATACATACATATACAAACTAAAACTTGTATAATTGTACAATGCGGTTTTTACGCTTGGCAAACATGTTTTTGATAGCCTTCCACGCTGCATCACATGCTTGACGCCTGATAATGCTCATAACCGAGGGAGCGGTAAGTCTGCTACGCACTGACAGTTGCCCTGTCTCTCACACAGCTTTGCATGATATAAAGTAGGCATAGCCGAGTAAGTCTGATATGAATAAAATTCCGCCGTATTTTTAAATAATGCCATTAGTGTAAGAACGCATTATTTTACACGATACTACCACACAAAATATCGGCAGTACAATAATTATAAGTGTGATCACGCTAGCAGTAGTTGGGTTAACAATACTGTTAGCAGCGGAAAAATTGATCCGAAATTAATCTATTTCATCGACAAAGCATGATTTTATCTTTATGGGCAAGCAACATTCCAAAATCATACATGCCAGATTTTATACTGGTAAATGAACGCGCGCGCACCGACTGCTGTTACATGTAAAGCATAAAACCCCACCTGTGTAGTATTTAAAATTATATCTTATTTTTTTTCTTTAATTTTTTCCTCCCACATATAGTGTATAACGCTTTCAAAATATTAATAAAACGTAATTTTTGCGCAAATATCAGAAAGTAGGACTTTAACATGCAAGAAATAACGAAACCGTCGTTGAAAAGTAAAAATAGTAATGTTTTTGCATATTTTTCAAAGAGTGCGCAGTATATGCATTTACAGACAAATGCTGGGCCTGAACTGTTAATTTCCTCGCGGTTTAAACGCTAAGGGTGCTCTCCCGCGGAAATTTGTTCAAGCGTTGTGACTTTGCTTTATTCAACTTTAACTTGAAGCATCCAGAAAAGGCCTGCGCACAACTAAGTGCAAAAGGCATTGGAACAGAATGTGTCGTACTTAGTTATTAGATATGCGCGCAATGTAAGGTACCTACTTAAAGTGGTTCAGTTTTGTACTTTATTAAACTGTGTTAATAAATTATTTTCTATATTACTTGATTTATTTAACTTCAATATTTCTCATGTAAACCTCGAACCCATTGCTTCCAAAATGTTGGTAAACTGTTAAAATGAGTAGATTTCCATGGGAAAATTACTATGCGTACTAGAAACATTGTCATTCAGAGGGTCCTTTTCGCAATTTGAAGTATCAAAGAAGAAGCAGAGTTGTGTAAAATAAATGTCAATGTCGAATAATTCAAAACGGCACTTATTAAAACGTCAATTACAGGAATATCAATTGTAGGTCACCAGTTGTGAATGATTCGTCTTTCATTGTTGACTCGAATTCGCCCGTAGTCTCCACACATCACAGTCCTCTGTACGTGAAACACATTTAAAATAAACAAATATACTTATTACCGAGAGAAGTCTTGCCGCGTGGTCGGAAATCCATGCATTTTTAGTTTCTTTCTTTATTTATAATTAGTAGTAAATTGTAATAAATATTGTATCCACTACCATAGTAGATTATCGCCTGTGGTGCCTCTTTAGCATAAACGGGCGTTAAACGCTATTCATTCATAACACCATAGTGGAAGTTTGAAATGCCTGCCCTTCGCTGTGATACACCCTTAAATACTTTTAAAAATATTGTGAATGATTTATCGCAATTCATCCCATCGAATATCGTAAACGTCTTTCCGTATATTTGGTTTCGGCGCTTCCGCCGGTTTTATTTCATGTAATTATATAATTACGTTTTATTTCATGTAATTTTATATGGGTGAAGAAGCAGCTAATCGGCTTTATACGCACTGCCAACATATATACCAACTTGCTGTGCTAATCGAGTTAAAACTTTCTTGAAAAAGTTTCTAACCGACAGCGTATTTTCTCAAGCTTTTTTTCAATTAAAATCCGGTCTTTAAGTCTGGGCTTCTTGTCACTGATGAACTTCAAGTTTTGTTCACCAATCTGAAAAGTAATTATATATGTTACTCCAGGAAATTCTCTCTCCTTCAGTACTAGTGTACAATTTCTATTGCACATAACTATCAGTTAATTGGATGTAAAGAAAATGTACACTAAACAAAGCTTATTCTAAACATTTTTCTTTGCGATCACTGGAAGAGAGAATTGAAATTAACAAATTGAGTACACCAGGTACGAAATATTAATTTGAATGAAAATGATTTCAAAACATAGTATATAATGCTCTCTGTAGAGACCAACTTCATTCTGCAAATTCCAGACTAATGATAGGGTCAGAAAACCAGGAAATCATTTTTAATAGGGATGATACTACATTGTTTTTATTAACTCTCCTTCTGTTGTGTTTGCTTAGCTACGCACGTATGGGTGTCAATTCCATTTATTAATATTCTGCAAGCTTGCAATCTATATTCAGCAGTAGCTGTAGTAAAACTGTGTATCCGGGTTCATGCTGCCGCGAGCCGCCGCTGAGCTGGTATGTCATGGTTAACAACTGACTGTCACAAACTCTGATGCGTTTTGAAAATAAGAAATGAAAATATTTTAAATGATCATTGTTGACAACGACCTTCTGCAATTTCACTTTGAATAAAACGAAAGTAAGTAATTTAATAAATGTTTAAACAGGAAAATTATCACAAATTGTGAAATTTTCAATATTACATAAACAACAATTCTGTAAAATCAAAATATACAAAAGTATGCAGTATGAGGAAAAGTATGACTTCTTATTCCAAATATTTAAAATTTTGTGAAATAAAATATGCAGATAGCATTCCGTCAACATTTTCCTTTTCTTTGAGCCTAAATATGTGGCATTAAAAGTATACAAATTCATAAAATATGCGATCGAGTTATTGTTAGTTACAAAAGTTGAAATCAACAAATCAAGCTATTTGTATTATTGTTGCCTATCGCAAGCACGCGCAGATGCAATAAAATGCACTTTGATGCACCATCGTCTACCATTATTGAAGAGACTAAAACATCTCTTTATTAACTGACCTAAGATCAAGCATATCCAGTTAGTGCCGCGTGACGTGGCAACACTGTGCGGGTGCATCGCGGGCCCGCATTGCCTGTCGCCTCTCATTCTTCCTGCGGGTGTTTAGCGCAGAGCCAGAACCGCGGCAGACATTGCCCAGTGCAGTCGAACTGAAAATGTCCGCAACGATGCCTAATGAAGAACTACTGTTGGATGTGGAAGCGTTCATAGACGAAATTAGAAAGTATCCCGAAATATGGAATATAAATTGTGAGCAACATAAAGACAAGAATAGAAAGCGCGCAGCCTGGAGAAAATTATGTGAAGTTTTTTGTGAAAATTTTGAACAGAAATCAGAAGAAGAAAAGGATGTTATTTGTAAGTTGTTTTACTTTTATTATTTTTTACATTATTTGATCTCCATACATAACATACTTTACGAATTTTTATTTTTAAGCACTAATATCTGTGGTATATGCATAATTTTATGGTGTCAACGTCAACATTTTAATAATAATTACATTTATACATTTAAAGGTTTCAAAACTTGCATTTTATGTGCTCTTGCTGTTTGTAAAAGAAAAATAAAAAATAGCGAAAAAGGTTGCATGTAACGAGAGAATATTTAATATCCATCATGCTGGTTTGTAAAAAGTAAGTTACAATAATATTTTTAATGTTCTATTATTTCTCTTATAAAATATACGCCCCATAATATTAATTGCTGAATAATTTATTATTACTTTCTCCCCTTCCCTTGCTTCAAGACTTTGTAGTAACGGAAAATTTTAAGCTCTTGAAATTCCTTCTGTAGCTGTGTCCTCTTTAAATGTGATGTAATTTTAAATTGAGTTACCGAATATTTACATAAGTTAGAAATTGATAGATGTAAAGGGATGTTCATCAATACATGTATTTTGAAGATTAAATGATTTTGAAATGAATATAGCAAAAACATTCACAATTGAACCGGTACAGTTATTAGATGCATAGCTTCAAACGCAATAATTTACCTTTGTGCATGAGGAATTCCTTGTCACCACTCTTTTATAGCAAACAGAAATTTCACATCATATGTTCGCTCTCATCAGTTTTAGGACATAGTAAAAAACTGGATTTTATTTTAATGTGTGCTAACTATTAAAAATCTTCAGTCCCTAATGGCTGTCAAAGAATCGTGTAGTTGTACAAGTTAAAAAAATAAAATGATCTGCACATGCGCAAAAAGTTTCCCCACCTGCTGTACTGATTTTCAAATGAATTAACCAACAGTACTTTGCTTCGCCTTCCGCCGCTTTTGCTCTTGCGAGGTGTAAAGGCATAAAAATGTTTTGTATTTCTTTTCACTCAAAAAAAAAAAAAAAAAAAAAAAAAAAATCTTGTGTATAGCAGATATGCAAGTGGGCCATTCTTGAAAATGACTGTAAATTACCCATATTTTAATCACAAATAATTCCCTCAATGAGCGATTTGGATCAGGCGGTAACATTTGGGGATCCAATTCGTCAGGTCCTAAGCGACTAACTTGACTGAGATGTTACGTAATTTTTCCTAGAAGTAATGTCTCCGTCTATGGATACACCTCTTCCAACAGCATTTGAGCAGTCTGCGAATTTTGGTTTACTTCCTCAACTAAATCGAATCTTCGTTCTTTCATCGTGGATTTCAGCTTTGGAAATAAAAATCTACAGGTGATAAGCTAGAAGAGTATCCCCGATGAGGAAGAAGCAATCTTGTTTTTAGCGCAAAAGTTAGGAATAAGTAATGATGAATCCGCTAGTGCTACAGGATCCATGAATTGTCTCTTCACATTCCAAGCTTCTCCCCTTATCACGTTTTCTGGCAATATCATGATAAATACAGTTTAACAGAAGTTCGTGATGAATAACACCGTGAATGTCAATAGTACTTTGACTTAACCTGGTGAGCTTTTTTGGGTCTTAGTTGATTGATTGATTTATTTTATTTACGGACGCTCTTTAACATCTCAGGTCATCAGCGTCCCATTCAACCCAGGGCGTGAAACGGCCTACAAAAATTTTCAGGCTTGAGGTTCTTTTTTCGTGCCGTAAATGTACGACACGGGACCCGCGGCTTTACTTCCCTTCCGAAGGAAGCCATACTTAGCGTTTTACGCCCGAAAAAATCCATCAGTCCTGGCCGGGTTCGAACCCGCGATCTTGGGTTTAGCAGGTAAGTATGGTTACCATTGCACCACCAGGACCGACGTTTAGGTCTTAGTGAGGATTGGTCTACTATGACATATGTATCGTGCAGCATCCACGTCTCATGTGGCTTAAGTCACATTTTCTTGGGCGATCCGAAAGATTACGGATGACTTAAATGTAGGGTGGAACGCGTAACGAAAGCATCGGCCAATACACTGTTATTCCTCCAGTACACATTTGCCTTATTTGCGGCAGTCATGTATTTTAATTACCCTACATAAACAAACATAGAGTCGCGAGAATCATACAGTTCATACAAAATATTCTTAAATATTAGTTATCATGAAGGGCGATGGTAGCTTTGGTTTCTAAAATTTACGAGATGTCTCATATTGAAAGGCATTTTTGTTTTACTAATAAAACACATCATTTATTTGAAAAGTGCTAATATTATTACGTGAGTATGTAGCACAAACACTGTCATTATACATAAAACAAAACACCAGGCAAATGTCCTCTGCGGCTTCGTTGGCTCCGTTCTGTTGACAAATTTTTCAACGAGCAAAGTTCCGACTGAATTTCACCCATGACACGTCTAATTTCTGCCTTGGAGTTGAGGGAGGGGTCGTGGATTGTCCACATAAACACAAGATTTTACATATCCCAACAAAAATTGATCTCATGGTGTCAAATCACACGAACTTGGTGACCACTTTTTATCGCCGTTACGAGAGAGGTAAATGTTCAACGCTGCAAATGGTTCAGCACTTGTGTTAAAAGCATGCAGATCTTTTGTTAAATAAAATTTGCTGCAAACTGCTTCTCGGAATGATTCATTGTTGAGAACGGCTAATCGACTTCATTGTCTCGTAGCAACATTCTGTCTGATCAGGTCAACATTCTCTACCGGTTACGAGAAGGTCCAGATGATCTGATGTTCTCTGTCGATCCTCTATCTTCAAATTTCCTTACCAGTCTCTACACTGTTGATACGATAGGCGCATTTCGTCTACCAAAAACACTCACCGTATTTAAAATGAACTTTCAGAAACTGGACGCGCAGAACCTTCGTGTATCACTTCCATTTAAGCTGATAACAATATGCACAAATGACAATCGTTAATCACAATACAACAGGTGACAGTCTGTTAAATTTCAGGTATGGCAGCCTAACAAACTTACAGAAAGGCTTCAGTATAAAAATTGCGTTCATTATGGAACACTTTATAACATTAGTGTCCAATTACTATTAACCTGAGGGCCATAAAAGTATTTACTATCAGATGGCGGGCCGCATTCTAAACTAATTAACCAGTTTCATCAGTACTTGAAATATTAGTGACGTATTTAAAGCGACAGATGAGGACGATTGGCAGCACTCCTAAGGACCGGAATGTCTACATCGATTCTTGTTGCTGCAAGATAGAAAATATTCAGAAGGGAACATTCTGTATGGATACTTTAAGAACTTAATGGTGCAGAATGCACTTTCACATAAGTAGCTGCTTCCAAACATTGAATGCAATTTCCCGCCCAAAGTCGTCATATTAGGAAAACGTTCGTTGGAAAGAATCTGAAGAAATCTAACCGTTTTTTCTTCCTCATTTCAAGGATAGGATTTCCATGTCTTTTATGGTTAATTTTAACGAGGAATGGCATAGTAATCTGAACTTTATAGTAACAGTTGCTTGAACAACCATTGTTGCAGGTGTTCATTGAATGAAAATATTTATACTGCAGAGACACAAAATTGAATTGTTATACTATCGTAGAAGTGTACTGTAGAAATACTTATTAATTAATTAATTGTTAATCGCAATTTTATCTAACGTACAGAATTTTTATTAATATACTCTTCTTTGGATCAGAGAGTTGCTTATGGGGTGTGAGCCGGCATTATAAGTCCAGACTATATGTTTTCGTACTGAAATTACAATTTTCTTTTGACATATTTGAGCACCCTCATATATGATTATACATATACAATTATAAAACGGGAATTTGGTGCTTTTGTTCTTGAGAAGTGCCCATAATGATACAGTGAGAGCAGTTTAAAAGTCCCGATACATGGTTTAAGCAATCGGCGGGTAGACCTCGCGTTGCCGCCCATACTTTCTTGCGTAGATTGCTGGAAATGTTGCCAGTTTTTTCCTGAATCCACGTCTTAGGGAATTCGTCGGTTCCCAATCGCTAATGGATCTAACTTGTTTCGAATGTTTGTTTAACGTTACTCCAATGTGTGGGGGTTAGTTGAATATATACGTTATTTTTAATATTCCCCAAAGATAAAAATCACGAACCGTAATTTATGGGGAACGATGAGGGCTTTAATGGAATCTCTTATTTCATCAAGTTTTTCATGGACCTCTTCGATTCTTTCCGGCTCTTCTCACAGAAACCTGTTTCACAAACTTCTGTACTAACTTTAATGTTTTTCGTGTTAAAGCCGAGTTACCAGGAAACTTACACCAAAATGTCCGTAATTCTTCCACACGATTTTCTGTGATATATGCCTTGAAGATGAATGTGCGGACACTTAAATATCTCACCCTTGTACTATACCACACTATTTAATGAATTCTTACTTTTGACTGCACAACACAACTGTCCGATTCTGTCGAAATCCGCTTGCAACTGACTGGAGGAGAGAATGGCGCCGCGCGTGGGAAATCTCGGTGATTGGCGGGGCAGTCTTGGTTGTGGGATTTTTACTCTCTTGTTACTGTATTAATTTCCCCCATTATTACTAATAGTAAATCTTTGGTTTTATCAGTAAATGTTCTATTCTAGGTCAGAAGTACATGAGCAAATGGAGAAATATCCGAGACCAATTTTTGAAGAGCATCCGAAAGAAAGCCAAGGCGCGCACTTCAAGAAGGCAGTATATTTACTCGCGGCAGTTAGAGTTTCTACTTCAGGTGCAAAAACCTGCAGCCTCTTATTCAAACATCCATGCCGAAGAAGATGTAAAAGTGCCAACATCTGAGGAGGAATTCGAAACATCACTGCCTTTGGCCGTAGCAGAAGAACCACAAGTCAAGCGCTGGAGGGAAGCAGAATCAAACGTGATCAATTATCCCAACTACTCAGTCCCTCCCATTGTGAAGGAACCAGATGAGGACAGGGCCTTTTTTGACTCTTTGATTCCTGTAGTGAAATCATTTAATATGGATCAAAAACTGGAGTTTAGAATCGAGGTTTTAAATCTTGTAAAAAAGATTAGGTCATCAGATGTTAGTCATTAGAAGATGTGGACTATGATATCTTCTCAGAAAAGAATATAGCAGTGCAACGCATTCCTTGGAAGAAATCAGAGATAACACGTTTGTGCTTCCTTTTTCGTATCCCAGTCGGTCCTGGTGGTGTAGTGGTAGCCATACTTGCATCTTAAACCCAAGATCCCGGGTTCGATCCGGGCCAGGACCGATGGATTTTTTCGGGCGTAAAAATCCTAAGTATGGCTTCCTTCGGAAGGGAAGTAAAGCCGTGGGTCCCGTGTCGTAGCATTTACGACACGAAAAAGAATCTCAAGCCTGAAAAAAGAGGCATCTGAGCAAAATTTGTCGGCCGTTTCACACTCTGAGTTGAATGATGACGTGAGATGTTAAAGAGTGTCGTAAAATAAACAATATATATATATATATCCTGAATGAATATTCAAGTTTTTTTTTTAATAAAAAGTGGAGCATGAAGAACTGTTTTATGTGTATTTGATCTTTTAGGTACTGCTTTTCTTCCTTTTGAGTAAGTTGGTAGTCAACGGGATAAAATAGGAAATCGACAGAAAGTGACCCGCAAGACCGTTGAATCTTCTCCAGCAGTTGTACATTCACTCATGATAATCCGACATTTCATTTGTGGGTTCATATGAGATGATGCTAAAACAGAAGTAACTCTTGCTATTAGCAAACCTTCTACCGTAAACACGATTAGACTTTGCGCTTCGATCCTCACGAATGTATATATTTCGTGAGCCATGCGCACAATATTTTTTTTTAACAACGGCAGAAATATACTCTTTGAGTATAGTGCCAAGTAATAAATGTGTCACAATAAACTGAGATCACAGAAAAGAGCATGGACTAGATGTAATTCATCAGTTTCATGGGTGTATTCATCGTGCATGATACTGGCTTTGTATTTCACGATACAAAAGTTTACATTTTGAAATTATACAGAAATGTTCCTTACTGTTTTGTTTCTGTGTATTAGACAATAATAAATCGAAATGTATAGAGTCGTTTGAACAGATTAAGAAAAAAGTGTTGACTGTATTTTGTATATGACTTAGATACTAAAAATAAATGCCCTCTTGTAAATTATTGTCATATTCATTAACCTGCCAAATATTAAATGTGGCATTTGATTTCTATTGATGGTGTTCGAGCATTGTATCTATATTCAATAATATGATTATGCAAACCCTGAAATCCATAAATCTAAGAATGTTAAGAAAATTACATTTTAGAATGTTAACTTTTTCAATTCGCGAAATAACACAACATATTTATTTAAAGCGAAATTTAAGGAAATAAGTACAAGGATCTGTACGACGAATTCGGAGGCGAGATAGATCTCACAATGAGGAACATTTTTGTTTGGAGGTATATACATACGGGAGGAAGGGATGAGGTGAAGGAAATACCAGGCGGCCAGAATCCAGGGGCGGTACAAGCCCTCAGAAAGTCTGTTTTCATACCAGACGCTGGGGCAGAAATCTTTTCAAAGCGCATGTCACAATCACACTTCGCCCATTCTACCCTGTAACAGAACTAACCGAAATAAATGGGAGAGTGGAACATTCGTAGACCAGGGGAAGCTTCTAGGGGAAATCACGGAAAAAACCCAATGTCCGGGTGACCGGCACCAAGTGATTTGAGAAACCCCCCCCCCCCCCGCCTGAGTCACCCCGCACGGACGTATAACAATTATGAAATGGTATTACACACTTATTTTGCAAATATCCTTGGGGCACGTTACAGATTGTTCAAAGCGTGTGCAGTGATCCTGATTACATTAATTACGCCATCGCAGCAGCGCCTGTCGAACTCTGGCAAACATTTCTGTGTTGCATGTTATCAAAAGCAGCGAACATTTCGCCCAATCAGTTTGTGTCTTGGATCAACCGAGATCATATACGACACTCTGCACATGTCCCCAAAGAGAGAGAACTAGGTCAACTGAGGGAAAGCATAGACGTACATTCTCAATGACACGCGCCGATTACACACAGAGATACACGGCTAGAACAAGACAGCATCATGTGGTTTGACATAAGCATAAACAAACAAGGGTGCACATATTCTAAATGAAGAACCAGAAAATATACATAGTTAAACAAACCCGTTCTTCATTCTGGCTCACTCTGCATATTAGTATAGACTGTGATCATTAAAATTGCAACACATTGTTTTTATTCACAAGAACCTGCCTTCTCGTTTGGTTTGTTGTAATCCTTCACGTCTGTGTGTTTGTCGTACTGCATCCATTGATCCCATACTCTTTCGCTATGGACTAATTTCATCCAACATGAGCACCAATTTTTTGGAATGACATCTCGCACTCTTGGTATGCCACAATTCTCCTTAATCAAATTCAGACTCCTGGTGGTATAGTTGTATTTTTGATGAGTCACACTCATCCCTTCTGAGAAAACGTGGGCAGCAGTGCATGTTTTTCTGCTGTAGGGTTTCCGCTTACAAATGTAAGTAGCTTTTAATGATCCGGCAAACGAGGTATGTTATCAAGAGAGGTTTATTTTTGTAGGCTTCGAAGACGCGTTTGATAGAGTGAGTGTATTGTATTTGGTGAGATTACATTCAAAGTCTCAACTATGTAATTTGTATAAACAATATCATGCCTGCCAGCTGGTTTCCAGTACTATCTGAAGTGTGTTTTAAACACGGTATTAAAACAAAGAACATTTAGGTATTATAGCATAAACTCCAAGGAAAAAAAGTCATTAGGATACGAAATGACCACATAAATATTGTACTAGTTCTTAATAATCGTCGCTTTAGAAAAGTTGATAATGAAATTTATCATGCTACATATAAAGTTGTCTTTTGTGAATGCTGTATGTTCTTGTGACAATAGTGACGGCTAGCGTCAGTTTAAACTCGGGGAGCACAATTTTACTATAATTTCAAGCTTCTAGAATCTTAATAATCAGAATTAATCTCATACGTGCAAGGCTGAGAGAAAGAGAGGGAGAATTTAACAAAACAGTAACGCAAATATTTTAAAAATTATTCTCTTGGTTTCCATGTAGCAAATTTATCAATGGTCATTTGATTAAACTGTGGAATCTACAGGATGAAGTCTTTCTATAAAGAGCGTTATATACTTCTTATGTTTTGAAACCACGTTTGACTGAAATTAATTCTTGGAGCTGGTCTAACCTATTTTTAGTTCTCTCTTCCGGTAGCCGCAAAGAAACTGACGTAGAATGTAAGCTATAGTGTTCATTTTCTTTACAGTCAATTAACACAAAAGGAAATTAGGCAACTACTTCGTGAGTTTGCACGAAACTTCACCAGGTTGCCATTCAGCATCAGCTACTGGAAAGTCTGCATGATAGATGTTACTTCAAATGTAATATTATTTTATATTTAAGTACTGCAATTTTCCATATTTAATATGTATACGAGGGTAGGTCCACAAGTTTCCGGCCTTGTCGATAAGGATTATCGCCTTCACAAAAGTCTTATCTGGTGTCATACTTTATCAGTTAAATAAATAATTGCACCTTTAACTTCCGCTCCGCTGTGTTAGTTGTTCAGATATACTTACATAATGAAAGGTATTTGTGATATGTTCAAAATGGAGTATCGAGCTGTCATTAAGTTCTTTACAAAAGAAGGACTTACTCCAAATGAAATTAAAACAGCGATTAGACAGTGTATATGTAGAAGCACCCCCCTCATATTCTACCGTAAAAGAATGGGCCAACATTTTTCGAATGGATCGAGAAAGCATTTAGGGCGAAGAGCGTGCAGGTCGGACCATGGAGGTGCTCACTCCTGAAAACATTGCTCTTGTGGAAGGAGAAATTATGGAAGACCGGTGGTTTAAAGTTACAGAAATAGCAGCAAGGTTGGGCGTTTCTAAAACAACAGTCCCTCGAATTATTCATGAATATTTAAACATTAATAAGGTTAGTTCAAGATGGGTGCCTAGATTTCTTTCCTCAGTTCAAAAGTACCAAGGAGCCATCTGTTGTCAAGCATTTTTGGAGCTCTGTCGTGGCAACGAGAGAGAAGTTCTGCAAACCATTGTTACAGCAGATGAAACTATCATGCTCTACTACGATCCCTTGTTCAAAAGAGAATCAATGGAATGGCGCAAACCTTGCGAAGCACCGCCTCTAAAGGCCAAGGTTACCCAGACAACCAAGAAGATCATAGCCACAATCTTTTGGGACTGTGAAGGAATACCCTTCTTTGACTTCAAGGAGAGGAACAGCACAGTAAATAGGGAGTACTATACTGGCCTGCTGCACAGACTACGTGCTTCCCCTCAAAGAGAAAAGGCGAGGAAAACTTGAGTTGTGGTGTGCGCCTTCTTTACGGCAACGCGCCTATGCATACAGCTCTTGTTACAAAGGAAGTTAAGAAGAAATGTGGTTTCAAGGAGATCGACCATCCACCCTACAGCCGAGATCTAGCTCCCAGTGACTATTTCCTCTTCTCACAGCTCAAGAAGGACCTTCGAGGAAGGAAATTTAAGTGTGACGAAGTGATAAGTGCTGTTTACGCCCATTTTGCAGACAAGACTTCTGAATATTGGGGGGGGGGGATTGATATGTTAATTTAAATATGTGAGAAACGTATTGCAATTAAGGGTAACTATATTGAAAAGTGAAATATAGTTTTTTTTTTCTTTATCATACTTAGAAAATGGTTAGGCCGGAAACTTACTTATGAACCTACTCGGGTGTGTGTGTGTGTGTGTGTGTGTGTGTGTGTGTGTGTATGACTATTGTCCTTCATATGTTGTATCATTATAATTATCTAATAGTTTTTAAAAATATATCATTGCAACAACAATCAATTCAATTACGCAACACTTCCATCTTGAAATCTGCTGCCGCCTCCGGAAGAGAAAGCTTCAAACTTTCAATATGTGGATGTCTCTTTTGAAGCTTGCGCCACAATTTGTAGTTCAGGGGGTTTGGGTCCGGACTTGCAGAATCCGAGGTCGAAATAAAGTCAGGAACATTAGCCTTAAGCCACTCTTGGTTTTTCCGAGCCTTATGTGCTGAAGCTGAATCATGTTGGAAGCTCCAGCTTTGTACATAGAAAAGGGTGTTGTTGAGGTTCCTGTCCTGTCTCCTGGTACACTTTGGCTGAAGTTTTGATCCCTTTTACGCATAAAGCTCCGGTCGGGTACCTTCATAGCTCACATCCCACTACAACATAACAATAGAATGATGACCTCTGGACCCTTAGAGCCTTTTCAGCAGCTTCTTTGAGCATAAGGCATATATCCTGCCATTTTGGGCATTGAAAGTCTCCTTAACTCTGATTTTTTTTTTTTTTTTTTCATCAGTAAAAGGATTCTTCGATGACCATTTGGTGAGTAATGCTGAAGTAAGTGTTTTGATTTTAAGAGCCTCTGGCGCTTCAGCTTACTTGAGAGGAGGTGTGCTTTCCGTCGTAAGCAGGGAGTCCCAGGTCATTGCTCAATGTGCGAGACAGACATTTTAGAAATTTTCAGCTCACGAGCCACCACTGACTATCTCGGTATAGGATTTCTTTACACACCAACCTTCTACATATTTTCAGTTTTGGAGAATTTTGAAAATATCTCCTGGATTTCCTACTCAGTGCAAAGGTACCACGCTATCGATTTTCGTAAACTCCCCATTCCATCATGAAAAGTGACACAAACAACTTTCCGCTTCTGCAGCTGAACTCTCTATGACTCACCATTAGCAGCACAACTCAGGAATGTGCAGGCGTTGGGGGGGGGGGGGGGTTAAAGCCACCTTAAAAATTGTGACAGTATTTAAGGTAAGACTAGATGCAGATATTGTAGTTGTGCTTTTCTTTATGCATGAAACGTATTCAGCACAGTCGATAAATAGATAAATAAATGTACCTCGGATTGCCCTGAGGGCTGTAGCTTCCTGACAAATCAGGGCTGAGCTCAATATTGACTCATTAATTGAGCTAGTTCGAATTATTATGACTCACTTCACACAGTCATCCATAGTTCACTGTTGCACTTCCTCAAAATGGCTCAAAATCACCACCCTTGGACCCTGTTACATTAGTTATTAAAAAAGGATTCTTTCAAGGTTTTTCCGCTTTCGTCTGCCCTTTGCTCTCCTCGTACACAGCACTCCGTCTGAAGGAATCTGCCCAGCGAATCTTTTGTCGTCCCGCATTCTTCCTGCCTATTCTAGGGGTCCTAAGTTATTATTCTGTGTGCCCATTTACTAAGGTCCAACCTCGCTCGCCTCGTGTCCTCCCATTTCCATTTTAGTCTTTCAACTGAAATGAAAGCGTCTTTCGTGCCGGTTCTGATTCTCATCTCTTCATTCCTTTAAGGAGACTTAGAGTATCTTGCGCTCCATCCTACGCTGACAAACTGGATCATTTGTTTCAGCTCTAAAGCTAATGCCCATGTTTTGCTGCCAAAGCAAAACTTATAGAGAATTAAACATTAAAATTTTAGGGGTAGCGCAAACCAGCAACGTCTTAAAGGAACCGCCTCTGGCAGCTAACACAGTAACGCGTTTTTCTTTGATGGAATGGGGAGTTTACGAAAATCTTCTTGCTTGGCTTCTTGAAATAAAATAAACTATTTTTTAAATTTTAATAATACATATTTGATTACTTTTTGGTGCATATATACCAGTTTTATAAGTGCATATATATAATAGCTTTTAGTGCATAAGGTGATACACTGTTTTAGAGTAAAACAAAGTTTAAAGTCACTGTGAGAATTTCTGCAATTTCCACGACCATTACCAGTATGTGTAAAAAGACAAGCTAATCTTTTAAATGTTAATATTCCATGAACAGAAAATTTTTACTGCTACAATTTATCTTGAAGTAAAATAAAGAATGTTACATAAATGATAAACATTTGAGCAATCCAAATTTTAAAAAAAAATTATAAACTAAATTTCAGGACATTTTTTTAAACAAAATGTTTAATTTGTGCTTTGTAATTAATTTATCTTTTTAATTTTGTTTTTCTTTTAAAGTACTCTTTTTCATAGAAAAGACAAAACTAGGCTGCTATGTGTTAAGGAATGAATTTATTTCCACAACCAACATTACATTATTACAATTAAATTTACATAAACAAACATAATATCTAAAACTTTACAATGCCAAAACTAAAGATTTTCCTATATCTTAGCCAACTTGTTATATGTAAGGTAAAGAACCTCGCAATCAGTTATCATTTTCACTACTATGTGTGCCCTCAAGCTGCTTCCTTATATTATCTCCACTTATCCCTTACTTTTTCTAACAATTCCCCACTCTTCTTTATTTCCTCTACACTCATATCTTACAGCATTTTAATTGCCACTATATCTTCTTGTAGTTTATCCCAATATATTATCACTCCATCTTTTTACCATTATACATTCTATTAGACTTCCCCACACATAATACATCTTTCTTTAAACTTTTTCGTATTCCTTTTAGAAATCATACCCCTGTATGCATCCGTGCAAGACCTATTCTTCAGAATTGGTCACAATTATCTATTTATCTCTCCCATCCCCAATTTCTTTTTAAAACCATTCTCTATAAATTTAACTATTTTACATAAGTGTAAAGAACTTTTATCCTAAAAGGTAGCCCAAATATCTTGCTTCTCTATATCTTCCATCCTCTGTTTCACTTCTTTCCAAAATCCGCTGATGTTACTATCATCCAGTTACCATACATCCCCCATTCCAATTTCTTCAAATAGTCTCTCACCTCCCCAAACCAATTCTCTCTTCCCAGTACATCTCTTTGATACCTAAAATATTCTTTTAGTATATTGCTATTATCTAATTTTAGACATCTGTGCCAATGTTTCAAGATTCTGTCCACTATTGTGGCATTCCTTTCTACTCTTCATAGTTCTGCCAAACTACGAACATTTTGGTAATCCCAGAACTTTTCTGCACAACTTTCTATGTACATCAATCTTTGTCCGCCCCTTTTGACACTCCCCAAATTTCTAACATCATCTTTGACTCAACAACAGCCTAACGTTGTCTAATAAGCTATGAGGGGATATTCTTAAGTTCTTAGCATAACATAGAAAATGTAATTGTATTTAAAAACTAATTTTTATTTATTGAACATAATCATCTTTCAATTCTATGCACATAGCACAACATAGAATTTTGAAGTACCTTAAAAATTTGTTTTTCTTGCTCTGCAAATCACTCCTCCACAGCTCTCACACCACTGCTTCATTTGATGAACATCTCTTCACTTTTAAATGTCATTTTAGCTTTTTAATAGATCTTAGTCTGAATAATCGACAGAATGGTCACTCAATTCAAGGCCAACTTCATTAATTTTCTGCATTGCAAAGAGCACGGGTTCAATCCCAACTAGGATCGATGAATTTTTTCCGAAGGAAGTGTGGCTTCCTTCGGAAGGTAATTAAAGCCGTGGGTCCCGTGTTGTAGATTTAAAGCACGTATAAAAACCTTAAGCCTGAAAGAAAAGGCCTCTGAGCGAAATTTGTCGGCCGTTTCATGCCCTGAATTGAATGAGATGCTGATGACCTGAGATGTTATAGAGCGTCCATAAATAAACCAAATCAACAACAACAATGTTAAAGGACATCCGTAAATAAATCAAATCAAAGTTCTGAGTCGTTGCTGATCAGCCAAAACGACTGTATACAGACGAGGGTGGAAAAACCTTGAAAGAATCCTTTTTCAGTAATTAGTGTAGTAACAGGGTCCAAGGTTGGTGATGGAGCAACACATCTTTGGAAGTTTGTTTTGCATATGTGAAACAGTAAAGTGTGGATGGCTGCTGAAGTGAGTGAGCTAAACTAACTCCTTAGGAACTTAGTTCACCTAATGAATCAATATTATTTACCAGGAGGCCATAGCCCTTAGGGGATCCCAAGGCTACATTTGTTTATTTCTTTATTGCTTAAAGCGTTTTATGCGTAAACGAAAACACAACTACAATATCTTTAGGGAATTCGGTTCTGATAACGCGGTGAGAGTTTACATGAATCTCAACAAACAATTGAGTGCTTAAGTAAGTTCCTAATAAAAAATATATCGCTATACATTGTTGGGCTCTATTCTGTATATTTTCATATAAAAATTATTGATTTTATTACATGTTTTAATTTTTTTTTTAACAAATGTTAAACATTCTTAAAATGAAAAAAAAAAAAAAAAAAAAAACAACAACATGGAATTAAATATATAAATTATTGGCTAAAAACAAAATAGACGTTTGTCAAAATGCATCATTTTTCATTATTCGTATATATAAACTAACGGTTTGTCAATATGTACAGTCAAATAAAATAGGGATTTGTCGGAACATCCCCAATTTAATCTCATAAAAGCGCATGGAGAGCAATTACGTTCCGAAGCTGAGTTTCTCCGTTAACCGGCCAGCAGTAACGTACCCGCCGGGTTGGAGAATGGTGCAAGACGTTCACCGAAACATTTGCGTTACATGTATTATGCATACATAGTATTTATGATAAGAAATTGCACGTAATACATTATTTTTCAAAATGAGCGGATATAATAGAGATATTGGGTTTATCTTCCGTTCTCGGAAAACTCTTCGTTTTACCCCGATTTGTGCGAAAATGAAATAACATTCCTCAGTTAAGTATCAAGTAATTAAACTGAATATGTTGTAAAGTTGAGAACATATGCCAGACACTCTTTCACAACTTATTTACAACATAAGAATCATTTTAAAGGTAGTGAAGTGTTTTTGATTGTAACACTTGACAATACAAATGGAACCACGCATCTCACTGAAATATATGAACTGAAGAAATTAGTTGCAAATTTTCTTTTCTTTTGTGGCCATTGTGGATTTTAACGCTTTTACTTCCTTTGACGCGCGAAAGGAAAGAAATAATTTTATAAAGTGCTGTAGGTACTGATCCATAGCTGATTTCCACTTGTAGGGCTAACTTTCAGAGAGATGTTCAGGGCTGTCGTTTTGTGTTAAACTTGAGATTTTCGAATTATTTCCTTCTCCTATACTTATCTTGGGCTCTATTCCATAAAAGCATGGTCTAATACATATGCTACCATTCGTTGATTTCATTATATTTATATTTATACTAGTAAATAAGTAAATGAGCTAGGAATATGTGTTTATTAGGTTAAAATGCAATGGAGGCCAAATATATGCAGTACAAGAAACAAAACTAATTTTTTTTCCATCAAAGTATGCACTTTGGTTTTAATAACAATAATAAAATGGTTTTAATAAAATGGTCAGGCATTTTGGAGGTTTTCCGATAATACTTCCAGAGGTGCTCTAAGCCAGCGGTTCCCAAACTGCGGAACATCTCCTAGTGCTCCTTGAAGAATTTGGAAGAATAAAGGAATGACAGGTGTCAAAATTATGAATTTTGTGCGGCCATGAGTCGTGTGTCGGTAAAGATACAGTAGAAATAATTGTGGTGCATTCTTAACCTTCTGCAGTTTTTGGGACACTGATGATACATGAAAGAAACGAAATGATATATTGGGAAAAGAAACGTTCCAGGCCTAAGTTTAGGGTACCTCCCCGTCATTTGTCATTTATGAGGACTAAGGAAAACCTGGAAAAAATTTCAGGACGGTCGTGGCGGGATTCGAACCCCAGACCTCCCGCTCACGAATCCGCGCCCTAACGACCTCGACCACCCTTGGCGGTCTTTCTGTAGGTAACAATGGAAGTCATTCTTTGGGATATTCGTGTCGATGTATGCACAGACGGTGCAAAGGGAAACGACATCTGATGTTATCTCAAAATTGAAACAAAAGTCGAAGGAGTGCAGCAGTAGCCACAGCGTCCTCTACGGCCAAGTCCTTTTTGTGAAGAAGATGCCACCTTCCCTCAAAGAACAGACGAAAGCGTGAAACTGATTGTTTTTATTAAATCAAAATTATGCCAGGCTATTCAAAGTGTTGTGTGATGACAAGGGGAGTTTACTTCTTCACATAGAAATAAGGTGGCTCTCTCTCGGCTCTTTGACTTGACCGACAATGACCTCGCTTTGGGAGACAGGTTATGTGACGAACGCTGGCTAGTAAAATTGGCATATTTAGGTGATATCTTTCACAAAGTTAACAACTTAAGCCTCTCACTTCAAGGAAAAGCAACAACAGTGTTTGATGCCAGCGATAAATTGCAAGGGTTCAAAAAGAAAATCAAGTTTTGGGCAGAATTGGTGAACAATGGCAATCTTGACAACTTTCCAATGATAAAAGAATTAATGGTTAAAAGAAGAATTTAAATTTTTGTCTAATAAAGCTAAAGCCATCCTTTTCCACCCACTTGTTTATGTGAATCAGGATTTTCTGCTTATGCAGATATTAAAACAAAACTCTTCTTGATACAGAGCCGGATATTCGGTTCCAGCTGTTCCAAATTCAACCAGACATAACTAAGTTACGTAAATCAATTCAGTCTCATCTCTCACATTAGAATAGTGTTATAAGGTCCCAAGTAGCATTTTTGGCTTTGCATATTAAAAATGGTATTATGTAACAGATCTATGAGAATATATTATAAATTTACAATACTTGCTTTCAGTTCGTTTTAAAATGTGTTGCCTTATTTTTTTTTTTTTTTTTTTTTTTTTTTTGTGATGAGATGATTAAAGTTGAAAGCATGTTTTGTAATGAAATAAACAAATAAAACATGTTTCACGTGTCTAAAGTTTTAAATTCTGAATGTTTACCTTCTTTCTTCAAATAGTATGCTCATATATGTGCTAGTGCTCCTTTCTTCAAATAGTATGCTCATATATGTGCTAGTGCTCCTTGATGAACTTTTACAATGAAAAAGTGCTCCATAACTGAAAAATTTGGGAACCACTGCTTCAAGTCATAGGTGCTAACTTCTGTAATATAAAGGTGAGTAAATGTTCACCCTAATGTAACTAAATATTATATATCTATTAATGGTATACTTTAATTATGGTTGCCAAATCTCCCGTATTCCACTGAATTTTTTTAGCTAACTCCCGTCTCCTGTTTTGATTTTATATGGCAGCGCACATCTCTCGTATTTCAGGAACTACGCCAACTTTTTATATCTGCGGCGTCTGCTTAAATGATTTTGCAGATCGATAGTAAGCATAGGTCATATGAATATGATATATCGATTCGACGGCAATCAATCATCGAACCATCGCTTCCGGTTCGTGTGGATTGATTATATGCTTTCTGTGAATTTCGTTTGAATATTTTGCTTCGTCGTGTGTATTCTCAACTTGAACGAACTTAAAACTCCACTTAATAAGTCGGTCCTGGTAGTGCAGTGGTAACCATTCTTGCCTCGTAAACCCAAGATCGCGGGTTCAGTCCCGGCCAGGATCGATGGATTTCCTCGGGCGTAAAAATCCTAAGTATGGCCTCCTTCGGAAGGGAAGTAAAGCCGTGGGTCCCGTGTCGTACATTTACGGCACGAAAAAGCCTGAAAGAGAGGCCTCTGAGTAAAGTTTGTCGGCCGTTTCACGCCCTGAGTTGAATGGGACGCTGATGACCTAAGATGTCCGTAAATGAAACAAATGAATCAACAAATCCACTTAATAAGAGAAGAAAACATATGCATATACCATGGTAAGAAATTATGAATAGGTGATTCCTGTTAATATAAGTATTAGTGCATGGAGATAATACAGGCTGTATCCAGCATGATTTTTTTATATTTGTTTATTTATGGACGCACCTTAACCTCTCAGGTCATCAGCGTCACATTCAATTCAGGGCGTGAAACGGTCGACAAATTTTGCTCAGAGGCCTCTTCTTTCAGGTTTGAGGTTCTTTATCCTGCCGCAAATGTACGACACGGGACCCACGGCTTTACTTCCCTTCCGAAAGAAGCCATACTTAGGATTTTTACGCCCGAAAAAATCAATCGTTTATAGTAAAATCTCATGCACTATCAAAGATTAGTTTTATTTTTGTTTGTTTCCCCTTTCTTTTACCTTGCTGCCTATTTCGCACTAGATCCTAGCTGAGTTTGAACCCGCGATTTTGGGTTTAGAAGGCAAATATGGTTACCACTACACCACCAAGACCGATTTATCCAGCATGAACCAATCTTTAAAATACTGCAATTAGTTTAAGAACTCCTATTGCAAATAGTGCTAGTGAATTCAGGCAACTGGGCTGGGGAATTAGCTGTAGTGCATTACACGGTGAAACATAACCTCAGTAACAGTAGCGTGGAAATAAACTTACGAAGGACATATCTGTAGATTCCGATGTGCAAAAAAATGCATGTTAGTCGAAAAAGATAAAATCAATTGTTAAGAATGTGTTAGCTCTAAGAATCGTATCTTTTTATATGTGGCGAATGATTCAGAAAAATGTATTTCCTTTTTTTTTTTTTTCTGTTGCTACACATGCCAAGGGCGCCACAGAGGTGCAGTTGCAGTTGCCCCCACCTTAAGATTTTTGAAATTTATAAACTTCTATTTACACTGATATTTTGAAATAAAACATTTAAGGTGAACATAACTGATTGACCTATATTTTCTTGTTTTATCGATTTTAAAAATTAGGTTTGATTGATTTTTCAAACTGGTAAATTTTAATTATCTATTTTAAAAAATATGTTGCCCCTCCCTCAAAAATATTCTGCGGGCGCCCTTGGCTAATGCGTTAAATTTTAAAAATAGAAAGATGTTTCCTGTAGTAAATAAGTTTTTTGGGCATTTTCACAACATTCAGAATAAACTATCGGAGTTTGTTCAACAAACTGATAAGACAGGTTGTGGTATTCGTAGTTTAATATAATCTTACCTAGAACGTAATTGTAAATAATATATAAAATTATTTGTGCAGACAATACTAATCTAAATTACGGCAAAGTGTTTTAAGTTTCCGTATGATGATAGCGGAAACATATTTAAAGCAAATTACACGGATCACATCATTCATGCTGCCCCTAAACATGCTTGTGAACTGCAGATGTATAAGCTGGGAGCTGAAGAGGAATGTGCTGATAACGCAATGGTGTCAGCGGAACGCATTCTTCACGGGTAGCACAGTATAATAAACATTATTTAACTGCACTTGCGCCAGTGCTATATATAATATGTTTAGTAAATATTGACTACTTAAGGCTTAAGTTAACACGCTTAAAATTTCGCAACTTAATAAGAAATTAATCAAATAAAGTTGGGTACTCACTTTCAGGAATTTCTATCTGCTCTGCTTATTCGCTGTCAGGATCAGAGAAGTCTTCATTTTCCTCACTGGAGTCACTCGAGTCACTCGTTTCGCTTGTTTCTACTCCCAAAGAAATAATGAAATGGTCGATGACATCCTCCAGTAACCCATCCTTTTCCCAAAATTGTTTCTCTACTCTTTCCACTTGATTGCAGTAACCCAACCAGTCTTCAGGAGTGAAGGAATTAAATGCGTTAAGCGTATGTTTCAGTAACGCTTGTATATTCATTTCTCCACCAACATGTTTCTCTCTTAGCATGAGTTTTACCCTAATCCACGCAAGTTCAGTGGGGTTCAGTTCACCTATGGATGGAGGCAATCTTAATGTATCATGACCGTGTAATTTTAATATTTCATCAATACGAAACACGTTTTCTGGTCGTTTGTGGTTCTCTATCAGTCTGTAGAGTTCAGATTTTCTCATGTCTGATGAATAAGGAATGTTATTATTTTGCAGCCAAGATATCATTTCTTGTTTTACGGCGTACTTCGAAGGGGGTTTGTTTTCCTCAACGTTGTGGTAGGGAGCATTATCCATAACAACAACACTCTTCTCTGGGAGGTTGGGAAGAAGCTGATTGTTAATCCAAAGCTCAAAGTTTCTGCAATTCATTTGATCATGATAATCTCCCGTGTTTTTGCCTGCTTGAAAAATTAATAATGAATTCATCACAACCCCCATTTCGCATCCTGCATGGACGACAATAAGATGGTTACCGGAATTCGGTTTAGTCAATACGCCCTGTTGACTTTCACTTTGCCAGCATTTCCTAATGGTTAAATTATTGTCCACACAAGTCTCATCAACATATACAATAGAACGATTCTGTTCCCTAAAGCGATTTATTGCTCTCAGATATTTGCAACGCCATTCCACTATGTTTGGCTTTTCAATTAATATTTTCCTTAAATTTTGGCACTTTTTCCACTTGTAGCTCATTTCCTTAAGAACTCTTCTGAGAGAGTGAACCCCCCAGGGAAAGTCAATTCTTTCTCGAATAGCACATAACAATTTTGGACATGTGGGTACTTCCTTTCTCGTTAAATAAAATTCATATATACAGCAGCGTATCACATTCTTGTCAAAATCACCCAAATTTACTTTCGTGTGCTCCGCTCTGTTTCTGTGTTTTCCTGGAGTAGACAGAGAAGACGCGCCGGCTTCAACCCCTTCTCTTCTTATCCTGGTAATTGTTCTCACTGGAACACCGGTATAGTGGGATGCACGTAAGTTTGACTGTTTTAAAATGTGTTGTAGATTACCTTGCCTGGACTCCTTATCACACGCAACGATCACTTTTCTCACTATTTCTCTTGCTTCACCATGTATAGTTTTTCCTTTCTTCCGTTGCTGTGGTATACTCATGTTTGTATTTATATAATTAGATCAATATTTATGTGAAACTATGCACTGACACTAACTAAACGTTGCAATGTCCAACTATTAATATAATGCACTTGTTAACGCAATGGCGCCCAGAAACCGAATTGAAGACCCTAAGTATTTGAATAGGTGATACATATGCAAGCGTTAGCGTGCAATGCTTTGTTTGGGAGATATATTAAGTCCACCTCTCTCCAGCTCCCAGCAAGTACTGGCTACTGCCTGCTGGGAGCTGGGGTGATGGCTAGCGGCGTATACGGGGAGAGGAGCGCTTTATCAGCGAAGTTAAACATTCCGCACTGCATGTGTATCATTTATTCAAATATTGAAGAGTAGGTTCGTCTTATTAAGTTGACGAAAGCAGAATGTTAATAGTGAACAGTTGGACGTTTTAAATTGTATGTTTTAGTTAAGTACTAGTGTATAGTGTTACATACACATTGACCTACTAATTATATATCCATACAAATAATGGATGTACTATACAACAAGGAAAGAAAGGCAAAATTATACATAGTAAACCTCGAGAAATTTAGAGTATAGATAACTGCATGTAATGAGTCGAGGAAATAAAACTTAGATTAAAACAATCAAACATACATACCAGTGTTCCCGTGAGAACAAGTACCTGGGTAAGAAAAGAAGGGGTTGAAGCCGGCGAGTCTTCTCTGTCTACTCCAGGAAACAGACCAGAGAGTACAAAAGTAAATTAGATTTTTTTTTTTTTTTTTTTTTTTTTTTACAAGAATGGAACACCCTGCTATTATTTAATGAGGAAGAAAATTCCTAAATGTTCAAAATGTTTGTATTAGATTTGAAAAGGAAAGAATTGAATTTCCTTGAGGATTCACTCTTTGAGATGAATCCTTAAAGAAATGAACTACAAATTGGAAAAGGCCAAAATTAAATGAAAATATGAACTGAAAAGTTATAAGTAAATGGAATGGTACTGTAAGTATCTGAAAGCAATACGTCGCTTTAGGGAACAGACTCGTGCTATTGTGTGTGTGTGTGTGTCTGCTTCTATAGTTCTTGTTATTTTAGTTACATTGTTCCAGAGCTACCTAATTTTTCTTTTTTATTAAATATATATATTATGAGACTAGGTTGGTAAATAATTTAACAATTAGGAAATATTGGCCAAAATGAAAGTCAACCAGGCGTATTGACTAAGTCCAATTCCGGTAACCGATCTCATAGTTTGTCCGCAATGTTTTGCTTGGGAGATAAGTCCTCCCCTCTCCCCGCATACGTCGCTGGCCATCTCTCCAGCTTCCAGCGTTTTACAAAATCCACATTCATGAAGTTATAAAAACTTACCATAAAGTGAATGTACACATTATTACAGCAAGCTTTAGTTACACGAGAATGAGCCTAGTTGTTATTATTATTATTATTATTATTATTATTATTATTATTATTATTATTATTATTATTATTATTATTATTACCTATTATGCTTTGGAGTTCGCAGTATCCAGCGGTAAATTTAAATGTTGCATTATGAATATAACAAATTTCCACTTTACTATGTTCGCGTGCTTCTCTTTAGTTTTTCCCCCACCAGGCGGCTCTTGCGAACTATCTTTATATATACCTGTGCTTTCAGCTTCAGATTTTTCTCAACGTTGTGCATTTGCTTAGATCTTGCATCAAGACAATGTTCGCCCTCATATATGTGTCGTTACTATGGCGAAAATCAATGAATGGGGTATGATTTGCTGCCACATCCGCCTTATTACCCTCACTTGGTTCCATCGGACTTCCATCTGCTCCTTAAACGAAATTTCCTTAGTGGAAAGACATTTTCATCCGATGAAGAGCTCAAATCGTTCATTGAGGCGTATTTTGCAGAAAAATCTGACTTTCATGATGGGTTAAAGGCTTTTGAGCATCGCTGAACAAAATGCATTAGTGTCAAGCGAGACTTAGTTGAAAAATAATTTCAAAGAGTTGTAATTTCGTGCTTCATTCCAAGAAATTTTCAAATGACCTTCGCACATGAGTCCCGTTTCAATGACCTTGTTCATGAAGATTTATCAGTGGGAAAAGTTTTGTGGCCACCGCGTGCCCTATATTTGCAGGTGTGTGTGTGTGTGTGTGTGTGTGTGTTTTAACTCAGGAAACAACTCCTCACATTTAACATGAACCGAAAGAGATTTCATTGTATTGCAATCGTTAGTGTGTTTGATTATGATAAACTGAACAAAAAATGTACTGGTTTTCAGAATTTACTCGGGACTATCAATCATCTTCCTGGAAGCCCGTTGTGCAAAAAAGATATGAAATGAAGGAGGCCGATTGTATTTGCAGGGGAGACCAGAGTAAAAGTAAAAGGCAGGCAGTGTGTTAATATGAGAAGAATCCAATAGACGGAGACCTTGAACCAGCGGTTGCACTTGGGATCACAAAGCTGTGTGTGTGTAGAGCGTGCAATGACATTTTGGAGGCCAAGGTCTTTCTCCCCCTCCATGCTACTTTCCCTTTCGGTAATGATCCTCTCACTCGTCCACGCTGCTGGGCGCACTAACAGCCACCCAGGTTTTGACGAGTTGCAAACAAAGCGTTCCACTGACAAGTCAAGACGACCGCTTTCCGCATATTTCTCCTGAGTCGGGTTTACACAAGATTTTCAGAAATGCCACCAAAACAAGATAAATGTACAGTGAGTTCATTTATTAACGTAGTTTTGCCAGTTAGGACCACTAATACGTGTAGACATTTTTCTCTAATTTTTTTCCTTCTATAAAGAAATGACCAGAAGATACAGGAGGAATAAGAAAATGAAAAATAAGGGGGAAAAAATTAGAAGACAGAATAGATAGAATGAAAGGAAAAAATAAGGAGGTTGAGTTTTTATTCTCTCTTCTTCTTTCATTCTTCGTCATCCAACTGTATTGACAATACCTTCTTCCATGGCATAAAATCTTCTAAGGCTTTTCTTTTTTGTATAACGTTAGCACTCTCGAATAAATAATATCGCGTTATTTTAATACAAGAGTAAAATTTTATATATTTAATGCAAAATAATGTTTTGTAAAATTAAAAATAAATGTAAGTGAGATTTCTAATATATATAATCCTCTAGCACTTTGAGAGGAAAAATATTTTGTCACGGTTTTCTTTTCTCTTATTTCAAAAGCACTAAATAAGGTTACCACCTCAGCATTTTTACGGACATGCCCACTTTTTATAGTAAAAATAACCGTATTGGTACATTTTTTGGAAATCCTGTAATTTGTCTGCAAACTTTTTATGTCGCCCTGACTGATTGTGTTTCAAGCGACGTTTGTAGATTGTGGGCTGAATACTATATCTATAAGTCTATGAAATGAATTAATATTGGTGCAAATGAGCTCGGAGTCCTTGGCGCCTTTTTTTGCATTCACCTTCTCAGGGCAAGGAAAAACTGGAGAAAAAACCTTACCCAGACACTTGACCTGACCGGGATTAGAACGCAGCATCTGCGGATTAGTAGTCGTAAACAGTGCCAATAGACTAGGCCATCGGGGCGGTATTTAAGTCTTATTTACTCTTTTCTGTTTGTTTTTTGTGTCCACACGCATGAACGGCATATTCTTTATGTATAGCCGTAGTACTGGTTTCCATTGCCGGTTTATATTTTGAAGTTTTAGTTTTGTTTAGTTATAGTATTAGTACTGTAGATTTTAAAATATGTAGAATGTAAATTGTACTGATAAATGTAAAAGAGGAATAAATAACAATTAATCTGGAGTATTATGCCCTATATAGAATCAAATTATCAGAATATAAGCACGGAGAATAAAATTAAAAACATGAATTAATTCCTTATGGATAACATTTCTTGAACGAAGATTGCAGACGTTGGCTATAGCCGGCTGATTTAAAATCGAATATGAATTTTATATAAATTATTATAAAAGAAGCTTTAATTGATATATTGTACTAAAAACCACGTTGCTAACATGTGCAGAGCTACAGATTTTTAAACTAATTCCTATATTTTTCACATTTATTGTTTAGAATTGCCTCACATTAGCGTTAATCATGTGTGTTTAATTTAAAATTTTCTGGTTTACATTTGCACAGGCTAAATATTCGAAAGTACAAGGTTAATTTCTTTGAATAGTGTTTAACAGCCGGTTTTACTGCTGAGGCATCACAGCGGTTATCACTGGTGATACATGAGATGAAAAGATGAACTGGGAAAAAATATTTTTTTTAAAGGAAGAAAACATTCCAGGCCGAAGTTTAGGGTACCCCCCCTCCGGCATTTGCCATTTATGGGGACTGAGGAAAACCTGGAATAAACCTCAGTCAGGGAGGACGGTCCTCGTGGGAATGGAACTCCAAACCTCCCATTCACATATCTTAAAGTGAATGAAAATAGACAAGTACACTAATCTTAACACATTTTTATTTACAAGATTATCCAAACTTCACAAAGCAAAGCTTAGAAAATGAAGTTTCTCTTATGTCCACGCCTTAACTACCTCGACCGTCCTTAAGATTAGTTGAGGCGATTCCTGGCATGGAATCGAACATAAAAACCCATATCAATATATTCCGGAAATGTACAGAACCAAGTGCAGGTATCAGTATTACAAGATTCAAAATGCATCCCCCGCCATGCGCATGAACACACGCCTCACCTTTTGCCGCACTCGTTCCACTGTTCTCTGTTGTGCCCGAAGTGGCGTGTCTGCTGATTAGGCACTGGATCAGCATACTCGAGGCCTTTCAGCCGCTTCTATCGACCCGTGTCAGTTTCTGTACATTTTCGGGGTAAACTTTTTTGTTCGTTTCCCTGTTAGAAACCACCTCTTGAAGTTGTTCCCATTGTTCGTCCTCACTTTGTTTAAGTACACACATCAAAACTTTTTGAATTGTTTAATAATTATGAATGGAATCGCACCATACAAGCTGTGTGACAATATTTACAATACTTATATTGATAATACAACACAAAAGTAAACTTTAATCTTTTTAACAGTTTTTAATTATAAAAATACTAACACCCATTACAAAAATGTGTAAAATTGCCCATTTTCTCAAATTTCCCGTGATGCTTGAACCACGCCTGCTGGATACATTTTTAGTTCTGAAGAAATTTGATGAAGGATTGGATATTGTTCGATATTCTGTCACTGATGATGGAGACGTAAAAATAACTGACGAGGGTCTTATGTTTTCAATATCCTCTAAATCTTTCTACTGTCCCACAAATGCTCTGAGCAAGCAATTCCAGCAATGTACATTGTGTATTTTAACCACCTAGACTTACACCCTGCATCATGTGCTTCAGTATTATCATGCACGCAAAGGAACTCAGGGCCAGACGCTTCAACAATAGAAAGGACCACAGGCTGCAAAACATCTTGAACGAACCTGTTTGTTCCACGGATCAAAGCAAGATCTGGTTTTCTATTTGTCATTATTTCTCCCCAGACCATGATGGTACCTTTGTGAACTGTGCTTGTGCCTCTGTCCTTCTGCGTTACCTGATTGACTTCACACTTTTTGAAATCTGGATGCAGACGCGCCATTCATCTTTGTTCTGGTGGCATTTGACATGCTCCCGTCAGTGGGGAATAAATTGCTCTTTCATGCAATCTATTTCTGACGCAGAGTACTTCTTAACATGGCAGCAGTTGATCTCCTTTCTCTCAGGACCCTTAGGCACAGAAATCTGTCTCTTGTACAGCAGTTGTAGTCGTTGGTTTACCTGGATGTTTCTTCTGGATACCAAATTCTTGATATCGCCTCTGCAGTTTCCCGATATTTATTATACAGATTATGGACTGTTTTACGATCTGGAGCGTCTACACCCGGGAATTTTTCTTGAAACAGTTTGCGAACTTTACGAGCTGACTTAGTTAACACATATAAGTCGTATATAAATACACGTTCCATGGTAAACACACGCGGCATAATACACTTTATGTAGCTGTCGTGTTATGAAACGAACACAACACACACCTGGGAACAGCTGTGCTACGACTGCGAGTGTCAGCAAGATCATAAAGTAAGCAAACAGGTTTTCTACCCCCTCCACGACTCGGCTTAGAGCTGCGATAATTTTCGGTTGCACACTTGCACAGGTTATGGTAATAATAAGATTATAACGATGAATCAAATCTGTGAATAATTCTAACCAGAAGACCCTAAAAGTTCCAAATTCCTATTTTTTCACTGGAAAACTAAACATACTGCAAAGCGTTCCGCCAAATAATAATTAATCCTGGTACTAAGGCAAATCGCGCGATTCTTTCATCGTTGTTGTTATCATTATTTAAAGTTATGTTAGGCTGTTCATAAAAACGCTGCCAAGAAAATGAATGCAGAAACATTAACAAACCGATGTGATATTTGTGCATGAAATTTGCTAATTTTGTATAATAATTTTGAAGAACGCCACTCATATCTCCTTACGATATTCTTCTCTCCTTTCCTTACTTGAGTATCGAGAAATAATTATTATACGGTAAAGCTGCTGTAAAGTGCGGAAAACACAATACACGCTTTTCACAGATGTCATTTACAATAATTACAAAACTACGCTTGGCTCGCCAGTTCCTTAACCTAGCTTTTTTTTAATCAGGAACGTTATAATTAAGAAATGTTAATATACCTTCTCAGCTAAACACAAAGTAGTAATTTAGGAGAAAAAGAAATAATAGTAATGCTTAAAAACGATTGACCGTCACTCAGAAACCACTAATAAATATCAAAACCGAAAACCAAATTTAAAAAATCAAAATTTACTCATCTTATATGATGTGAAGTTCTTCATAATTACGTTCATTTCAATATAAAGAATAGAAATTACATATAAATAAACTGCATTTTCATTACGGTTAAATTTTAATTAGTGAATACGTAACATCTGATTGCTTAACACAATTTAGCTGCATGGATACATTGAGAGCTACAGTCAACTCGGAGTCGAATTTTAGGAGCAAGATCAAAGTTACCCACACAAGCTGTCCACTGAGTTGTAACTGGAAATAAATAAAACAAACCATAATGTTTGACTGTTATGGTAACTTCAGGTAGAGAAATGAGCAATGCATCCGTATTAATTCACTGTTTATAAATTGTTTAGATATACCAAGAATTTTATTTAAAATACGCGTTGTTCCTTAGACAATTTTGATGTGAATGTGCATTCATGTAAAACGCTAACACATGAATAATGGTCGCGATAAAGAACAAAGGACAGCATTACTTTCAGAAACAGTGGTCATATTATTAGATTCGCTCCGGCATTTTTCAAGCTAAAGCTCGCCAAGATTCGTAATGGAAGCCGACCACCGGATCCCTTAGAGATCATAAACGCCAGCGCTTCCGCCGAAACCCGGCTTTAATCGTAATTCACGGAGCTGATTGTAATGTTAAGCATGAATCTCCCGAGCGGCCTGCTTTAGAAGAGAAGCCGCCATTTGCTTTATGCATTAGCATAGCAGAACGGAAACTGCGCCTGCCTTGTTTTGCAGCCATATCCAACGCGTAAAAATCTTGGTGAGGCTCTCTGCACGGCAGATGTTGGTTGGTTGCTAAGGGAACATTTTAGCGAAAGAAACATTAAAGCTGGACATTAAGGGCTTTCATTCATGATTTGTTCTGCACCATGTAGCGGCTCTTTTGACTTTCAAACTAGCCACCCATGGTTTAAAACAGTTAAATGCGTGTTATGATATTGAAAGAATCACCATAGAGTACGCAAGGCTCTTCTAATTTCAAGTCAGGCTTCAAACAGAATTCAAAACATGTTTTTAGACAGACACTGTGCGTGTTCGAGACGCTACTAATTTAGGAAAGCTTTCTCTAAAACTTAGAACAAATATTTCTCGTGGAAGAAATGAAATATGGAGATAGCGTAATATTGCATTATTGGTTATGGAAATAGTGTCAATAAAACAGAATGGCAGTGCCCGTGGAACTGCAAACTACTTCAGAGATACAGAAGTAAATACATTATTTTTAAAAAGTTATAAAGAATAATACATAATTTTACGGTAAATAAATCTTCTTTATAAAATCTTAATATAAATCCAGTTAATCGAGTCCTTGTTGACTCTAAATGAAAATTAATTACAAATTTCCTGATATAACCTTTTATCAATAAATACAATTCAAATCAACTTTCTTAAGTAAATAAATATAAGCAATAACGCGTACATACATTAATATAAATTAGCTGATTTAAACAAGCAATATAAGTAAAATGGAAAAGATCCTTTCCTAAAAAGTCCATATTTCAATGCAATTAAAAAAATGTGAAAATATATCACTTTAAATATGTATTATAATATAATAAGAATTAATTAATTGCAGTTATCTTATCAAATTAATATACACCTATAAAGTTATATGTGTAAATAAGTATTTATTATGCATAAACATATGAGTCTTTAATGAAGCTCGATATCCTACGTTGTACAAAGCGTATAACATTTCAAAACTTGCCAGACTAAACCCTACTATTTAAAATAACATTATTTTAAACAAAACATATATACATTTAGATATTCATGAAAAGTAAGTTTGACCTCTGCACCCCAACTACACCACTTCTAATTTCAAATTGCATTCCTACCTTATGATATTTCAATTTTAAAGAAAATTAACTTATCACATATTTCGTTATTGATCTAGATTGTTGTTATTGCTATTGAATTTGAACAGGATAAAAAGTCGGTTAATAATAGAACGAAAACACAGTTTATTTTGGATCATTGTCATCATCTCGTTGACTTAACAAGGGTCTAAGGCTTGTTCTGGGTCCTGACGAACCTAATGAACCATTAGAATTTGAGCTACATTTAGCACCTACAGATTCAGAAAGTAAGGTACTCACCCCGTCGCTTCAAGTTCCATCTAATATACTGCTAAGATATTAATTACTTGGACGTGAAATAGCCGGTCATTTTGTCCAGAGATCTCTTTTATTGAGATGTTGAGTTCTCTAACGTGCTTTTAAGTCCCAAAAATACTATTGACAAATACCTTGTAAAATTGGAAGCAGAGAGATTGCAGCTCTATCACCAATATTACCCCACGTGGCCCCCTTAACGCAACTTGAAGAAAGTAGCCAACCGGCAAGATAAAACGATGACATGGTTACATTACGGGAAATTGTGTATGAACTAGGAAGAAGCCACAAACAATGCAGGAAAAGAAGATAATGTGGATCCTATACAGTTGCAAGAATTTAAAAACATTTAAGAATAAAAATCTTCTGGAAATGATAATACAAACACAGAATTAATAAAAGTAGAAATCAAATTGCCCTTCCTCCAAATGTTGGATCACTTGAAGGATGGTTAAGGAATAGTAAGTAGTTGATAGTGCTCTTTATTGCCCAGAAACTATTACAGAAAGAAAAAAAGACAATAAAATCATTTATAGTGTACCAAAGTCTTCTAATAAGATAATTCACTGAATCTTTGTGGAAGATTATTAAACAGTTTGACAGTATTCTGGATTTTAGAATACTTGAATTTATTTGTGTAAAGATTTAAACTATTACGTGTCGAGCAATTACGAATATTTGAGCAAACTGTAAAATTATTTATATTGATTATCCTTGATATATAATGAAAAATTAAGCTCATACATCGATGGCAAAGTCAAAATACCTAAGTCATAAAAATGGCTTACAATTTTATTTGCAACGAACTGCGCAAATCTAAGTTTTTTTTTTTTTTTTTTTTTTTTTTTTGTAAAACAAAAATCTTAATTGCTAAAGGATGAGTGCGCCATAGCCGTAATTAATGTGCGAATAAATATGAGAAAAACTAACCTTCATTAATCTGTTCTTTGTTAACATTGTAATTTAAAATTCTTAACATAAAAAGTTCACCGGTGATTTTTTTTAATGTAGTTTATTTGAGTCCACCAACCTAGGTCGGAATCAATATAAATACACAAATAATTAACAACGTAGAACTTCATATATAATTGCTTTTTACTACATTTTAATTTTATCATATAAGATAATAGCTAAATCGTCTGCATACAATAGGGTCGAAATTTAATTCACTCAATATGGAACCCTGAGGAACCCCATGATCTACAATTTTAAATTTGGACAAACAATCCCAATATTCAAAAAACGAAACCGAATTGATTGTAATAATTATCGAGAAATTTGCTTATTCAATTCGCGTTATAAGACATGCTGTAAAATAATAACCCGAAGAATAAATAAAAAGGGCTATACGAGAGTAGGTTTAACCGGAAGTAGCTTCAGATTTCTAATTTTAAATGGAATACCTATATATTTTTACATTTTTAAATAATTCTTATTAAGAGCTTTCCAAAAAGTAACCACACGAGATACTTTGTATAAAATTATTGTTACTAAATCTAGAAAACAAATAAGGGTAGCGAATAATAAAACGCTTCTTTTGTTTACTTTTTGTAAGTAATAACATAAATACAGTCTTTTTTTATATCCATGGAATAATGTTTATTGGCACAGAACATCTCATTTATCTGGTATGTTAAATCATTTTATCTGATGTTGAGCGAAAGGGAAAGAACTCTAATTTTAATTATGGTTGGCTATGGAGGAGACAGGCAACGATCTTATAATGCTATGCATCGTGATCCAAATTTAATTCCATACAGCAGTGACAAGGATGTAAAGAAAACGTAAAGCACTTAACAAGATCAGGTCGCCCGAAAAGTGTAACTGATGAGAGTCTGCAACAAAATCCAAAAGTTTCTACTACAAATTTGTCGTTAGAATCAAATATGAGCCAAAGTTCTGGACACTGAATGGGTTTATCCACAGACACAACTGCAGATACTGCTCAGATGTAAATCCAAATAGATAGACAATAATCACACGCAGTGTCCACAAAAACATTGCGTGAATGAAGAGTGCATATTATATTGGCCATAGACCGCTTGAATTTAACAGTCGAATCGATGTTTTAGATGTTCTCAGTTTCGAAATGTGGCGATACCCGGTAACGAGATGTATGAATTTTGACAGTAAATGTTTTAGCTGGTTTTCCAATTTGAAAATATTTGTTATTCCTTATGATGGGAAAGCAAAGTCAAGTCAAGAAAAACTTGTGCAAAAGTGAACAGTATGCAGAGATTTTGAAAAAGGGCCCAATTTATTTTTGCAATACTAGGCCAGAGTGACTGTTGAAAGGATATTTTCTGAATTATAAGCACAATGGACCAAAAGAAATAGATTGACATCGATTCTATGAATAACTTGCTTTAGTAAAATTTAATTTCAAGCACATTTTACATGCAAATATATTTCACTGTTTGTATAGTAACGAAGAATTGTTAAATAAATAGAAAAATAAATCTTGAATGTTTCACGTTGCCTACTTGAGGTTATAGGTAAGAGATTGTAGGTTTCGACCTTTCAGTCGAAAATATTTGGATCCTATGGCTACAAATTTGGTTGAAGAGAGGTAAATTCTTAATAAACATACATTTACTTTTTCTAAGGCTGCTGCTGTTGCGGTGTTTTGAAGCTGTGTTTCATAATACAGAAAATCGGCTGCTATATTAAATCTTATTTTCTCAGAAAGTAGAATGGACAGTCATAATTATTCCATCAAGTAGGAGGTCACTCATTGGCTTTCCGTCTTCCCAGATATTTTAACTGTAAATGTCACTGGACTTTGCGCCTAACCTAAATGAATATAATCAGAAAAATTCACGCTGTATCAAATGGCGTAATTATCTGAAAATCAGAAAAATTGCACCACCATTCCTTTCTCCCATCCCCAATATCTTCAGATTGTGTCTGGACACAATACATCAGTTATAAAATCTGAGCGGATTGCAACCCTAGTTGTAGTTGGTTTGATACAATACATCTTTAAAACAGAATTAGTTTTGGGAAAGGTTTTCCAGAATATATATAGAGCATGTATGTATGAAAGAAGACAAAATAGAGGTGCAAAAGTAAATGTGCTGACGTTTCTAATTTGGCTATTACTTCTCATATATTCCTATGTCAATTCCAAATTTTATTCTAAGTACAAATACTCCGCTTAGAGGCATCGAGAAATAAATGATAATTTGAATTGCAAACAATGTTTTAATAACATACCTTTTTACATAGCTTGAAGTAGAAACTCTCCAAGTTTAGGAGAATGGCCAATGCTAGTCGATGTGTGCATCTCCAGTTGTCCTGCAGATATGTAGACGGTATTCAACCTCCTGCCAAGTGTTCTGTAGCATTTGTGGAGTTACTAGCGCAGCTACATGTACAATACGTTGCCTCAGTTCTTCTAAAGTGTGAATGCTCTTTTGGTACACAACACTCTTTACAAAGTCCCAGAAAAAAATATCTAGGGGGGTAAGATCGGGGGATCTGGGTGGCCATTCAATGGGCCCTCCTCTTCCTATCCACCTGTCAGGAAATGTTTCGTTCAAGAAATCGCGCACTGCACCATGGTAATGGAGTGGGGCGCCATTTTGCTGAAACACTGAACCGGAGGGGATTTGATCAACAACAAAATTCTGTAACATGTCCAAATACACATTTTCATAGACTGTCGCCTCGATGAAGAAGAACGGTCCAATGACAGAATTCTTTGTCAACCCACACCAAACATTAACTTTCGGTAAGTCCCTCCCATTTGCCAATCCCCGTGTCCGGCAGCTGTGCTTGTTGATTTTTCCACATAAGTGAAAAGTTGCTATATCGCTGAAAACAATTTTGTCCAGGTAAGAGTTGTCATTGTCAATTCGCAAAAGTATTTCCGAAGCAAACTTTGTTCTAAGCGCACGGTTGGTGGGCTTTACCTGCTGCTGCACTTTGTAAGGATGCAAATGCAGCCGCTCATGGATGATCCTGTGAATTGTTGTTTGAGGGATTTGAAGCTCGGCACTTGCTTCTCGTATCGACTTGCGCGGACTCTTAGCGAAAGCGGCTTGCACCATTTTCACTGCCTCGTCAGATATGCTCCGCTTTGCATGTTTACCAGTTTGCGGTAGCAAAGTTCCTGTTGCTGCAAGTGTTCTGTCCCACTTGAGAATTGTTTTATGTGTAGGTGGATCCATTTTCCACTCACGGCGAACACGGCGCTGTACACGCGTAACAGACTGCTGCTCCGCTAACCACAGCACGCACTGTACTTTTTGTTGAGGCGTCCACATGTTTACCGTAGCGTGTCTGATGCTCAACTGAATACGTACCGTCAGGCTTGTCCTCGCATTAAACATTGGCGCACATGCGCATCACCTTGCACATACACACGTCCTTCGCACCATTATTGTTGCATAAACTTGGAGATTGTCTGTATCTTGTAAGATGCAAAGCATTATAATATTGTGCTCTGTTTTTAAACGGTCAGCATTTATTTGTTGATACGTCTAAGCGGAACACCATGTAGAAGAAGAAAAAAAAGTTACAATTTTTTATAGTTTAATGTCAACACTCTTTAGTTTATTATCCGCACCTTAATGTTGACAGCGAGCGTTTCGTTTCTATCTGCTGTACTTGCGTTGCAATAAGAAGAAATAATGTGAATGTTTTGGCAAATATCTACTTTGAAAATTCAGCTAATTCACTGACACGCTTTTACGTTCTTTTACCTAATAGGCCAGACATTGAATGTTGAACAACCCAATTTCTAACTCGTTCGAGTTTAACTAATCACGGTCATTGCAATGTTATCGAGTTGGAATTACCCTGGACGACACGAAGTATTTACAAGGCAATGAACAATAGATGACTGAGTCATGCTTGTAAACAAAAGTGATGCATTATATGCAAGTAAATTAAATAATACTGCAGTATATGGTTTATTAAATATTTTATTCGGCAAATAGTCTTGGCAAACACAATTCGTGTTTTCGTCTTATTCACTCCGCTCTGCTCCGGCAAATTAGCGACGGGATGATGTGTTGGTGTTACTTCTGGTGGTTGCACGTGAGCATCTTTCAGCCAATGTACGGTCTCATTGATACCCTTATTTACCCTTCAGACTGAAACCTACTCGATAATTTTAAAGCATTGTGCTCAAAAACTAATAACTAATAATTTTTTTCTCTTACGTTATTATTATTATTATTGTATTTATTTTATTTTGTTTTTATTCCTATAATCTCTGCTTCCATTCGACTGGGGATCTATCAAGCCTATTTTCATGCACTTTCCTGTTCACTATTCATGCGAACTCACACACATGAAACTGTTATCAATTACTACAATTATACAATAAATTATTACAATGAAAATATTAAATAACACGATTTAAATTAAATAATAAATAAAAAAAGACTAACTTGTAATTTAACTTTAAATTTACTGTTAAAATAAATAAATTTACTCTGAAAACTGTTATTATAACCCCAAATGTTAATTTTTTTTAATTATTCAATTATAGATATCTTTGTAGTCCTTCTTGAAACAAAAATTAATAATAATGCATTCTATCACCTCTGCTTCGATTAGATTATTTCACTGCCTCCCAAAAGAAGCTCTCATCACAATACGAAATGTGACATAATTGATACAAAAATAGCAGCAAATGGTAATTGTTATAATAGTGCTCAGTTGTATTTTATTTCATTTAGATCTCCACGGTTCTGCTTGGAATAAAAGCTAATAAAATTAGTGTATGTTTTCAGAAAGATTAAACAGAATGGCAGGCCAAATCTTTTCAGGGATTATACTTTAAAAAAAAAAAAAAAAAAAAAAAAAAATAGCATTCTTTTCCCGCATTGCAATTATTTTACGGAATCCCCCTCTTGCTTATAATTTTTCTTAGATAATTTAATTTAACTTTCAAACCGATACTTGTTTCGACCTTCGATTTCGAAATAATTGTCATGACAACAAACATTCGTTAATCTCAATTAAATTGCCGAACATTTATCAGCACTCATCGTACTACTGAAGATAATTTCATGCGTTTGAGCATTTTTGTCCGCGTGCGTGGAAAAACAAAACGAAGACTCGATTCTTTCTTATTTGTGTTGCAAGAGAGTAGGTAGGAGTTGTATTAATCATTGATCGGGGGTGGGGGAAATTATCGCACCATTGTATTGACTGATAAGTAGCAAATAATTTTGCCCGAAAGAGAGCATTGGTAGGTGCCGGTCTATATAGACATTCTTTAAATATATAAAATATTAATGCGAAGTCCTGGAAATAGTTTAAATAAATAATACTGATTTTGACCAAATTATATCATTTAAGTCCTCATATTTTCATAACAAAACGCATTGAACTAAAATAAAAAATGAAAGGACGCTTTTTAAAAAAATTATACGCGTAACAGGTGCTCAGTTTTTATGCAAACTGGAAGTAACAATAATACATTAAAAATGTGCATGTGCTTCACATTTACTCATAAGCAATATTTAGTAGAGAGTAAAAGAGTCGTATTCCTAATCTTATTACGAACTCGCAATGGCCGGAGCCCTTGGAATCTGTGAAGCGTTCAACCGCGGCTGATAGGAGTCGTCATAAAAATAAATTATGTTCTGAACTGGTTTTATTGGTTCCGCTTTAAACGGCTTTTCGGGCACGTGTACGTAACGAAACTACAAGACAAAATAAGTTTGTCTGTGAATATTGACGGAATAACCGATTCTTCTCTCTCTTATTTCTTAATGTTTTCTTGCTTGTTGCCCTGCATTTGAATTATTTTTTGGATTTTGTTTTTACGCTTATTTGTATTTTATTAATGTAGAAAACGTTACTTTAAAGCCCCAGACTTCAGTCTGCAAAGAATTTCTCAACAACTAACATGATGCTGACACGCACGGCTTCACACCGGAATAAGGCAGTCGATGCGCGTCACACAAGTCCAGTCGCGTCAACTTTGTGCTGATTCACTGCTGTAACTCCAGGGTCGCGTCAAGCCTGGTTCTATCCAGTACAGTGGAGACTGGCCCGGACTCATATCAGTCTTGGTGCGTCTTTCGCACACTTCGGTGTTGCTTCTGTTTCATTGGCGGCATTTAATTGAAATATGAATGTTGAAGAACTGATAGCATTAGTAAGAAGTAGAAGTGAAATATATGACGCAAAACACCCGAAGCATTGGGATAAAGAATACATATCTGGTGTTTGGAAAAGCATTGCAGATGAATTACACGCAACGGGTAAGTATTATTATTATTATTATTATTATTATTATTATTATTATTATTTATAAAGTAGCTATAATGAATATAGTAATAGTAACACCGGAGATCAAAGCTCTTTTCGACCATAAAAGTTAATTTCCAATACATACTTTAACTTTCTGTTGAACTTATACAAGGTACGCGAGATTCCAGTTAAAATGAAGCAAACATTTACGATCATTGTTGTAAAAAAGATGGCGATACCGATAATTTGTTTATTTGAAACCGTATTCTTTAAATATGCACACGTATAGTGTCTCATTCTGAGTTTTCTAGCTTATATACAAATACAAGAAACATTGTAGTGAATAAACTAAGTTCTCTGCGTTTAAACATTAAATGTAAATATACTTATTAGATTTTCGGAATTCTCACCTGTTGTATATGTTTTCTGTCGCCAAATCTTGTCTTCATATGTCTCAATTTTGTACTTTTTTCGTGAAAATATAACATTAAAATGTCTTCTTAGCAGAGGGATTAAATAAACTGATCAATAAATTGTTTTGTTGCCATAGTAACATGCATTTCTGTGAAACAAATGAAATATTACAAGCGACACAGAGATTGATATTCCCTTTTAGGCAATAAGATACTATATAAAAAGCTTCTGACGAATACTAACGTATAAAGATAGTAAAATTAATCTGTGTTTATAAAAAAATACTATTCAAAGCACAAGATTTGACATGTTCAAGCGTTTTATTGAAAAGCTCCTCAGTTAATTTTGATCCAAATTATATGTCTCTTTATAGTAAAGGCGGATTAATTGGAGTAAAGTTTGGAAATATTTCATTAAATATGAAATAAATAATTTAATACACCAAACACACACCCTTTAAGTCAGCCCCTTTTATGTATATTAACAAATAATTTTTCTGTACAGTTTCACCACTTTATAAATTGTTTGTTTTAGGGATTATCTCAAGTCCCAAATTTTACAAAGACATTTTACCGCCTCTAATAGCTTTTAAATACTAATTGTAATTACTAACGTTTTCTGATTTATTTCTTGCAGCGAAAATAATATTTGGTAGCACTGAAAACAAAGAAATAATGGGAGAAAAGATCAGGATATTCTGGGTTTTGTTGCCATATAATCACATTTAGGTAATATTTTCTGGAAATAAGCCAAAGTTTTAACGTCAAAAATAAGAAACCAATAAAATTAAAGCATTGTATTATTAAAGTATAAAAATATGTAGCATATTTTTCACCAGGAAATTTTGATGCTGCCTTGTTTTTAAAAACTGTAATTTTTATGTTCTCTTATCAAAGATAAGAGAACATAAATGCAGTAAATACGCTAATTTACTTCAGAAGTTGAAACTAATTATAAATTACCCATTTTACCCTCCAATCTGATTCATGCACATTTTTAATGCAGGTATTCCAAAGAAAGGTGTGGAATGCTCAAGACTATGTCCAGTGTATGCTAATTACCAATGTGGAGGCTTCACACACTAAATACCGGGTCTTTCATGGTTTTGTCTTCCGTTTCACAGCAACTGGCGAATCGGCATTCAGAGCGGTAACTCCCGGCAAAGCAGCATCGCTTCAAGTTCTCGCAATTTCAATGAAAATAACACCTATCTTATGACAGTAGATGCTGGAGATATCCACGTATTTCTGGCATCTTTTAGAAAATTGTCATTAACACAATCAAGTTCATTCCAAAATTGAGTCAGCGTTTTCTCTCAGTTCTTATAGTGTGTGACGGTAGATTCCATATACTTTATTTAATATTATATAATATTTATATAAAAATAACACACTGTAAGTGTGTCATACCCGTTTCTTTCTGCATTTATGATATTTTACATCAACCTAACCCTGAACTAACGTTTCGAGTAAACTACAGCAAGTCTCTGGCATGCAGTCACGAACTCTAAGCCCTTCCTACTGACATCACGTATTCTATTCGTGTCAGGTTTATGCCGGTATTTTGTTTCCGAAGGAATTGTTCCGTCACTACTCATCAGTAAAGAATATTAAGCATAAATAATAAATGTTCCGAAACATTCAAATACAGAGTTGCATTTCATGAACAACAGTGACGTTGTATGGCTTTCAAGTTTAAATTGACTCAGTTTCAGAAGATGAACTATGCTTGTTTATGACAATTTTCTGAAAGTGCCAGAAATGTGTGGATGTAGTAGGACAACGTCTAAACATCTCCTGTCATAAGATATGTGCTTATTTTCATTGTAATTGTAGTAGTAATTGCGGAACTTGAATTAGTTGCACTGATATTACATAGAGTGTTCTAAATGTTGTGACGATCGTGTAAACAAACTAGTGATAATATTATCTGTAAAATGGATAGAATTGAAATACGATCTGTGATAGAGCACTTCATTTTGAAGGTTTAACCCCAACAGAAATAGATTTCATATTAAAGAATTCTCCCTCCTTCGTTTTCGATGCTGAATTTAAGCATGGTCATACATTCATTCAAGATGATGAACGCTCAGGATGTCCCAAAACTACTACGACCAATGAAGTAGTGAAAAATATTCACAATGCCGTACTCAAATGAATGCCGATTGAGTTGGCTGGCGTTGCAAAGACCTTGATAGGCCGTGTCCACTACATTTTACACTAAGTGTTGTGTATGAAAAGCTCTCCGCTCAATGGGTTCCGTTTTTGTTTACAATGGATCAAAAACGCATGCGAAAAACATTTCGCAAGAGTGTTTAAACGTATTCAAACTCAATTTCAGTGAGCTTCTCCGACGCTTCTTAACAGTAGATGAAACGTGCATTCCATACTGTATGCCAGAGACGAAGGAGCAGTCCAAACAATGGGTGTCAACAGATGAAAGTGCACCAAAGAAGGCATAAAACGGTTCCATCTGCAGGAAAAGTAATGACTGTTTTTTTTTTTTTTTTCTCCTGGGATTCTCAAGGTGTGGTGCTCGTAGACTACCTCCAGAAGGACAAAACACCACTGGGGAGTATTACACTTCACTACTGAGCCAACTGAAGGATGCCATTAGGCTAAACCTGAAATAAAAATGTCTCTTTCATCACGACAATGGCGTCCCTTCAACATGTCTGAGCTTGTTGCTGCAATATTGCATTATATTCGCTTCCAACTGCTTCCACATCCGTCATATTAGCCTGATTTTGTTCCCAAACCTGAAGAAATTACTGGGTGGACAAAGATTCACTTCAAATGACGAGGTTGAAGCTGAAACAGACGCTTATATTTCACTGTTGGACAAATCTTATTGTACTGAGGTTATTAAAAATTTGGAAAGTCATTGGACTAAAAGTATTGATTTTCAAGGTCACTATATCGAGAAAAAAACTTTTTCTTAAATCTTGTGTTTTCTTGATCAAGTCGAGAACTTTTAGATCGTTCCTCATACATCAGCTTCACCGAGAGTTACCGCTCTGGTTGCCGTGAAACGGTCGACGAAACACCTGATATTGTGCTGTATATCATGAATTTTCATAGGATATCAATAACTTAAACTTTCGAAAACCTTGGTCCGTTTCTAATTCACTGTGTGCACCGTCATGGTAAAATTAATGTGACATTAAAACTGCCCAATTAAAATTTTATACTTGAAGAGCTTTTTTTTAATACGATAATTTAGTTTTAATCAAATTTTGATTATATGATTATGAGGCGGCGTTGATATCATATTACTGCATTTCAAAAATATGTTACCTTTACAGGATATATTAGAAAAAAAATCATCGAATTTAAAAAGCCCATATTTTATATATATAAACATATATTTTCGCGGTAAATTTTAAAACACACATTGAAATAAAACGTTTGATATAGACATTTCTTTTCGCGCGAGTTTTACTTGTTTGCCCGTAGATGCTTCCCAGTTGCAGTTGGCTCGATGTTCAGTATGGCGATGACAAAGCAACAGAAAGCATTCTGTGTTTCGTTTCAACAAGCGTGAATCCATTACAATAAGTGATTTTGGTTGACAGTACGGCGCTTAATGTCCTACAGCTGAGAATATTCGACGTTGGCACTAGCAGTTTCAAGATACTGGTTGATTTTTTAACATTCGTGAAAATGATAAGTGAAACCTTTTATTTCGATGTACGAATGCTGTTGAAGAATGACCTTCATACCTTTACTCATTCTGATAATTTTGATGGTCCTCAAAGTAGTCCTTGTTGGATGCAATGCACTTGTCCCAGCGTTTCTGACAAATTTCAAAGATATCCTTGTTGATTTGGTTTATTTATGGACGCTCTTTAGCATCTCAGGTCATCAGCGTCCCATTCAACGTAGGGCGCGAAACTGCCGATAAATTTTGCTCAGAGGCGTCTTCTTTCAGGCTTGAGGTTATGTTACCTGTCGTATATCTACGACACTGAACTCAGTTTTTACTTTCCTTGCGAAGGAAGCCATAATTAGGATTTTTACTCCCGAAAAAATCCATCGGCCCTGACCGGAATTGAATCCGCGATCTTGGGTGTTCGAGGCAAGTATGGCTACCACTAGACCACCAAGACAACAAAAAGGACATCCTGGAAATCATTTTTGACATGCTGTTTCTTCAATTTGGGGAAAGAGTCACACGGGGCTATATCAAGGATATAGTGAGGGACATAATTTACATTGGTTTTTTGTGAGAAATTCATGAACAACATTTGCGACGGACCCCAGTGCATAATTGTGATGCAACATCCAACTTGTTGCACGGAAATATGATCTTTTGTGTGTGATATGACCTTGAAGTGTTTTACGTCAGCTCTGTAGTATTGCCCAGTTACAGCCGTATGGGCAGCCATAACACGCTGGCAAAACATTCCTTGAATATCGGGAGGAGAGAAAAAAAAGTGATGACCATAGCTTCCCCATCAGAAGCAACCATTTTTGCTTTTTCGATGTTGATGATAATGTAGATTTCTACACAGAGCTTTGCTGCTTGCTCTCAGGATTGAAATGATAACAGCAAAGTTTCATCAGCAGTGATACTTTTGAAAGACACTCCGCATCTTACTGTAACATCATCATCTTCAAGTGCACGCGAACGTTCTTCAGTAGGAAATCAAATGCTGATGAAGCAAATGATGCGAAGCACAGCTGTTTTAGAAATCTCAAATCTATTTCTTTTGTCTTCTCAGGTTTAGTTTATTTTGTTTAAGTGCGCTCCTTAACAACGTTGGTTATTAGCGTCCCATCCAATTCAGGCCGATAAATTTTGCTCAGAAGCCTCTTCTTTCTGGTTTCAAGGTGCCTTAAATCTACGACACGGAACCCACGGCTTTATTTTCATTCTGAAGGAACCGGCCACTCAGAACTTCCTCCTTGACAAGGGGGGGGGGATATTTTCTTCACCACCTACCCTCACATGAATCATCTTCAAGGCACTCTCTGCCCAAATGAATTCATTTTTACCACTCTTTCACAGTGAATATGACGGCCTCATACGCCGTCAAGATATGGTTTAATATCACAAAAGTTTTTCTTTAGTTAAAAATTTATACACCGCTCTTTTGAAAACTAATGACTGTTATGCAACACACTTGGCTTAATAATGAGTTTTTCTAAGGAAAGGATGATCGGAAAGGAAATGCAATGGTTATACTCCTGAATGATGTATCAGATAGCATGAATCCCAACAGTTAATCATGGCTTTCTATATCAGACTGGAAACTTGTAGACCACGCCTCTAAACTCATTTAGGATATTTGCAACGGTTCCTCCCCATTTTTTTTCTTCTAAAAACGTATGATGTACTACACAATTGGACGTACTTTATTTTGCTATCTTCATGATGCCTTATTAACTTCCGTCAAAGTGATACACGCTTTTAAATGAAGTTGCTTTAGAGTTGCCAAAACGTCCTAATGAAAGTACAAGGAACTTCATTGATTTTTTTTTTTTTTTTTTTTTTTTCCAGAAATAAAAATATGCAAACTTATTGGATGGTTCTCGTAGTGTTGCTCTTGTAACCAGGGAAAGTCACATGGAGTCACAAAATAGAGAGAATCTTGAATAGTTTTTTTTTAGATTTTCTGAATTTGGAGGGTTCTTCTATCATATGACATATGCAAAATTAATAGGTGATTGATAGATGCGGAAAAATAGCCATTTGAAAGATCTTGTACACTCCTGCCTTCCCCCCATCCCAAATATGTCAGAAATATTTCTGTTGATTTTTGAACACAAAATTTCTGTAGACGGGAGAGAACCATTGCGTTTTTATGCATTTGTTCACGGGCCGTAATGATACATCTATGTAGTAATACGATTTAGAGGCATCCAGTAAAAAGAACAATGAGCTTGGGAAGATGCCGAGTCGTTTTTGATCAGTATTTAGCACAGATCATGCTGCTGCTAGATGAGTTGAAGTGCAATCTGATCGTCTAGAGTTATGTCATGCTTGACATTGATACTTTCTGGAGTGGTCACGAAACTGGTCTCTCAACTTGGCGTTTCATCTGCATTATTCTTTTCTTTAACTCCGCAGTTCAGTTTTGTGGCACGTACCAATGACAAATATTGCTGAAGGTATCCATAATGTTTACGGGGTAATTGAATAAAGCGCATTATCATGCTGTTACCTCGATAAGTTTGTGCAAAAATAAGGCACCATTAAAAAAATGGTTTTATTTTCTCAACTTCATCCGCTATCAATCCACTTACTCCAATGATTTTCTAATTTGTTTATCAGAATGCAGTTTCAACAGCTCTGCAAAATACGCATTTGTTTGGCGACAAGCTATTCATTGATGCGAATTTCTTTCCTACTAGTAGTTGGAGGGAGCAAAGTCCGGTTAGCAGGACGGATGAGAAAGGATTTTATACCTAAAGCCCAATAACTTTGAGGTCACAATCGCGAACTTGTGCGCTGGGGTGGTATCGTGATGGATCAGGATCTTTTTCTTCGCCAAATGCGGACGATTCTTCTTGATCGCGCCGTTTAATTACTCCAGTAGCATAGTGTAATATCCATCAGTAATATTTTGCTCTTTTCCAAAAATATCTGTAGAAATTACCCTTAGCAATTCCAAAATACAGTTGCATCTTCTTTCCTGGTGAGGGGATTGCTTTTGCCTTCTGCAGAGTGCTTTCTCTGGTTGCAACGCACTGTTTTGACTGCTAATTCCCTTCCGGCACGTAATGGTACATCCAGTTTAGTCCAGTGTCACATACCATCCGAAATGCACTTCAATTACGTTTAAACAGTTCCAAATTCTGCACCGAAGTGACAACTCGTTCTCTTTTCTCATCAATCGTTTGCAAACTCGGCACTCATTTCGCGGTTAGCTTTTTCACTTCAATTATTGTACAAAATATTATGCTGATCTCTAGAAATGCCCATAGCTTCAGCAATTCCTCGCACCTTCAGTCGATGATCCCTCAGCACTATATCGTCATTTTTCTCAACAATTTCGCGAATCGTTACACTTCTGGACATTAATATTGCAACACCCATAAAACACGCGTTGAACCAACCCCACATTTTTGTCGGAAAGAACGAGCTACACCCATGGAAAATACAACAGCAATGCCAGTAGGTGTCTAAATTTGATCGCGCGAGAATTATGGCATAGCGAGATTACGAAATGCCATTTCGAGAAATTGGCACTTGTGTTGGACAAAATGCGTCCACAACGGAACGAATATGAAATCAATGAATCGAGATGGGACGAATACACAGATGTAAAGGATTACAACGGCACCGATAAACAACCAAACGAGAAGTCTCAAACATCATTTTCGCATGACTATTATGAACACACACAATGTATAGCAATTTTAATGACCAGCGGTGTATAAGAACTTTGGCAAGAGAAAAATGCAATCTGGAGAAATTGAGAACCAACATTTCTTGCAAAATATTTTTGATTAGAAGACATGCCAAACTATTCATTTTAAAGAGACATACTTTATAATTAGAGAACCGCCACGTGGCCGAGGTTGTTGAGGCGCGGATTCGTGGGCAGGAGATATTGGGTTCGATTCGCACCAGGACCGCCCTCCCTGACTGAGGTTTTTTCCAGATTTTTCTCAGTCCTCATAAATGGCAAATGCCGGGAAAGTACCCTAAATTTAGGCCTGGAACATTTCCTTTAAAAAAAATTCTTTCCCAGTTTATTATTTCATCTCATGTATCATCAGTGCCACCACCTGTGATGCCTCAGTAGTTAAAACAGGTGTTAAACACTATTAATATAATAATAATAATAATAATAATAATAATAATAATAATAATAATAATAATAATAATAATAATAATAATAATAATAATAATAATAATAATAATAATCATAATCTAAATGGTGGTCCAAAAGTAACGCAAGATTTAAATTTACAAAATGAGCCTTTGTTTATAAATGAAGTAGGAAAGTTATGACATACTTTTGAAATAAATGTAGAAAATAATATCCACAAATGTCCTCCACATTTCAAAGGACACTCTGCACTTTTTTGACAAAATTTTCAATCACATTTTCGAAGACTGGGGAGTAAATTATTGTGATAACACGTCGAATTACTTATTTTAAGTTCAGGAACGGTTGGTATGCGATTGCTGTAAACCTTGCACTTTACAAATCCCCAGAAATAAAAGTAACACTCTGTAAGATCGCATTGTCAATTGTGATCACTGTTGCGCGAAATCAGCCGCCCATGGAATTTCTGTTGTAAAAACTCAATGATTTCGCGCATCGCATGATATGTGGCGCCATCCTTCTGGAACAACATCTCATCAACATCAAAGCCAAAATCCGTGCCTTCCAACTGATGCCACAAAAATGCTTATTATTTCGCGAAAACGTACACCAGTGACAGTCATTGCACTTCCCGACTTATTTTCAAAGATGTACGGCTCAATAATCCCACCACACCAAAGTGCTCACCACACGGTCAGTCGTTAGGAATAAATCGTTTTCTTTAATAGCACGAGGGTATTACGTACTCCAAATGCGAGAGTTCTGAATGTTTACATATGCATCCAGATGATTTCTTAGTAAAATCACCATCCATTTGCAGAATCTCGAGGACACATCGATGTATGCTCGTCGCTTCACGTGGTCGTTCGGTTTAACCTGTTTTGTCATCTGACATGCACATCTTTCACCATAGTCCGCTGCATGGTGCTCCTCGAAATGTCCAACTCAAGATACCTGCGGCGTTCTCGTCAGTGACATTAGCTCTCACCACGGCACGTTTTCGGCGGAAAATCCGCTCGATGGCTCACCGAACCTGTTTGTTCATATTTTTGAACCGGTGTTTTTATAGTCGTTCCGTTTGGCGCGTTTTCCCGCCCAAATATACCACGTAATTTGCGTTTCAACAGAGCACTCTCCGTATTTGTAATATGTTTTCCTATAATTATGCGCTCCAGCATCGTGTATTTCTCCATCACGACTAACTCACTACTAGTCGGAATGTGATTGTTATCCTTACAAGCAGGGCTGAAAACACTATGCTTCTCGAGAATCGTGTGGAATCTCGTGCTGCTAGTTCAACGCCGATCGGCTGGCCAGTCCCCAGCGACAGCGGAGATAGCCGAGAGAGCCGTAGGTAATAATCTGCATAGTTATAGCTAGATAATGATACTTCGTAAGCAGTGGCACGTAGTTCAGGTGGTCAGAGAGTCATGTTGTAGTAGTGAATACAGTTGTTTCGAATCCTGCCGTCATATTGTTGTTTTGATTATTATTATTATTATTATTATTATTATTATTATTATTATTATTTATTTATTTATTTTTTTTCGTTCTGGATAGGGGAGATTTGCCACAATTACAATGATTTACTTGGTAACATAGTATCACGCACAGAATGTCATATAAACTGATGTTGACTTTTTTTTTCCTGTTGCACTTAAAGAAAATTTACCAGCATTACAATGATGTACCCGGCCCTATCAATTTATGTTTATGAAATGGAGGCGAGCGTAGGCCGTTAGACCATAGCGAGCCGCAGCAAACCACTTGGTCCACCGGTTTCTAGGATCTACCCGAGGTTAGCGTTAGGGTTATTGTATGTGTGTGTGTGTGTGTGTGTGTGTGTGTGTGTGTGTATGTATATACATGAATAAGTTGCGAATTCGATTAAGAGCACATTTTCCGTTATATCACCCGCCTAATAATACCCTTATTACAGTGACTTATCCACCTCTATCAATTTATATTTATGAAAAGGAGGTGAACGTAGGCCGTCAAGGTGAATATTTCACTCGCGTAACAATGCGCTATTAATTCATTTTACACCGGGCAACAGACAGGTTACATAAAAAAAACAACATTGCAAACCCAACGGGAGAAATGGTGCGTAATTTAAACCCTACGTTACTTTTGAGACACCTCTTATTTATCATAATTTTTTTCCCAAAAGATATTACATATAAATATATAAAATTTTAAAGCAGAATTTAATTTCAATGGTTATGTATTCCCAATTACAGAATAATTTTGGGGAAATTCTTCCAAGATTTCGGGAATCCCCAGCGGAATGCGAACCACGTTTTTAGAAACATTGTTCTACAGATGCAGATTGATTATTCCTGTAGATTCCCCCCCCCCCTTTTATTCTAGCGGTAACATGTCAAAGTAAAATTTACTTCATTAACAGACTGTAATTAATTATAATGGCGCGCCAGTAATCTGTAATAACACAAAGGTTTTGACAGATGACTGACGTGACCTTGGTCCAGCGCGCGCTAAGCTCAGCTGCCGACGTAGCTAAAAGTAATTCACGGCAGAATTCCTTAAAGCTCAGTGATTGTTATAAGTGTAACAATGTTTAAACGACTTTCCGTTTGCCACATATATAAAACGAAGAGCGTTGACACGTTATAGTAATTGTGTATTTTATTGTCTTTTTTCAGAAAAGGAAACTAGAAAAAAGTGGCAAAATTTACGCAGCAATTATATGCGGGAGAAGAGGAAATTCAGTACAGCACTACTTGGTTCCCCCATAGACGCCAAAATATCCTGGCCATACTACACTATGATGTCATTCTTGGACAACAGTCCTAGTCATAAGAAGTCAATGGGAAATATTTACGATATATCACCTAGCAACGTAATGGAGGGAGAATCACAACAAAGTATTGAAGATATAAGTGAAGTGGATCGAAAGCGAGGCAGTCAAGAAAACGTTGAAGAACTAACTGTTGAGGTAGAACATTTTGAAGTAGAAAATACAAAAGATGTGTCTTTTGATAGCGTTTCCAGAAAACGCAAAAGAACAAGTTCATCCGGACAAGATGCAACAGAAAAAATGTACTTAAACATGCTAGAGAAACTAGTGTCTAGATCTCAGGAAGAAAATGATCCTGATTTCATGTTTTTAAAAAGCTTACTTCCGTACATCAGGCAACTGGGGCCTCTTGAAAATTTGGATTTTAAAGAGGAAGTAATCCAATTACTGAGACAGAAATTAATGTCACCTTCCCCGGTTTAATTTCCCCCCGAGGACCCTTCAAGCAGCATATGAACATCATTTTCTTTTATGGGAGTTACCCAAGTTTTCATATTCTCCTTTCAGACAGCTAGTATTAATTGTAAATATAATTTTTTTCTAATAAAATAACCAGATGTAGTTTTTAACAATAAAGCAAGAAAAACAAATGTACAAGTGTTAATTTTATATGCCCAAATAACAGCTATTTCGTTCATTTATTTGTTATAAGATCAGCATGCTAAACTGTTTTCTATTGATAGAATCCTTCAATACAGAACACTCTTTGCCGAAACGAGTTTTTAACTTGAACACAACGTTTATTTTCAAAATAAGCTCTCTTAAGGTCAGTACATTTATTCCAGCAATGCGCCAACGCCATTACCCTATATCTGAAGTGACTTTCCAGGAAAGTATAAAATTTCACTTCTACGAGGGGAATTTAAAACGTTTTGCGATCAGCCTTCCCATTGTTGGACATTAATGTCTACAAAAGTGTAACGCAGCTGACAACAGTGGACCTTAAGCTATTAAGGAAGCCAGAAGGAATGACAATGAATGGAGAACACTATGGTACTTATATTCTGAATCCTTTATTCGAAAAGCTGAGGCGCCGGCATCTGAAGACAAGAACTTCAAGGCTGTTCCTTTTTCGCGACAATGCGTCTCTTCACAGAACAGCTGCAAATTTGAGAACTGGTAGTCGCCAAATCCAGTTGCTCGCCCATCCATCTTGCGACTTCTGGTTGTTTCCTCGAGTGAAATCTTGCATTGCTGGAAAACCTTTTAGACGAGAGCAGCACCTCGCTCAAGCTATAAATTCAGTTCTGTTGACAATATCTTAGTCCGAGTCCCGTAGTGCTTTTGACAGGTTGTACCGTCTTAAGTACTTTATTGTGTGATACATATATTAAATGCCTATTTTAATTATATTACTGTCTATTTTTCAGTATTGTAAGTGCCTTTTTGCCCGCCTATTTTAAACAAAATAAATGCCTGAATTGCCGGGCCCTGGTCATTAGTATCCCATTTAATACAGAACGTGAATAGGCCGATAAATTTTGCTCAAAGGCCTCTTCTTTCACGCTTGAGGTTCTTATACATGCCAAAAATCTAAGACTGGGACCAACGACTTTATTTCCCTTTCTGAAGGAAGAATTTTTACACATTAAAAACCCATCGATAATGACCGGGTTTGAACCGGCGACCTTCGGCTTACGAGGTAAGTATAGCTACTACCATTAGACCACCAGAACAGGCGTGCCGTCAAGAGTCTGAAACACTTAACACATTCTTGATGGCTTCAATGTTAATAAGGCTAATTACATGTAACTACGTTTCCCATCTAGTTATGATCGCTTTTCTGCTTTCCACATTTCACGGTTGAAGAAGAATCGAGTTTTGAAATAATTTTGTGTGCGTGTTTTTTTAATTTGTATTTTTTTTGAGTGCTTAGCGCCCATTTTTACTATTGAAGCACCACAGGCGATGGGCACTGATGATACATGAAATGGTAAATTAGGAAATTATTTTTTTTTAAACGTGTGTTCCAGGCTAACTTTAGGGTACCTCCTCGGCATTTGCCATTTATGAGGGACTGAGGAAAACCTGGAGAAAACCTCAATCATGGAGGACGGTCCTCCCGCTTAGGAGTCCGTGCCTTAAAGACCTCGATCAACCATAGCGGTAAACAATGATGTTAGTAAGATACACTTTAAAATACTATCTGACAAAAATAATTTTGAAATATGGAAAATATTCAAATAAAACATTGAATGATGTAATGATACACGATTTTTCTTGAAATATGTAAAAAAATATATACTGTACTTGAAAATATTGGAAATTAAATTTATTTTAAATCCCTCTAAATATAATTATTTGTAAAGATTTGACAAAATTTTAATTGTAACTAATGAAAATACAAATATGTATTTACATAAAAATTATCCTAGCATTGCGAGTGATGTGTGACCAGGTTAGATTTGGCTATACGCTTGTGTGAAGGCAGCCTGAAATGTTTGGGGAGGGGGGTTCTAAAAACAGAAAATTACCAGGGCAATAAGTTCAAGTGCAACATTTTGAGCAACAACTCTTGACAGAAGAGAATTCCACAAGACAGCTACTGGATGTTGCACAGTTGTTTGACAGCTGTTCAAATATTCGTCCATTAAAATTCCTTCGCAATCCCTGAATATTTTTGTCATAATGTTTCCTGTACCCGAAACGTGTGATGTTGCCATTCTATGTTGTGAGTGTACTTTAGGCTCTGAATTAAGTTCTCCACCCACGTCTTAGCTACTCTCAACAAATCGACCTAGAAAACTTTCTGGGTCCCAAATTGGCTTCAGAGCAAAGGAGGGAAACATTCTTGGCACCAACTTGTATGGCATTTTATAAAGACACAATCATTTAGAATACATAGTTCCACATGTTTCTCTTCTACACCTGAGCTCCCAGCATCAGTTCTGTACCATATTAAATGAAGAGGTATCATACCCTCCCCCCAAAGCTATTGTGATGGAGTTCATTGGTCAGTAAACAAAATTTTCCGTATATAAAACTATTTAAGGGCATATTGTGAAATTTAGGCAAAAATTGATTATTTTTTGTTTTAAAATAATATTTATATATTCGACTTTTATAATCCGTCGACAGTTATGACTCCGCGTGATTTAAATGCCCTTAGGTGGCTGGACATGGCTCTTTAAATGAGTTCAATCTTTTTCTGCTGCAAACATAGTGATATTTTCATATTTAAATTGTAGATATGAAAATAGAAGTGAGAAGGTACAGAGACATCTTGTGGAATTTTCAGAAAACTTGTAGAAATCTGAAGAATGCACTTCAAATGACTTGCGGGTGAGTTGTCATGTGTTTTTATATTCGAGTCATTGCCAAAGGTAACAAACCCCCAAAGTATGAAGGGGGCAGGAAAGCTTTTCTTTTACCTAGTGTTGTGCGTGCTATAATGCATGTTTACCAAAGATTAGCTAATAATGATTTACTAGAGAGGGATACTAAAGTCAAAACACAGAATGTCAATGAAAATTTACATAGCGTATTGCAGAACAGATGTCTTAAAGAAGTTTTTGTAAAAAAAAAAAAAACATTGCTAATTGCAGTAACTGCAGCTGTTAGTGAGTTTAATGTGGAATGTCAGATGCTAGGGAGAAAGCAAGACCGACTACATTTACCAGACTCCCAATACGAAGGGGAGGGGGAATACAAAACTTGTGCGCAGTATTGTGTTTACAAGATGAGATATATCATTAGAAAAGGTTTTGATAATTTTTAAGAATATGAAATTGTTTACAAACAATATTTGTCATATATAAACGAAGTATAAAACAATATGAATTATACACTTCTTCACAGGGTAGGCACAAATCTTTATAAAATACACTAACTTCCAAATTCCTGGACACGTCAAAACTAATCAACATAGATGGGACAGCATCATATTTATCATCGCCTATTTTAATAAAAAGGACATAGTTCCTCTTGGCAATAGTCATGAATGGATGTGCCTGTCTTGTCTTAACCTCATCTTCAAAGGAGTCAAAACATAACATTCTGCTTACACCATTCATTGAAACTCTCTTCATCTCGCTCCAAAACCCGCTTCATACGTTTTTTTCCCCTTTCATTGCTAACCTTCATTATCACATATTATGGTAGGTTAGGGAAAGTTACACAAGGAAGATGTCCTCCGTAACCACAGGTTTTGTTGCGAAATATTTAATAGACACTACAGCTTCATCATTAACTTTGAAATTTGAAAGGTATATACTGTTTATCCATTCCTCCTTTAATTACTGTTATCAGGAATAGCAAATATGGTATTATGCGGTGCACTTCCATAATTAAGACATACAAGAGCAACGCATGTTGTACTAAAGCTTTCTATTACACAAGTTCCTGGTGTGATATCACTAAATCATTATTAACGTAATAAAAAACTAAAGAACTAACACGTTGCTGTTTATTTACTTCCAATTATAAATCACTGTAATAAATCATTTATATGCAAACAAACCAAATAAACAAACCCTATGTTAATAGCAGCAACATAATCTCAATTGCAAATTAGTCGAAACACGGTATAACATTACCTTCAAATCATTCATTAAAATTCTCATCATCTCGATCCAAACACCGCTTCATACGTTCTTTCAGATCTTTCCTTTCCTTGCCAACCCACACTGTGTCACATACGCTGATAGGTTACAGAAATTTGCAAACGGAAAATGTCCTCCCTAAACACAAATTTTGTTACGAAACGTTTAATTCACACTACAGCTCCATCATTAACTGCAAAATTTGCACAAGTATACTGTTTATCCACTCCTTTAATTACTGCTATTTAGGATATGTAAATGTGGTATTATTGGGTGCACTGCCATAATTAAGACATACAAGAGCAATCCATGCTGTACTAACATTTTCTACAGAACAAGTTGACTTCACTGAATTAATATTAACTTAATAAAAAACAAAAGAAGTACTGATTTACTTCTAACTATAAACTGCTGTAATAAACAGGGTAACTGCAATGAACCAAATTAACAAAGCCATCCATGTATTATAAGTATGAACCACAATTTCCACTTTGGTCTACTATCGATACCTACATTGGGATCTGGTAAATATAGCCGGTCATGGAGAAAGTTGTTGCCGACAAAATAAGTTCAGTAAGTAAAAAAAGAAGAAAAAAAAAAGTAATTAAGGCTAGTCGGCGACTGAACGAAAGCGCATTGAAATCTAAAAGTTCAAATAAAATTGTAAAGAGGAAGTGGAAGATAAGAACGCTTAAAGAAAAAGAAGCCAAAAAGGTAGCTGAAGGACTTTCAGATGGGACAGAAAAATTGTAAAGAAAAGAAATATCTGCTTCCTATGGCTAAATCTGTAATTTGATTTTGTTTCACTTTTAATCTCTCCACTTTTCTGAGTGTTCAAAATTCTCCATGTATTGCAATTTACAAAACATTTCTTTGAAAGTTTTCAACAGATTCTTAGATAAATGCTTATTAAAAGATGGCATAATTTAATATTGTAGATGAAACACATAGTTGCATAATTTAATATTGTAGATGAAATACATAGTTGCATAATTTAATTTTCCAATTATGTGTAATTTGAAAGAAATTATAAATTGTTGCATAAAAATGTGTTTCTCCAAAACGGTTCGTCATAGCCAAATAAAATGTGCCATGGCTTATAGCTACACTCTAATGAAATAAAATCCCAAAGTTTGCTCCATTTATAATAAAATCATAATGTGTGTTTCTTATAATACACCAAAACTGTAACAAAAAGAGCAATAATTTTTTGGGGGAAAAACTATTTTAAATTGGAGAATGCTGTGACTCTAATAAAGGTCTAACCTCCACATTAATTTGGACACAAAATTTGGACTAAATCTGAATCCAGTTAAATCATAGGGTATAGTCGTGGGACATAACGTGCACGTAAAATAAACTCAAACTATGTGTCGCCCATCATCTGATTCAAGTATTTGTTATGCACTTGATTAATATGATGTCTTGTACTCTAGTCTGAATACTGGGCAGATCAAGAATTTACAACACGTTCGTAATGCCTGTGATCGTTTAGTCTTCAACACTCGTAAATTTGATTATGTGACACATGAGTTCTACGCAATCAACTGTCATAGCTACGTCTTTCCATCCTTACGCTCCTGTTCAAAATACACCGTATCTCCAACTCCAATATATCGCCTCTCCCTTCGTATACATGTCCCTACCTCGAATCCTGAATATGACTTTACTGTCTATCCCTCGTCACATTTCTACTCAACCTCTTTCAGCGTGTCAGTTCCCAGAACTCCCTTCCTCCTGAAGTCACAGATTGTCGGAGCATAAAGCAATTTAAACGTAGATTAGATTGTCGTCTTTGCTCTAGGATTCACAACAGTTAATCCCTCGCTTCTTCTGCTTCCTCCATCTCCTCCTCCTCCTCCTCCTCCTCCTCCTCTTCTTCTTCTTCTTCTTCTCCTCCTCCTCCCTCCACCCTTATACTCGAGAAAAATTATTGAAGAACAAATGGAATTCTAACACTATTTTTATCAATTTTCTAACTATATTAAACATATGTTATTTTGACATGCAGTATATATATAGTTTGACTATTTTGCTATATTTATGTAACTATGAATATATGCACTCTGTAATTCTGCCGGTTTTTTTTTTTTTCACCTGGTACAATAGAAGAAAAGGCTTCATGATGTTAACTCTTGCCAGGATAAATGAATAAATAAATTTAGTAGGTACACTAGAGTCTAAATGGCTCAAATAATCCTAAAATTTCAAATCATTTGGATAAAAACTATTGATTTTAACAATTTTTCACAAATGCATCCACTTAAATATATTCTGCTGGTATGAAAGACATTTTGTTGAGGCAGATGTAGGCTCTTGACATAACCTACCACAAGATGCCAGCTTATAGTACGTGCCCCACCAATGTATGTTTGCAACGTCGCGACTAGCAGAACCAGATTCCAGTGTTCTTTCTCATAGCGAGCCAACCGGAGCGGCATTGAGAACTGGCTGTTACATGAGAAAAACTGCAAGTTCGTAAATAGACCTGCCATATCAAGTGCAGTGAGCCTTTGAATAGTGTCAGAGACCTGTCTTCATTGTCAACCAACATGAGCATTTCACGTTCTTAGAAAGTAAATGGCATAAGCTCTAAATACCAATGGAATTTTCTAACCTACCGAAAAAGTGAAGTGCATTTATTTATCATTTGTCATTCTTTGGAAAGTCGAGAAAAGTGTTTGATTTTAAGGAAAATGTCCACTTATTTGATCTATTTATTAATTATGACTGAGCTAATCATTATGCCTTCTCTTCCCCTGTACCAATGTAATAATAATTATACTAATTTTTAGGTGCAATATTACAATTAGAACAAGGACAATGTTCGTATACATATAAACCTAAGTCATGTATGAGGTAGATAAATAAATAAATATATGCTAATATAACATGGATAATGACAATGAATATTGAAAAATATTAACCTAAGAAGAATAAAAACAAAGAAGAGCAATAATATTACAACAAGTACTAACAATGACAATTTATGCACAAATCGTCGTATATAAATCATAAACGTGGCAATAAATGTACTAGTAAAATATAAAAATGAAAAATGCTAAGAATATTATAAGAAGATGTGAACATTTTGACAGCAATAACAATCAGAATAACAACCAATACAAGGAACAATTTTATGGCAGGACAAAACAAATAAATTCCTATATTGTAACATAAGGGGGTAATCCATTATTTCTAGTCATAAGTCATGGCAACTAATTTTGTTTTATCTCGCAAATCAAAGACAACGCGAAAAATCTAAGATATACGATTGAAAGTGTATGGAATGTACTTTGGAATGAAGCTACCAGATGGTGTATGTGAGCAGAGCTGCGTGTCTCAGCACGCCCCGAAGTTCAGTTGTTGAGCGACAGTGGCCAGGAATGGAGGTCAGGAAGAATGAACAACGTGCATATGTTAAAATAATTATGTATTTCATGTGTTAATTTCAAAAAAGTCTAAGACTATACGAAAAACGCATAGAGGTTCAATTTATCAATTCACATGCAGCAGATATATTCAGCGCTTTCCCCATCGCTGGCAACGAACCCATCATAACAATAATATTGTCAATATTAATAATTAATTTTAATTTCTGAATGAGAGATAATGTGTTTCTAATTTCCGATTCTACCTTTTCCAAACGGTGTATATACTTGGTTTTTAGATAAATTAGTGCAGTGATGTATCTGGTATATTAGATTAGCAACTAAACGCATGTTCAAAAAGAACACATTTTATAGAAATTGGTAGGAGTAAGCCACTCAATAAAATATTAACTTAATACATAGAAATATGGTGGATATTTGACAGTATTCCTAGAGCTGCGCATTGCCAGCAAGAAGCCAGCCAGATATTTGGTGCTGAGCCACACAGCGTAGTGGGTTCTATTTCCGGGTCTGGAAGAATCGATTGGACTCACCAGACAAAAGTAATGGAGGCCAGCAACACTGGCGGTCTCTAGAGTCAAGAAAGAAATGCGTACAAAACGGTAAGCCTTAAATGGAGCGCAGACACGCGTAGTAACTAGAGAATTGTTAACTGTGTTGACACTAGCAACATCATTTTTGTGTGGTGTAGATCAGCCATGTCCAATATTAAACGCGATAGGATTGATAAGTCTGGTAAAAAAGCATAGCAAAAAATACAAATTTATTTCTCAAAATAATTACCTTTGAGCTCAGTACATTTGGTCCAGGGAAATTCAATTTTTTTATTAAAAATAACAAAGAAAGAAAGAAAAGGAAAAGGGGGAAAGCAACTCTGTATTTTACTCGTTTACAGCACAGATATCATTTTTATTCAACGAAAATTTCTTTGCCCAAGCCGAAGGTTAGGAACGAGAAATATGTCACATGGGGACAAATGTGGATGAGAACTATTTCGAAGTCCAGCTAGTGCACTTTTGCCATAGCAACGGCCGACATGTGAGCAGGCGAATTGTCCTAGTGGAGGGCGTACCAATCTTGGTCACTTCTGCTATCAGTCCAATAACGCTGCGTAACAACAGTAAGTCAATGTTTTACCTTTTTCCAAACAGTAAATCATGATAATATCCTTTGAGCCTCCCCCCCCCAAAAAAAAAACCTTTTCCCGCCGACTAAACCGTTTTAGATCTTACTCGGTGCAATTTTACCTTCGCCAACCTACTGATTGCTGCCGTTTTGTCTCCGGAATGCAGGGGTGGATCCAGATTTCGTCTAAAGTCACAAAGTGACGCCAGGAATCATTCAATTTATGCTACAACTTTTCCAAACACGATTTTGAAATGTCCTTCCCTGACCGTTTATGGTCTGGAGTCAACAAACGCGGCACCCATCGCGCACTCAGTTTCTTCATATGCAGAATTTCATGCAGGATATTATGTACTCGATCATATGAGATGCCTACTTCTCACGAATCTTAATACGACGTCCTCTATCTCTGTGCCATGAATTTTATGGACAATTTCGGCTAACCTTCAGAGTAAGGTCGTCACGTACTTAGGTTTTGTTGCACTCACATCACTTGTTTCGCATATCAACTCAGTAGTAATACCAACATTAAACGTTTCGTTCTCTGATTTTCGACAAGCGACGCGAGCCCCACACTGTTCCTGCCCGAATTACGCCCATAGATTATGTGGAGTGGTGCATTTTACATCCACATATGATAAGTCATGATTTTGGCACGGTAGATAACAATATAGAATTTTTACGTGTGAAGTTGATCTGCAATAAGTTTAACACGGGATATAAAACATATTTCCCGCATTTGCCTATATGTTTCGGGTACACCTTTTACACAAATACAACACATTTTACTTATTTCCAATATTTTCAACTATCCAGATCAACAATTACTGCGATTCGGCCCTAACTTAGTTCTGCACAATTCGCTATCAATTTATACTAACGAAAAGGAGGCGAGCGTAGGCCGTCAGGCCGTAGCTCGCCGCAGCAAACCACTGGGTCCACCGGTTTCTAGTATTTACCCGAGGTTAGCGTTAGGTTAGTGTGTGTTTAAATGAACTAATTGAGAATTTAATTTTTTCCGTGTTTCCGAGAATCCCAATTATGTTGCCCATTCTTAAATCCGCCCTGGAGGGGGTGCAAGCGTCAGGTTAGTGCATTTTTCAGTTGTACAAAATTGTTAGTGGATGAACTAATGGTACATTTTTGTACTTACGATTTTATGGGACAGAGTACTCTGTAGAAAACAGGAACATTATAAATGAATTGGAACATCTGTAGGAGTTCGTTTTAACACTTTAGTTTGGCAACTATTTCTAAAAAAGTTACAAATTTGTCTAGTTTTTTGTAAATACATTGCTTTTCAAACATATACATTGCTATATAACCAGGAAACGACGTCTTTATTCTGTTTTACGCTGGTAATTTCTCTTGAAATGGATTCTTTGGTGTTTTATGTGCTCCTGTAATTTCGTCTACAAATGTTACTCGGTATGCTTGGTATTTCACAACAACTGGAATTAAATTAACACTCATTTCTGACTTTAGTTGGTCGTTTGTTAGAAATTGGTAGATGTTCACTTTTTTCTATTTACAAGATCAATGTTTTCGTGTTGTTACGTAGAAGTGACGTAATGAATTATATTGCCTTTTTCTTATTTTATAAATTATTATGCATAATTATACTTAGTTTGTAATTTTTTCATAACTTTTAATAAATTTTGAGAGGTTATAGGTTAGATACTGTTTAAGGAAGATTTTGATACTTCAGCATGGTTCTTGTAGCGTAATGGTCTAGATGCATAGCTTGTGTTTGAGATGACCCGGGTTCGAGTGACCTCCAGATAAGACATTTATAAGTCTTTAATAAGTACTTTAGAATAATTAGGCGCATATAAGATAGATAATTAGTGTGCGAGTGAATACTAGAGGTAGTGAACAGATATGCTGTGAAGAGATAGGGAGACATGTAATAGAGCAAAGTGATAAATATTTTCAGTTGTAGGGCATCCCTTTAGCGCAAAAAGGGCATGAGTATTCTGAAGCAGTTCCACAATTTCTTCAGAAGAAACCTCAATCGGTCGTCTGGAACATGCAGCACCAGCAGTGCTTTTAGCTACGTTTAAATTCATTTGTCCAATAATAAATGGTCTTGAGTGCTGGTGCACAGTCCCCACGAACTTGCTGAACTCAGGTTGTATCTGGGTCGTAGTCCGCTTTTTAATAAAAATGTTCCATCACTGCACATACTCGACTGTAACCATTTCTTCCTAGCGTTTTACACCGGTCACTTAAGATAGCTGCCAACAAAGAACTGCGCGTTGCATCTGTTTGAAAATTTACAAACCTGTTACCAACAGTCATGCTTCTTAATAAAATTTCCCGCTATTTCGTTGAAATTTACCAGACATATCAATGTGCCTTTGTATGAACCGTCCTGACACACTTTCTGTTTACCAACATCTTAAATGTATGTTTTGTTGCACTGGCAGTTTTAGAAGACTCCTTGTTTATGAAAACAGAACAAGGTAATTTAAAGCTATAAATTAGGCAATATTATGAAAAAATATTAATAGCTTTGCAACAATTCCGTTTGCTCTTCCAATCATGCAAAATGCTTTACAATACTTGTAAAATGTGCCTATGGGTATTGGTATTTGCATCCAACTTGAAGCAAAGCGTTGAAAATATCTTCCCCACAAGTTCTAGTTTTGAGACAAGTTCTTTTACAACATTTAGTTCATTGTCAAGGTTCATCAAAAATATAGTCAACTGGGTTTTATGATTCTATCAGCGAGAGAAAAGCACGTTCACAATTTAATGTTTCAACGAAGTTAGTTTTCTTTATCTTCTTCACTGCGTCTTGCCACGGTGTTTCGTGATAGGCTTATAGATTTAAATGCATAAATTAAATTTGTACATCTTTTCTAACTGCAAAAATCAAACAACATTTGTCTTCATTTATATTTTTACCAAATAGTTCAACTACTCCATAGGAAAGTTTCACTATGTTATCTGAAGATTGTGATGTTATCTTGTGTATTATAGCATTAAGGAGGGGCTAGTGACGTTGTGTTTCATTGTGTTCAACGTTTGTACATTACGCCGCAAGACCAAATGGGCAAGGCTTAGCGCATCGACAATTAATGCAAACGTAACAACTGCTTGTTACTTCCTACTGGTGTTTCTAAATAAAAACTTGATAATACAAAGATGAAAATCACCTGATCAGATCTCAACAACGGTATTTATTATGCTTTTTGTTCTAACATATTACCTCACAGGAAATAAAGGAATTATTAATTGCAAAATTGCAGCAGAATTTCTCTATTAACGACATCTCTTTCACGTGAGATGTTACAGAATAGTTTTCGCATTGCTTCTAGCATCATTGAACAATTTTCGGAGCCTTCTAACCCCAGAAATAGATGGTATAGTTAATCCGGCAATTTCCTCAAACTCAAGTGAGCATTTTTTCCCCACTCTTTTTTTCATAATTTTTCGAAATTAGATATGTCAACCCAGTTGAAAGTAAACGTATTAAAAAGAAAACGTTATCACTTTCGTCACAGAGTGTAATTTTAAAGTATATTTAACGTCTTTTTTAATGCTACGATATATCTTTTTTACTGGCGCAATAAATATGAGTATATCGCTTTTGAATAGAAATAAAGGAAAATAATACCTATAGATATGAACTCCATTTGGCGTATGCATGAAAAAGAGGTCGTAAAATGTATAAAAATAAAAATATTCGTATTATTTTTTCCGCCCATAATTCGAATGCAAGACCACAGTGTGTTGTTAAAGCCTAGTAATGTTGTAATAGCGCAAAAGCGCTTGTTTTTTTGTTTTTGATAGCTATATATAAATTATAGACATCACGTATAAATAACAGATCACTTGTTTTTGCAAATTATGTTCCTCCTAGATATCAGCTGCATATCTCAGCTGAAATATGTTTCAGTTAGTGAATCTGGTTGAAAATCAAGATGTTTGGCTAGAAGCCATACGAACGGTTTTGGTTGCAGAATGCGGTGGACTATGACGAGATCGCCTGCATGCTCCTGCGCTGTAGCCGACTAGAATTTCCCCCTTATTCGGACTTTTCCATGGTAGCCCCCGCCGTTTTATAGGGCGGTTACCATGTTGCCAAGTTGCGCGCTATCCAGAATTCCTACTAGGAACAATTCTTTCAGGAATTAATAAAACCGGCAGGCATAAACATTCACCTTTTTAAAATACTTTAGGAAAATGGCAGAGATATCCAATTCTCGTTTGTGAATTTTAACTTTTTAAACTTTTGTCATTATTAGTAACTAGTCATTTTTAAATTAACATTTAAGCTGCTTAAAATATTAATTTTGTGACCCCATAGAAATATATTAGGACAATTAGATTATTCCAGAATTTTCTTTTATTTATTACTTTCCCCTGGAGCTTGGCATAATAATTAAAGTAGAAGTATAACTTTTCAAGAATTTTATTACGTTTTTTAAATTGCATACATTATAATGGTCTAGATTTTTTAATGTTTTAAGCCTAAAAACTGTCACTGAAAATTTTCGTTTCTTTAGCCATTATTAATCACTCTGAATCAACTGTAAATATTTATACATTCTAGAGGTATTTTGGAAGATTCTGGTGGAATTATTTTTACGTTTCGTTGATGAAAATATAAATGCTCATAATGTTCAAAAACACAAATTAAGTTTACGTACAGGAAAAAATAAATAAACAAACAAAAAAAATACATGCTTAAAACCTGGTATAGAATAAAAGAGAAAATAATATTAGCGGAAAATACTGGACAAATAAAATAAAATATTGCATATTTTGTAATATTTATTTATTATCAGCTCTTTAGAATTAGAGGTTTCTAGAATTTTAAATGTTATAGTTTTAATTCTCAATAGTTTTATCATCCCAAATGCTAAAATAAAAATTTTTTGTTTTTCCTTTGCTGAGATATGTAGCAAATAGAATTGGTACGACATTTTTAATTAAGGAATTTCTCTTTATATTATTAAACTGACTGTAAAGAAAATTGTATGAATTTCTCAAATAATGTTTTATGGCTAGTTAGACAAATACTTACGTAAATAGAGCTTCCGGTCGTGCTATTAGACCGGGAGATCCTAAATCTAATTTGTAAAATGTTATCTAAAATATTTTTTTATCGTTTGGTATATTAAAGGAATTTTATTTTCAAAATTCAGAACATAAATGTATTATAAATTACAACTAGGCCAAAGCGTACTTAATTCTGTACATTTATATGCTTGAGGAATAGTTTCCTGGTAATACGAGAAATCAACAAATATTGTTGCTGTAGTTTCCATTTTAGATCTCACTTTTGCCCCCTATAAATATTCAGGATTGCAATAATTGCAACGTCACAATAATTTTTAATAATTATGTATATAACGCTTGTGCATCTAGATATCGTTGTGGAAAAATTGAATTGATACTGTGGATTGTAGAGGAAAAAAAAAAAAAAGAATTGTTTCCTTGAATAGCTTGTTTATTTTAGAAAAAATATAATTTCGTTAAATGATGTGCCTCCTATAAATATTCAGAATTGTAGTTCAGTCCATTTATTCATCATTTTCAGGAAACAAAAGATAATCGTCATATTCTTATAAAACGTAAAACACATTTGGAGACAAGCGATATAATGATTCGCTTTTGTTGCCTGGACACGATCAACTAATCGTGGACTTTCGTAACAGTAGTAGATAAAAAAAAATCATACAAAATAATGTTATAATAATATTTCAAAAACATTTCATTTTAGGATCTTTAGGAAATATGAAAAGCAATTCAGCCCGAAAGTGTTTAGCTTTAACGACTCCTTTTAGCACCCGCATTAATTCCTGAGTTGAAACACTTCACATTAAATATAAAAATTTCTTAAAACACCAGATGAGTATTCCAGCGCATTTGCAGTTGGTTAACAAAGTGACGATCTGCAGTGCTCTCATTGCTAGATTTTGTTTACCGTACCATTATTTGGTTTACAATATGCTATTATTATTGGTAGTTTTAACGATTTCCGAAAAAAGTAGTTTAAATTGCGATTGTACCCATGAAAACATTTTTTGAACATTTTCTTAAAATCTCCATCAACTGTACTTACTAGGCACCAAAAACAATTATGAAAAATGTCATATATATTCTATGCATGATATGCCATCACCCTAGCGACCATAATTTTGTTTTTTTCCTCAGCGAAACCCTGCATATAATGATCAATTAACAAACGATTCTTAAGCAGCAAATTTGGACCATTGGGGGTAAGAGTTAACCAACAGTAAAAGTTTAAAACATTTAAATAAACGCTCTAACTGCCGCAATTTTTGTTTTTTCTCAACGAAACTCCGTATATGCCATTAAAATAAAGTAAGAAAAACACTGTCTGAAAATCAATCCAATCAAACTATTAGGAGTGAGGGTTTACCTGAAATCCAAAATTGAAAAATCGCTCTAGCGGCACCAATATTTATTTTTTCGCAACGAAACTGGGTATATACCATTTAAATAAATTATGAAAAATATTTTCTGAAAATTAGGGAAATCGGATCATTAGGAGCAGGGGTGTGCTTGAAAACCAAATTTAAAGAATGGGAGTTAACGTAAAACGAAAAATGTAAAAATCGCTCCAACTGCCACAATTTTTGTTTTTTATCAACGTAACTCGGTATGTGTCATTGAAATAAAATAACAAAAATATTTTCTGAAAATAAACGAAATCAAATTGTTAGGAGTGGGACTTTACCTGATACCTAAAGTAAAAATCGCTCTAGCAGTACCAAGTTCTCTAATCTGGCGTTGTGTAATATGTTTCACAAATTTGACTTGAGAGAAATTCGCTTAGTTTATTCATCTCTTGCGCGACGGACCCCCCCCCCCAATGTTATTAATTTTTTCTTTGCTAAATTAGCCCATATTTCTTTATTTAAATTATTTCGTTGCACTTTCGGTTCATATAGCCTGCTTTTTCTCTGTTTCGTTTTATAATACTCTTGTATGGGCTTCTTCATTTGTAGATATGTCAGTTTAATGAAGTTCTGGTGACAGTAGGCAGATCATGACGGTTGTTTTCATTCACTTGTTATTGGTTCTTTGATGAAAATGTTCAAAGCTATAAATCATGTAAATACAATTTTCTTTTCTTTTCTTTTTTTCTTTTATTCAGTAATTGAATAATTTCTTGGTGCATTAAAAATTCGTGCTTGGAGAGTTCGTGATGCAACTGACATCATCTTGTTTTTCATTTCCTGTGACTAGGTTGTGCCTAAGAGCCTGCAGAAAAACGTTGTCTTAACAACACGATTATTATAACGTAATTATTTACATTTGTGCTTCGGTTTCTTTAAATATATCCAGATTCATATCATGCAGATAGTCGTAGGAAATCCTCGGATCTTATTTAAAAAAAAAAAAAGGAAAAATTTTCCGGTATTTTAATATGTTCGCAGGTATTATAAAAGATTAATTTGTTTATTTGTATTCCATGGGATTCATACAATTCCTTTCCAAATAAAACATTATTTATATAAATTTACAACAACATTTACCATGCATTCAGATATATGCGAAAGAATTTCGGTATATGACAGCTAGTCAATAGAAAGTTTTTTTGTCTTCTTTTTCCTTACAAAGTATAGGTCAAGACTGATACGGTCTTTCGAAGTAGTGTTCATTGAGTTGTACGCAATTGGCTCAACGTGTCTGCCAGTTCTGAAAAATGTGCTGGAAACCGTTTATTGGCATTGTCTTCAGAACTGCCTCCACCAAATTTAAGACAGACGTTGATAAACCAAAACGCTGGCCCTCAGTTCGTTTTTGAGTCGAGGGAGCAGAATAAAAGTCGCGAAATGTTGAGCAACAACGTTAAACTTTGAACAGCCGAAGCGCTGTTGATTGTAGCAGAACATCATCGCCATATGCTTGCTGTAACATCGCTTTCGCTTCCATACCATATTTCTGCAGACGGAAGCAAAATTTCAGGGCAGCGTACTATTCGTTATGAAGCGTCTTTGCCAGCGTCCTGTGCTGAGACAATTGCGCATGCGAATCGCGTGAAATCTGTTCTTCTCATGAAAAGGTATCACTACTGAGAGAGAGAGAGAGAGAGAGAGAGAGAGAGAGAGAGAGAGAGAGAGAGAGAGAGAGATCAGCCTCTTTTCTTGGAAAAAGATTACAGTCACCCAACTGTTTATTTATTTTGCGTTGTTATGATACACGTAAAGGAAGAGTTCACTCAGTAAATCAATATTTTCACGTTTCTGAAATCTCTCGGTTCACGTTTAGTGCTAACTATAAATACATGGTACTAACAGATATGGGATGGGGAACATTTATTCCTTATTTATGGATTAAGACACCCTCAGGTATTCTTAATAAAATGAGCAATGGGAAATATCCATAGTTTCTGCTCAATATTTGATGTACAAAATTAACAGTGACAACGCTGGAAAATTAGCAGATATCTTGTAGCAGTGTGTTATTATTTAGACGAAAACGATAACACTAAATACCCAGGACTCAATGGGATGTGAGGAGGCCCTTAAGGTTTGTCGCGCACTTTACTGTAGAATAAATTTCAAAATTCCCAAGTTAAATTTAGTGACAAGTTGCAGCAGGTGGTAGGCAAAATGAAGTTGTAAAACACAAATTGGTGAATGCCCTTGATCTGAAGTTAAAGCGTATGACGTTATTCCTAGCCTGTTTACAAATTACAAGTTTTGTCCTCTCACTTGGGGATGTGATGTGGAAAGGAAATTTCTATACACATATTTATTTCTATGGACAGGAGCTAAACACGAGGGAAAAGTTGTTATGTCACAAAGTTTCCTACATTCACTTACTGGGAATAGTTAAACAATTAGTGTTTATTTTTAAATCTAATAATTTGGACATTTGCTCTTATAATACTCGTGTTTCCTCCACCCCCTCATAGGAATACTTTCACAGACCCTAAAACTTTTAGTCCATAGGTAAGTGAACGTTTTTGCATATTAAATACTTGAGCATTGTGTGTGCATACTTTAGAATTTTAAGTGCATATCATTTTCAACACTATGGGTTTTTCCTACCATCATACGTAATAGGGCCATTTTTAAATTATTCTTATTTTTCAACAGTTTCCCTTGACACTAACGCACTTTGTCCAGCGATGCTCCATCACGCGTCAGATTACTGCAGTCCTGTAAAATACGCCTCAACTGATGGTTTAAGCTCTTCATCGGAAACGAAAGTTTCTTTCTTTCAAGGAATTTTTTTCAGTTTAAACATCTAGAAGTCCGATGAGGGCAAGTCTGGGTAATGGCGGATATGGCAGCAAATCATAACCCCCAATTCATTGATTTTCGCCATTGCAACGACACCTGTGTGAGGACGAGCATTGTCTTGATGCAAGATGACTTTTTTCTCTGATAAACTGAGCCTTTCCTCGCATATTTTAGATCCAATAGATCCAAAAGGTTAGCGTAATACACTCTTGTGGGAAGATAATCCAATTAGCAATACACCCTTGACATCCCAGAAAACCGAAGCCATGATCTTCCCGGCCGATTTCAAACACTTGTCCTTTGGCGGTGGAGAATTGTGATGCTTCCATTGTTTAGACTCGTCACAAATCGACGGGATCTCTTTTGAAAACGGGCCAAACTTTGCTGAGAGATTTGCATTCCGATTTGCTTTTCATTCTGAGTCAAAAGACGCGGCACCCATCTTGCCGATAATTTTTTCATACACAATTCTTCCTTCAAAATGTGAAATACGCATTCCCCTAAAATGGCCAGAGCTTCAGCAATTCCGGCATCACGTTTAATCGGCGATTCTCCAGAACCATGTCGTGTACCTTAATCGATCATTTCTCATGTGTCATCCGCTGCATGGTCCAAGCTTTTATGGCTGCGTTTAAACTCCATGGTCTACTTTGAAAATACTGAAAACGATGCCTAGAGTGCTTGCCATATTTATTGCATTCTTTACCAAGCACTTAATAACCGCACGATGCTGTATATTAGCAAATTTTCTGCACTGCAACAAACCTGCATTACGATTCTTGACCTTTATTATTACACAAATGTTTCTATGGAAGATGGCGGGTTTTGATAATAAAACTACTTCGGAAGAACTGATGCTGCAATCTGTGGGTCATTCCGAGAACTTTTCAAATGACCCTTGTATTACCTTCATTTGGAACCAGTTCATGGTTTCAATAGAAGGAAATGTACAGACACAATACAATTACAGGCTTTAAAACATAATCTATACAGTAGTTAAAAATAAAAGCGTCTATTTCTACAAAAAGTAACGGCAATTATCAAAACGAAACAAAACATTTAAATATAACTTGCGATTTTCTTTCGCGCTTGCGCTTAGTAATCATTAATGACCTTTTGCAAGGCTATATTTGTATTAAGGAATTCCTCAGGAGTACGTGCTACGAAAACCTTATTTTAATGCAAGGCCATATATTAAAAAATTAATTAATACGTGTAACCATATAATACTCCACATATTTATCCTCGAACACGAAATCACATGTTATTTGTGGTGATTGTAGACCTAAGGGAAGATCATATGCCCTATGTTACAATTCTTAAATAATTCATCTTTGGGATCCATAATTTCGAAAAGTATGCGAACAATCCCCTTGCAACTTTTTAGTTTGATAATGTACAGAACATTGTACTACAATGGTAGCTAACAAGCATCACATAAAATAAACTATATAATTTTTTATCTGAGATCTCCTAATTTTGAAAATACAATTCTATTATTATATACAATGAGATTATTCGAGTTAAGGACATGCTGACCGCGCCTGCTTATGCGTACTGCAGCCGCCACGAGATAAGAATCCCCGCGCGTGAAGTTATTGTTAATATTTTTACTGAAAGCATAAACTTATACTATATTCAAAACTTATAAGCGTTAACCTGTGTTATAAGTAACGTCTGGATTGTAATATAAAATTATACTACAATATGTACATAAGTATGTGACAAAGAACCTTAAAATACGTGCTAAACATTGTTTTAAAAGTAGTTTCATTTAAAGTTAGGAGAAAATTTTACTCGCATTGCACATTTAAAATATGCCACATATCACATGCTTTTAATGTAATCCTAAAGTCAATCAAGACATGAAACACAAGAAGTCACAAAATATTTCACTGTATTATTAGGAATTAGGATCGGAAAGTATACTCTTATACGAGAGGCATTCAAAAAGTTTTGCAAGTGTCACCTCAAAGTTCAAGCTAAGGACTAAATTCGAAAACTTATCCTCACATTTCTTCATCTCTGTCCGCACACAGTTATAGACGGTGCAACCACTTGTCAAAAGTACTACGATACTCGAACTGAGATATTGTCAACAGAGCTGAATTTATAGCTTGAGCAAAGCCCTACACTCGTTTAAAAGTTTTTCCAGTAATGCAAGATTTCACTCGACGAAACAACCAGATGTCACAAGTGCAGGGTCAGGGCTGTAGGGTGGATGGCCAAGCAACTGAACTTTGGCAACTTCCATTTTCCTCAAATTTGCAGCTATTCTGTGAGGAGACGCATTGTCGTGCAAAAGCAACAGCCTTTAAGTTCCTGTCTTTGGACGCTGCCGCCTCAGCTCTTCAAATAAAGAATCAAAAATATAACTGCATGATATTCTCCATTTATCGTTATTCCTTCTGACATACAGTCAACCACTAATGGTCCTTCATAGTTGAAGAAAGCAGGAACATTCGCTTCCGAGAACGAAAACCAAGTCTAAGAACAAATTGGTCTTGGGTCATTCTTATTTACCCACACGCAGTTAGAGGTTTATTTGGGTTGGTATAGTAAATAAAACCAACTTTCATCACCAGTGCATATATCTGTCAAACATTTAGTACCATTTGGTGGAAACATACTCAGCAGTTTCCTTGCACATTCCTCTCTCCTCCTCTTCTCTTCATTGGTTAGGGAATGTGAACCCCATTTTGCACAGATTTTTCGCAGCTTTAAATGTTCATGGAGTATCCTGTCAATGCTGTCAACACTAATACCCACTTTCATACTTCGCATTTCAACAATAATGTCAATTTTCTTCCACCAAGTTCCTCACTCTTTGAAGTTCACAGCTTCCTGAGGCGGGCCAGAGCGTGGGTTGTCTTTCAAAGTATCTCGCCCTTCTTCAAATTATCGAATCCATCTTGCAATGTTATCAAATGAACATACTTGAGCAGGATGAACAGCTATCAAGTCCCCGCGGATTTTTTGTGCTCTTTCACCTAGGTTATAGTGTGAAAATGTAAAATGTAAAGTTTTCTTTGGAAATATTCATGCTTTTTCACCAGTTATTGACACAGGACTGAACTCAACAGACTGTGCGACAGTGACTATGCAAGTTTAAACTTACACTAATGCATATTTTGATAGCTTAAGGTTCATTGTTGCCAGCTGCGTTAGTTACATTTTTGTAGACATTATGAAACGAATGCTCTTCATGTAGTGAAAACGATCTCTTGATATCACATGACGTCATTGGTAGTATTTTGATATCGGGGTATGCTTTCTGTGATAATAGTGGCTTCATAAATATCTTTATGAAACTCTTTTCAAGATTAATCTTTCTCTGTGTGCTGTTTCAATTGAAATTTCTTAGTAGGTACACTCTGCTATTTTGTTGCACACTTGACTCGCCAGTACTTTTCCATCCATGGTAAATGTATCCATATTTATTCAGCATCTAATTTCGCTATTGGAGCACAAATTCGCGTTCACTGTTCACATGAAATAGTAACTATAAAATTGAACTAGTGTAAAATAGCAGCTCAGAGTGCTGTGTAGCAATGAATATTGGAATAATGGATAAGCCATTAAAATATACCTGCTCCATTTTCAGAAAATACCTTATATACACTCTCATTTTAACTTTATTGTAAACACCAGCGTAGAGGGACATTCAAAACGTTTTGCGCATCCATTGTTGGATAATAATGTACATAAAATGTAGCTAACGCAGCTGACAACAAGCTATTAAAATATCTAGGTGCAAGTTTAAATTTGCATAGTCACTGTCGTACAGTTTGTTCAGTTCAGGCATGTTTCAACAGCTGGTGAATATTTCTAAAGAAAACTTTAGATCACGTGCTATAAGCTAAGTTGACAGAATATCTCCACACTAAATCCTGGGGATCTAGTGGTAACCATATTGCCTCGTAGTCGCAAGTTGCGGGTTCAATCCCGGCAGGGTCAATGCGTCAAAATCCTAAGTATGGCTTAAGTAAAGCAATGGGCCAGTGTCGTAGATTTACGGCATGTGAAAGAACCTCAAGCCTGCTCAGACCTCTGAGCAAAATTTATCGGCCGTTCGCGCCCTGGATTGATTTGGACCCTGATGACCTGAAAGGTTAAAGATCGTTCGTAAATAAGCCAATTCAACCAATCCACATGTAGGAATACAGGACATTTATTCATGGTTATGGAGGTCAGTGAATATCTCTGAAGGGGGTACCAATATTTTTAAAAAATTCTATTGTTTGTATGCAGCAAATCTTTAAAGACGAAGCAATAAAAATTTAAGAATCTAGGGGGAGGTGGGAACTGTATGAGGATTTGTCCCAAGAAAGCGCCAGGTTTTTTGATAATCTACAACTAATTCACAAGTGAATATTCCCAATACACATGTTGCAGACATATAACAGCAGCGGAGAAGAAACTATTGTTTTGTAATTCATTGATAATTTAGTAATATTTTCTATTGCGTTAATAATATAAACTGTTGTTTGTATTGTCTTAGTACAAAAACAGCCCATGTCACACACTCGCACATTCAACAGCAATTTATTAGTCTATAATACACAAAAGCTTAATATGTGTATTACATGCGTGATTCTTTTATCTTGAAGAAATGTCTGACTTTTTTTGAGTGTTATAGTTTCTTTTGTTCTAAAAAAGTACAATTTTGATGGAAATTTTGTAATAATAACTTGATGTTAAGTTTAATCATTGATTTGCCATTTGCTATGTATATTAATCTTTACGCCAAACGTTGCTTTTCAACCACACTGTGTTTTACGAAACTGTACTTAACTATCTTATCTCCAACGAAATATTCAAGTGCCTCCAAATATCAGTTTCGCGCACGCACGCACGCACGCACGCACGCATACACACACTCACTCTTGATAACACTATACTAACGCTCCAGTCTGGCTGCTGATAAGCGCCAATATTTATGGAAGCTGATTGTACAATTATTCTAGCGATTTATAAGATGATCCTATCTTCAAACTATTCTCGAATGTACAGTTCTCAACAGAAGTGTTATTTTAGTATATAGTGTATATTATTTATTAATCTGTTTCATTAATATACAATATTGCAGCATTTTCTCGGAGGTTTTCCCCTGACATTCTTTCAGGAATTAATTCACAGAAAAGTAGCCTTCTCTAACAAACACATTTTAGCTTTTTCTTAAGTAGATCAAAGTTTGAAACATATCTGTCATGGTGTAATACAATGTAATTCCTCTGTATAAAACTGAATTTAGTATTTTTGTTGTTCTGGTACACTTAATGTGAAATTTGTTATTGTTTCTTTGTTTCATGTGAAGCATGTTGATTCTAAAATATATATATATATAAAGGGCATTGTTAAAAATGACCTTACTCAGAAACTATATTTTCAACACATGAATAAACAATTTTATTAATTTGTTTTAAATAAATAAGTTTATTGCCCTGACTTTTCAGCGTATTAAAAAGGGAACAAATAAAAATGACATATAAATACATATTATAAATATACTATATATGTATACCATGAGTATATTATGTATCGATCTCTTATCAGAGTTCAGGGGAAAACATCGTATTCTGGGTGGTAGGTTATTGAACTATATATAGATAACTATTCATCGTTTTGCTATATTTATATTTATTTATAATGAGATAATTGAGATGTGATGAACTTCATGTCATCTTTTTAATTGGTCCTTACATACAAGAGAGAAGACAATACGTACATTGATGGTGAAGTAAGTATACCCAGATCAATAAAAAGCGGTTTACAATGTGTTCTCAGAACTCCTGTATAGAGCAAGTGCTCTCTTCTGTAAAGTAAGCAATTTACTAGCGGAGTGTACCATAGTTTAAATGACTGTAAATTTGCCCATAGTGGAACATAATTACTATAGTTTTACCAAGAATACAAAGTATTTATATACCTTTGATAATCTTCTTTGTAACATTATCAATGTGAGAATTCCAACCTCTAACTTCAAGATGTATGCCAAGAAACTTAACGGAGCAACATTGTTCATAATTGAACATATTATAAGTAAATCAACAGTTTTGTTTCCATTAATACTAAATTTGTTGGCACTGCACCATTCGTTTAACTTGAATGACAATTCACCAAAAGAAGTCTCATTTTGAGAAATAATTGCTCAATCATCAGGAAATAAAGATTTACTATCAATGCTGGTTGAGAGTTTATTATATAAATAATAAACAAAAACGGTCCAAGTACAGACCCCTATGGGACACCACCTAATTGAGTATATTTACCATTGCAATAAACTGTTTGTTCTCTTCCTCTTAAATATGATTCTAAAGACTTAATGGTATTGTATTGTCAGCCATTCACAATCACAAGGAAAATGATGAGATATATGCCTTAGTAAAACCATAGAAATGGTGATTTTTGTTTAATAATTTTTTTCAAATACCTTAGATATCATAAAAAATATACTAATTAGTCTATAGCTCGGAATAATCAAGTTTATTTCCCTTTTTGTATACTGGAATCAATGCGCTAATTGAACATATGTTCACAAATAAAAGTGGCAGCATATTTTAAAATTTTAGTACTAATACTATCGGGTGAGCAATGCTTGACGCGACCGCGGTACCAGCCGTCAGCTCTATGTCGCTATGTTGGCGGAGGTGGGAAGTATATTTTCCCTCCTCTGCACAAGTTAAAAGTGTGAGTTGAAATCTTGCACAAGAGGGACGTGTTTGTTAGGAGGCGCAACACACTGTATTGAGTGGGAGTGTAAGCTCAGAAAAACGTAATAGTTTTCCAATTATAAGTATACCGATAAAAGAACTTTAGAATTTGCGATAGTAATTGTTTATTTTTTCTTTTAATTAAAGTATAACCACATTATGGCCTCATTCTGCAAGCTTTTTTTGTTTGTACCACATTATCGTAACATCTATGTATTCACACATTAATACAAGTTAAATGTTTACTAATGACTGAAATCATAAAACAAGTGTCTCCTACTCTATTTTTAAATAAAACCTATAATTTATAACAATGTATATAAGAAAACATATAGGATTATTACAGTATAAGTTCCCATTTTGAAATGAATGTATCCTCTATACATATTAACTTATTATTTTATATTTTTATATATTAATGATGAGGCACCGCGACCTGAAGATTGATAGCGGATAACTTGACCGAACGAGTTCAGGAGAATTTTTGGCCTAAGTTTCCCAGGTATTTACCTGAAGAACTGAGGAAAAAACCGTGAAAAAACCTCAGTTGGGAAATTAACGCGACCGGAAATCAAACCCGAGCCCTCCTAGTGGGAAGTGCAAAAGCTATCTTTAGACTACGGCAGTAGTTTCTCCACATACCGGACGATGTTTCCTTCACGTACAGTTCTCATCTCGTTTCCACAATTGAAAGCCAGCCGGGAAGCCGTAGGAGAGGTCAGTAAGAGTTTAACATACAGATGTTTTTCGTATGTTGTGTAATAGTATATTAAGTATTTATTGGGGGCCTCAAATCAGGTTTCTATTCACCAAAGAACATTCGTTACAGAATTGGTGTGTGGTTTTAGGTCACATTTTATAATAGGAACTTATTTCTATGAAGAAATGGGCAATGGACAAGCGAAAACGGTTACGGTAAACGGTTATTAATATTTTCGAATGCTGTAAGTTTGCAATGCCAGCATTACAGAATTATGATATCGAAAACATTGTTTTTATACAAGACTGTGCTCCATCTCATATACCGTAAAAGTGCTATTAGCAGGCACTTCTCAAACTTTTGGTTTGATTACAGGTTATGGGATTACCTTAAAGATCTACCGTTCATGAGAACCTGAAACAATCGATTGTGTTATACTCGTAGTACAGAACGATTCTTGCTTATTGAACAATGTGGTGGTGCTCATATTAAGTTTTTCTTGCTTAGGTTTTTATAATAAAATCCAATTTCTTTAACTTTTATTTTCATAGAACATAAAAATTTGCCAAAGTTATGACCATTTGAACTGGGAACTGACTTTAGAATAGCCAGATAATTATAAACAAATTAGACTTATAAAGAATTTCGTACTTTGGCATTCGACAGTTAGCACTTCATTTTTAATGACAACAGCCATTCTGCTGGGGACGAAGTTCACTAAACATTTCAGTTTATCCTTGCTGACCCAAAGCCAGCTATGAAGAATCAAGAATTTCTTTGAACATTGCATAACAATTATTTGCGCCGTTCTGTTGAAATACAAAAGTCATCACGGTTTAGCTATAACTCTCCACAGCCAGAATATCTTGTTTGTATTTTTCCACTTTCAAGGTCCTTTGAACAACTGAAGTTGTCGTACTACATTCCTAGACATGCACCCCGGATGATGACAAACAGAGGATGTTTCGCCGTTGCGGTGAGACACTCAAGGTTCAAAATTTCGGTGGCGAGCGCATTTACTCTATTATTTCCAAAGTTAAGATGCTTGTTTCATGGCTGCATATGGTTTTGTTCAGTTATCAACACATTGCAGAAACATTCATATGATATCTTGTAGAAGATTTTCCGCGTTCTTTCAATACCAATCGGCATATTACTTTACGTTTCCTATCAGTTTTTGCAGGATTTTGGATTTTTACCTTTGCCAGTAAGGCAGTGTTCCTCTCGGAAGTGTGACTGTCGTACTTCGTTTCGAAGGCCATCAGTCCGATCTTGCAGTCATCTTGATAAAACTATCATTAAGTGGCATTGAATTGAATTTGAAATACTAATTAATTAATTAATGATCGATCTCAGAAAGTGTATTTTAATAGTTCGTACTCTAATGCACTTGCTGTTAGTTTTGGATGCTCCAAGGTTCTGTCCTATTGTTTTTAATTAAAATAAACGACCTACCTACTAAGTTTTAATTTTCTGATGATTTCTGTAATATACTATGCGATCATTTTTCTTTACCCCCGGAGTGTTTTGCCTTTGGGCGATCCCGCCGCTCGTTAGCCGGTTATCCGGTCAGCCGGGTATTGGAGATTAGCGGAAGGGTAAAACAACAAGGAAAACCAACCATACAACAATGCACAAACCGATTTAAGAGGCTCATTACTTACCAAATTATCAAATGAGGTATTGAAACTACCCGCCTTTAAACGGGGACATTCAGGTAACTAAGAAAAGCAACAATCACACTGTTTAGCACAAGTCACTTATTTCTCGTAGTTTGCCTCATAATGATTTACAAATGCCTTTTCCAAATTGTATCTTTTGTCTGTAAGTGTATGTCTGAAGGCAGAAAACACGATCTTTCTCTATCTACAGGTATCGCTGCAGTATGTTTCATCTTAGGCAGATCAAAAGCACGGTCAGATTCAGTTTTGTTTCCTGTCAAATAATTTGCCTCTGTACGCGAAAATGATTTACCTTGCTTCAGTTCTCACTTTTAGCTGGACTAAATTCAGTCACTCAACATAAAAAGTATGCAGAAAATAATATATAAATATATAATGTGGTTGTATTTGCATATTTGTACGAAAATATACATTTTTTAATCATGAAAATAAGGAATAAGCACTAACGTCAAAATAGACATTTATGTGCGCTATAAATCTACAAATTTTAATCTTTAAGTGCCACAAAATATAAATATTTTGAATTTCCCCGTCACATCTGTTAAGGGAAAAAATTTACACTTGCCTGAATATGCACTTAATAGCAAAATCAACATGCACGTATAAACCCGTGTCCATTTCCTTCTTTAATAGACTTGTTAGACTCATACGACTACAATTATGAAATTAGAATTGTTCTATACAAAATGTTAGCTGTCATACCATTTTATAATGTAAGTGACATGACTTACTGTGAACATTGTATTTTAAAATTTTATCTGTGTTGTAGTATAAGGCTATTATACGACGTTTATTGCATTGTATTTGGTACCATATGGCAAATACTAGGTGAACAATGCTTGATGCAACCGTGGTACTGGTTGGCAGCCCTATGTCGCTATGTCGGCGGAGGCAGGAAATATATTTCCCCTCCTCTGCGCGAGGCTTCAGTGAGAGTTGCAATCTTGCACAGCTAGCACGTGTTTGTTAGGCGAATCAATACAGTGTATTGAGTGAAAGTGTATCAAGTGAAATGTATTCTATTCCCCAAAGAGTGTTCATATATGATTCATACGTACGTACAGAATCAGCGCGTGCTGTAAGGGGATTATTTCAAGAGGAATTTCCTGATGTTCACGTTCGTAACCAGAGTTCGATTCATCGATTAGTAAATACATTTCCTGAAACGGGAAATTTTCTTTATCTCGGGGGAGGGGCATTAAAAGAGAAAGGTACCAAACAAATCCACACACTTTAGATGCGCTTAAAACTAACATTCATCAAAAAATTGCTGCCATTTCCCAGAGGGAACTGCAGAGTGTAATGGGCAATTTCCCAAGCAAGTGTCAGAAATGCTTGAATAACGAAGAGAGGTAGTTCCAGCATCTCCTTGTTTAATATACGTGAGTAATTTACCTTTCTTTTTAAGTGTTTGTGTTAAGAATAACTTACCCGAGAAACCGTACTATGTCTACTGCACCGCCGACACAGCAGCCAGCCTCGCCGGCTGGTCGCACGCCGCGAAACTGGTTGCATGAAGGATCGATCACTCTGTATACACACAATAATTATTATTGTTATTGTTGTTGTAATAAAACAATGCAGGTGTTAACTAAATAAAATCTAAAGTCAGAATAATGATTGAAACACCTTAGCAATGCAGATATACAACGCAAATAATGCTCAGCATTACACTTACTTAACTACAATAACATAAAGCAATAAAAGACAGGAATGTTATTCCGTGCTTATTAATAGATATTGTTAACACATTAAGTAGGTATTTAACAAAACATTATCTTCAATAATACCACAAGTGCTGATCATTTTTCAGCAATTTAATTAAGGTTAATTAATGTTTGTTGCCATGATAACGGAATTATCTAAGAAAAATTATAAGCAAGAGGAGGGTTCGGTAAAATAATTGCAATGCGATAACGATGCCATTTTTGGGCCCTTTTATTATTATCATTGAGATGATTTGACTTATCTGTTTGATCTTTCTGAAAGCATGCATTAATTTTTAATAGTTTTTATTCCAAGCTGAACCGTGTAGTTCTAAATGAAATAAAATATAATTGAACATTATTATAACAATTACCATTTACTACTATTTTTGTATCAGTTATGACATATTTGAGTTGTTAACATTATTCAGCAGGAAGTGAGATAAGCAATGGAAGCAGAGGTGATAGAATGCATTGTTATTAGTTTTTGTTACAAAAAGGACTACGAAGATATCTGTAGTTGAATAATTAAAACAAATGAACGTTTCAGGTTATAATAACAGATTTTTTATTTTAACAGTAAATTTAAAGTTAAATCACAATAAGTTTACTCTTTTTATCCATTATTTCATTTAAATGAGATTATTAATGCTTTCATTGTAGTAATTAGTGTACAATTGTTGTAACTAATAACAGTTTCTGTTGTGAGTTCGAGGTTAGGTTTTGAACAGGAAAATGCAGGAGAATAGGCTTCCTATACCCCGGTCAAATGGAAGCAAAGATTGTGGGAATAAATAAAAATGAACGCAGGAGAGGAAAACCTATCAGTTTAGTTTTTGAGCACCGTGCTTTAAAACTATCTATGAAGTTTCATTCTAATTGATGAATAAGATATCAACGAGACCGTACATTGACCGAAGAGTGCTCGCCTGCAGTTGTCGGTATTATACCACTGGAAATAACTAACCAGTATAAATACAGATGTTACGATAATCAGTAGAAAGATTACACTTTTCCATAATTATTGCGAGCTACGTTTTAGGCGTTTTTATAAAACCTGTTATAGCTTGAATTTGAAATTTGAAAAAAACAGAAAGTTTAATCACAAAGAGATCTCTCGTTTTTAGTATCGTTATCTCAGGCAATTTAGAGTGCTCTTCGGGCAGTTGTCTTAAGGCTAACCATTTCCCCCTTTCATAGTCTCAAATATGGGTCAAAGGTCACCATTATGATGCTCTTGCACGTAATTCCAATTTGGATCACGTTCCTTTCTAGGTAGGTAACGTGGCTCACGAAAAAGTGAAGGCTGTGCAGTGCACAGATCTGCTTTGAAAATAAATTGCATGCACTGACCAGTGTATTCGTTCGGAAAATAATGAATTTTGTAGTGGCAATTTCTTACTGAAATTGAGTAAGAAAAGAAGAAATATTTACGGCCTAAAAAGTGATTCAAGTCGCGTTTGTCAAACAGCAGAGACAAGCTGTTGATCACAATTTTATTAGTACAAATGGGTTATCGAACTACATTTCTAGCCTAAAATATATAAATAGGGGAATATTTCAGGGATCGTTCTTGGGCCTTTGTTGTTCTGGTTATACCATATTAAGAAGCTCCCGAATGTCCCATTAAAGTAGTGCTTATAATGTGTAAGTGTTCTCAGATTCTATATGGAGTAGGGGGCTGAAATTTTTTCAGTTTATTTATGAAAACTTTGGCAATAACTTAACACAGGGATTTTTTAAATCTATGCTATCACTAAAGAAATATACATTTTTAAATATATAATTAGTTTTACTACACTTTTATGTTATTTTCTTTATGTAGATTCGAAACTTTTTAGTAAAAAGTTGTGTTACATTAAACACAAGTGCTTGGTAAACTTCCTGAAAATTTGAAGAAAATTGGTGTGTTTGATTCTAAGAAAGCGTGCATTTTGTATGACCAAAACAAAAATTTCGGGAACTAAGCGATAAAGTTTACAATATCTATTTCTATAAACCAATATTAAAATTCCAGCATTTCCACAAACTAGCATATCTTTCAGTGCATTTCAGCCCCAGTTCAGGTCTAGTTTGGAACATGTTCTAATTCTACAAACTGCTAACTAGAATAACTGGAAATACTTAAGTGTTTGTAAAGATAATGTGTTTAAAGGTTTGACACATCATTTAGTTCCATGAAATCTTCAAAATGTACCTCTTGAACATTAAGTTTGAAAAAAAAAAAAAATTGTCAATAATTGGACAGTTCCTAATTTAGAGCTTTCTGAAAAATTATACTGTTTATCTAAATTAAAGTTATACCACTTATTAAGTATTTATTTTGGCTAGCCATAATTGCCATTATTTTATAATTATTTTAACAAACCAGAAAGTGTATTCATTTTTTCCGCTTTAGGTGCACTTTTCCCATTAACTATTAATCTCAGCATCCTCAGATTTTAAAATCAGTTTGAGAGCATATTGCTTAATATTACTGTTGAAATAGTATGTAATTTTAAAAAAAGTTTACTTTTTGAAAACATTTGCATATAGTGGCATTATTTTATGCAAATTCCAAACCACGTATATGTATTTTTTCTTTCAGAAGTCTCATGCATGCAGAAGTTAAAAACTTTCATCTGCTATACAGAGCAGTGAGTTTTGACATGCACAAAAGAATACGAAAGTGTATTTAAAGTTAAAAATGTGCAACTTACGGCAAATGCGAATAAAGATAAGAGTGTGTGTTGTGTTAAGAACGTGGTAGTCATATTTAAACTACTCAAAATCAAATTGCAAACTGTAGTTTCATATTATGCATAAGGCCAGAAATCGAATTTTTGACCCAAAATCAATACCAAGTGTCCTTAATCATGAACATTAAGGAGAATCGTCCCCATAAAATTTTACAAGTTTTGCATGAATTTCTTTTGGTTTTAAACCATTTTTCTTTTTACAAAAAACTTTATCTCTGCATGATACCCAATTTTATCCATTTTTCTTTACATGTCATTTTACATGTCAATTTTATAAAGCTATATTAAATATATTAACTGAAATAATGGCTTGATATTTCAAATTAATGCTTAATGCTTAAGACATTTTTAATTGAGACATTGTGGTGACAAAATGGGCAAAGGAGTGGAATTAATGCCGAGAAAGAAAAATGCCATTCCTGCCTATTCTTCCGTTGGTCTAAGCACTGGAGACATAGCTTCTAGAACAGATTTTCACCAGTCTTATTATTTCAAGAGTACCAAAGAAATACAGGGAAAAGGAAATGTTGACCGGGTGAAAGGAAGAGACAGGAAAATGGCATATGCTCCAAAACAGAACAAGATACCAAAAAGAATTTGTCTCTGTGAACGTTTGCTATCATCCTCAGAACTGAAGCGGCAGTGGAAAGACATGTGTGACGTCTCAGTAACCAGCAGAACTGTCAGCAGTAGACTTCTTGAAACAGAATTCATGTCTGTCGACCCATAAAGAAACCTTTGCCGACTAAAACAATGAGACAGAAGCGACTACAGTGGGCAAAAGAGCATGCAGCATGAACAGCAGAGATGTGGAATTGGGTAATTTTTTCAGATAAATCTAAATTTAACTAGCGTGACCCCGATGGGAAAATGTACGTGCGTCGCTGAAAAGGTGAAGAACTTTTGCCTTCATGCATGACACAAACAGTGAAGCATCCACAAGGTCAGATGATCTGGGGGGGTGCATTTCCAGCCATGGCATAGGTCATAAGTGGCTCTGTTAATGCAGACATATTTTGGCATCCTTAAAAACAAGTTGTTGCCCACAGTACGAGACCATTTTGGTGATCCTTCAAGCTGCATTTTTCAAGATGACACTGCCCCCTGTCCCAGGACTTTGAAGGTAATTATTTGGATTAATATTTGTATTAAATGGGGATATAGGTAATGTTGATGCAATTATCAGTCATTCAAACATTTCAGGCAAAACCATTCCTTAGGAAAAACCGAGTGAATATGCTGAAAATAGCCTGGACTTGAATCTTGAGAACTGCTGGAAACTCATGGGGAATACTATTGTAAGAAACAAGTCAAGCAATAAAAGAGAATTCCAGGAGACAATTGTGTGCAAGTGGTTTCATGAATTTATTCAAAAATACATTAACCATTTATTTTTCTCAATGTCCTAACGATGCCAGCCAGAGATTAAAGCACGTGGTGAACCAACAAAGCACTAATGAAAACAATGCAGTTGATTAGAATTTTTCCAAAAGTTCAAATGTATAATTATTAATATGTTTTACCGCCTGTGGTGCCTCAGTAGTAAAAGCGGGCGTTAAATACCATCCCAAAATAATAATAACAATAATGTGTGATTTAATTACTTTATATATTAAATTTTATAAATAATGAATAAGCAAATTTATCAATGATTAATACTCTACGAGTATTTATTCTAGTTTTTAATAAAGATTTATACTAAATAAAAAGTGCAAAACAATAATGTCTTAAAACATTTATGGAACAATATATGAAGGAAATAAAAACAATTTAACAAACAGAATTAAAAATTATAATGAAAATATTAAAGAGTTACGGGTGATGCAATGAATTTTTCCACCATTGTACATTTTGTTGTTGATTTGGTTTCTTTACGGACGCTCTTTAACATCTCAGGTCATCAGCGTCCCATTCAATTCAGGACGTGAAACGGGCGACAAATTTTGCTCAGAGGCCTCTTCTTTCAGGCTTGAGGTTCTTTTTCGTGCCGTAAATGTACGACACGGGACCCACGGCTTTACTTCGCTTCCGAAGGAAGTCATACTTAGGATTTTTACGCCCGAAAAAAATGCATCGATCCTGGCCGGGAATGAACCCGCGATCTTGGGTTTAGGAGGCAGGTATGGCTACTACCACATAACCAGGACCAACTCAACTGTATATAATTTATAACAATTATTATTGTTATTATTATTATTATTATTATTATTATTATTATTATTATTATTATTATTATTATTATTATTATTATTATTATTATTATTATTATTATTTGAAGGCTGGAATAATTGTGCATATTATTCTTAGTAAAGATATTTACATAGTTTTATTTGTCGTTCTAAATTGAAATGCGAGTGTTTGTTATTATTGTTAATCTTTGTGAATATTAAGAAAGTGTGAAATAAATAAATACAAGTAACATATGGCCAGTCCGCTCTCCTTGTGTCTTTTATCACAAGTATTATGTTTTATATCAAACCTGCACACCGAGATGGATTAAAAGAAAACTTTCGTCACGAAAATGAACTGCGCCGAGTGAACGGAAACTTTATCAGCAAGTATAATAGCCGAGGGTGAATATTTTTAGAACTTTCTGTAAGACGTAGATATGCCTAATTTCGCCTCAACTCGCTCAACAGGCCACTTGGCTACACTGGGTAAGACAGCCGGTTAGTGCAACGCTAAATGGCGCTTCTCTTATCTAAAATTCATTGTTTAAATAACGAGTGAGCAAAGTTCAGCATGATTGCGTGTCTGTGAATTGTACTCCTAACGCGCTATCCGCGATCCCCCCTCTCTGCCCGCATTCCAAGTGCATGGATCTGCCCTTGTCGCTCGTCGTCCCGGAGGTTCAGTGAGTGAGCTAAAAGCGCGTGGTGTAGACGTTACGTTCGAATTGTGCTGTGTTAGGTGTGTTAGTATGCCTAGAGTAAGATATACCTTAGAACAAAGAATTTTCATGTATGATTGTTACGTGAGGAGAAAGTCATATCAATATTGCAGAAAACAATTTCGACGTAAATTTCCCGGAGTAGTAGGTCCAACTGGGGAAACTATTTCAAGATTAGTGAAGAAGGTTCGAACATATGGCATTGTTATTGACAAGAGGCGGACCTCACGAAAGTTTGTTCTAACTGAGGAAAAGCTTGATGAAATTGGTTATCGATTAGAAACGTGCCCGCCAAAGTCTTTGCGACGGTTAGCACAGCAAGCTAATATTTCTTATGGAAGTGCGCGCACAGCAGCCAGATTGCTGCGTTTTCATCCTAATGAAATAGCTGTTGTTCCTGAAACTAAACCTTTGGACTACGAAAAAAGAGTGAGGTTCTGTAATTGGTTTACCAGTCATGTGCAGGATGGGTTACTTGATCCCAAGCTGACTTTTTTCACAGACGAAACTAATTTCAGTCTGTCGGGATATTGGAAGACTAACAATCCTCATGGTGTCATACAACTTCCACTCAATGACCAAAACATAGGTGTATGGTGTGCAATTAGCGCAAATCGTATAATTGGGCCGATATTTTATCAAGGCACTCTTGATGCACAGCGGTACATCGGTGAAATATTGAATCCATTTTTTGCTAATCTGGCCCCAGGAGAAGAAAAATATGGCTATTTCATGCAGGATGGCGCGATTTCACACACAGCTAATGAAACTATCTTAGCACTACGCGGTGTATTTGGGCAGGATAGAATTATTAGTACAGATGTATGGCCCCCAAGATCACCAGATCTAAATCCGTGTGATTTTTATTTATGGGGAAATCTGAAAAATACAGTATATGCCAACAAACCAGGTGATCTAGAGACCCTGAAACAGAACATTCGTGAGGCGGTGTGCAATGTTCAACAACATGAACTGCAGCAAGTATCGAGAAATCTTTCTAAAAGGATCCAGGCATGTCTCACAGCAAAGGGCAAACATTTCGAACATCTACTGTAGTGGTGAGTACCGTATAAAGTGTTAACAATTTAAAGCAAGCTTAGGCTGATGTTTCGACCAGGCACTGTTAGCTCCTCGGCAAGTGACATAGTGCTTGTGCAGTAACTTACCGACCGCAAAACCAGCAACCCGTGAACTAGAATTTTGTTCACTCTATAATCGCTGATTGCAAAAACACCCTAAACGACATTATGCTAACTTCAGTAAAGCTAAATTAAACATTGTTCGAATTTTTATGTAATTACATTTGTTTCCCTTGATATCCATATGAAGGTTTGAAATATTGAAGATTAGGCCACTAGAATCATTATATTAATTTTGATGTTACATATTTTAAAATAATTGCATACTTTGACATTCGTGCCAAATGTCATGTAATTAAACACAGTGAATTATAGGAACTTATAAAGTTACATATTATTCTAAGTTGCACAATTTGTCAATAAGTGTGGGGTATGTGTTTCAGTTTTCCCAAAGGGTCAACTACCCGAATATAAGCCGGTTAATCCCTATTTAAACTTTCAGCTTGCATTTGTTTTAACTGTGGAAAAAACGAGCTGATTGACAGATCGCAGTTCATAATGAGTGTGTCACTCTACCAGTTGAAGTAGCTGTTAGCAAATTCCAAAGGAATGCTGCTATTGCGGTTGTATAATACCCATGAAAGGATTTTTAAAAAATATCTTCAAATTTCCATCGATCCTACTTGCTAGACATAAAAAATTACAAACAAAAAATTATATATATATATATGCACACGGGTCTGTTAAAGCTCTAGCTGTAGCAATTTTTGTCTTTTCTCAACGAAACTCGGTATATCTACTGATAAAATAAGAAAAATCGTTTCCGAAAATCAGTGAAGTCAAGACTGTTAGGAATGGGGGTGGTTTACATGGATCCAAAATTTAAAAAATCGCTCTAACGGTACCAATAATTTTATTCGTAACGAAACTCGTTACGTGCCATTTAAACAAAATAAGAAAAATAGTTTCCGAAAATCAGGGAAAACGGACCATTATGAATTGGGGTATACCTGAAATCGGACATTTAAAGAGTGGGAGTTAAAGCGAAATTTACAATTCGCTCTAGCGGCCGCAGTTTTTGTTTTTTCTCAACGAAACTGGGTATATGCCTTTGAAATAGAATAAGAAAAATAGTTTCCGAAAATCAGTGAAATCAGATTTTTAGGAGTGAAGGTTTACCCCAGGTTTGTTTTTTCTCATCAAAACTCGGTATATTCCATTTAATTAAATTAGAAAAATAGTTTGGGAGTGGGGGTATACCTTAAAAACCGAAATTTAAAAAAACGCTATAGCGTTTTTCTTTCAATTCTTTCAAAATAAAAAGACAGATTCACTCATTATATAACTATGTTTATAATGATGCATATGTTTTTTATTTAACAAAAGAATGTCTAAAGATAGCAACTGTGAAATATTAAACCAATATGTGTGTGAGAATGATATTTGTATGCAAGGGTGCTCTGTTATAACATTCAGAAAATGTGTGCGTTACTGTTTTTATTACAATACATTTTAAATTAAATTTAAAGACACTGAAAATCCATGAAATGCTTGATTGTATATTGTTACTTGTGTATATTTGCTTAGTACATTGAAATGGTTTTTAAACAGTAACATGTTTTTGTTTTATTGAAACATATGAACATCATTTTAAATACGCAATGTAACTTGAAACTTTAGGTTATTTCTCTCTATGTTAGTGTATGTAATGATAGCAAGGGCTAAGTTCATAAACATGATTATATGGATTTCTATTTTGTAATGCTTATAGATCGCAAGAATTCTAATTTTGTCCGCACACAGTAATGCCATAACGTATTTCATTTCATTAATGTATAAGGCCATAATTTGGAATTTATATTCATTGTTTAGTTTTTCAACTTGCTGAGGTGTTCGCTTAGTTTATGCAACTCCCTGCATGGCGAACTTTTATCGTATTTTGTTATCTTGTTTACTATAAACTGGAAATGAGAGTATATCTAAGCATTTCCTGGAAATGGAGCATGTATGTTATACTATTTTTACACAAATATTCATGTGAATATTTAATTGTTACATTGCACCCATATATACTATGTTCTAATTTGACACAAGTCCAGTTTTATAGCTACTATCGCAGGTGAATAACCGTATGGTTCCAGTCGAAAGTTCTTTAACCGCGAAACCATGATTATGGATAATTATGGAGGATGCATTTACTACCGATGTTTGGTATTAACTCTGTTAGAAGATTAGGCTCTCCGAGAAATCCTAATTGAAATAAATATGCGTATAATAATAATAATAATAATAATAATAATAATAATAATAATAATGATGATGATGATGATGATGATGATGATGATTACGACGACGAAAAATAAATAAACCTATGAATACAAAGTTTCATTCAATCAAAAAACACATTATGATGCGTAAATATTCTTCTCAAAACGAATTTTAAAAAGACATATATGAAGCAATGATCGCAGCAAACGTACTCTAGGTGCTAAAATCATCGCCGACGTCGTGATGTCGAGAAATACTTTTCACTATATAAGAACATACTTTCCAAACTCCTGAAAGTTTGGAGAAATATCTGTGTATTTTATGTTTCATGCCTTGATTGACTTTAAGATTGCATCAAAAGCATATGATATATTTAAATGTGCCATTTGTGTCACATCAATGATTTTAACTTAACTCTGAATAACTATTTTGGGGGCAATTTCAAATCCTTGTGCAATTTGATGATACATGTTACATATTTTAAGGTTTATTTTAGGATAATATAACATAAAAATTTAAACTCTAGTTATGACTGTTAGACAAACTGATGGAACAAGATGAAATTTTAACTAAAAACAACTAATATCGGACAAAGTAAATTGTTAACGCATGACATCAAAGTTTTATATTTTAAGAAGTGTAAAAATACTGCTTCTGATTTGGAACTTAAGTTGTTTTTTCAATCAACATATATCTAGTTATTAAGGGGCACTAGGAGTGAGTTTTTGGGCAAAAGTGGTCAAAAAATTACTTTTTTTTTAATGCTGCAAATGGTTCCTTGAACTTAAAACAGCATTTTTCTCGAAACTTCATTTTCACACATCCAAAATATCCCACGCATAAAAATTGTTGTTTAAATTCAATTAAAATTTCCCAGAATGTGCAAAAGTATCCATTGTAACATTCTATAGGACAAAATACATGCTACAACTAATAATAATTTAAAAAAAAAAAACATTTTCAACGAAAAAATGATTAATTTTAAATATATTTATAATATATCACACAGTTCACTCATCAAATTTATTTAAAATAGTTTTCTGTACAATTTTTGTATGTGGTTCAAAGCTCCGTTTGCAAAAATGCCAGCCAACTTTCTCAACTCATGCATGAGAGCGAGGGACATTTTGATTGTGCGACATATTTACATAATAAAATTAATGAAATAATTTTTGGATTGCAAAATCCAACTTGAATAAAAATTTGTGCACATATCAACTTAAAACAGCAACGCAATCACAATAAAAGCCAGGGGAAAATCCATACAAAAATGTGGCATTTTGAAAATTCAATCCCAATGATGAAAATATATTTTACATCGAAGCACGTTATCAATAATTATTACATTTTAGAAACACTATTCCTATGTTTGCAATCAATAGGCTGCAACATTTTTAAGAAGAAAATGAAACAAACATTAGAAACAAATTTCACAGTGTTTGCTTATAGTTTCTGTGTTTCTGACAGGTCCATGAGAGCCCAAACTAGTATCTCTTGTCAGAAGGATGAGCCACATTAATTATTAGGAACACATGTGTACAGTTTTGTACCAATAAGTATCTCCACATTTTTGTAAACTGTTTTGTTGAACAGCTGTGATTTCTTCCTATGATAAAAGTTCTAGGAGAAACTTTTTTGAAACATTGATGAACTCTACAGCTTTCATAGCTCCTGGTGTGAATATATTGCAGTAAAAGTTGAACTGTTCAGAGGTACCTATTATTGATGTATAAACAGGAAAGCAAGTATTCTCATAAATAGCCATCCACCTCTTCTTGAAATGTAATGCCATTTCCATCCACCAAGCATACAGTAAATTTACTATGTGCCTTTGCTGTAATTTTCATTAATTCCCGGATTGCATACATTATATGTATCTTTTTAGAACTCTTTGTATTACTTAGTATACCATATCACATGGTAGGTATGAATGATGCCAATGGGGTAAAAACGTTTTATCTTCTCAAACCTACGCAGTTTCGCAAGAGCCAATTCTAGACGTAACAATTACCATTGTGTACTTTTTTTCCATCCCCCCACAGGGGAACTGCCACAAGCTTCTTCCTACATTATTACAAGGCACGCTAACATAACAACGTTTTGTTTTCAGTTATACGGTGCAACTAACGGTCATCAGTTGAGAACATAAATAATTGAAGCCACGGACTTCGGATGTTTTGTAGAAAACTATAACTTTGTTCTTTTTGGCCCAATCTGAAGTATTTATACATGGGGTGTCGTTTACATATTTAACTTTTTTTTTAAACCGAAAGTGGACATAGATTGTTTTTGCAGTTAGTGATTCAATTACATTAGCATTCATTCTTTGTGTTAATTGTGCATCTTACTGTGTAAGTGTGTATTATTGGAGGACATACAGTGTGTTCGGTAGAATCACTGCCAATAAGAAATGTGAATATCTCCTCATTCAGTTAAGTTAGAAATAAATTTTTATCTTATCTTGTGTAGAAAATCTCTGAGTTTTGTAACAATGAAAATTATGTCACTAGTGGGCCTGCCCGTGTATGACACATAGAGTTGTCATACCATTGTGAAACGATATCATCAGCTATTAGAAAGAGCCTCGAACATGATTGGCGTAATGTGGAGGGGCTCCATCTTGCCGAAAGAACTGATTCGATATTTGAGGGATTGCATAGTTTCGCAGCATATAAAGATATGTTGTTCCTGTCACTGTACTTTCAATGAAGAAGAAGAAAACAGGTACGATTACACAATCACAAGTCAAAGCACACCTCGCATTAACTTTAGGGCTATCATATTCGCATTGCATTACAACATGTGGGCTTTTTTCTCCTTACATTCTACAGTTATGCTGGTGCACAGTGGACTTTATACCTAGATCTGAACTGGCCGTCAAATTTATTTCTGCGGTCTGCGCTGAAATGCTTGCCTAACATCTTTAATTTTAGCTGCAGATTTTTTTAATTTCCTTCTTTCTTAACACAGGATCTGTTTCTAGCAGCTGATAATGCCATTTCACAACGGTATGCCGCTTGGATCATTTGCACCACATTGCTACCTGAATCTTCTTTGCAATGCAAATGGAAACTTTAATTCCGCTAACATTTAACTTTCTGCTGTGAATTCCATCATTTTAACTCTGTGTGACGCACTAGCGTCATAATTTTTCATCGCTACAAATCTTGGAGAATTTCTACATATGACATGATGGAAATCATATTTCTAACTGAACTGAGTTAAAGAGATATTCACATTTCTACAGGACACCTGTAAATTAGTATGTTAGGAAGATAATTCCATGCGAACGCCTTTCAGACAATGAACGCGCTTACAACTCGACTGACCAATAAGAATCGAATTACACTGATACCAAATAGCATGATGATCAAATAATAATGTGATAGCTTATTTTTTCCTACATTCATTTGTTTTATTCATGTCATTATAAATAAACGTAGTTAACAATAAAATTAAACGGTTTAAGTGTAGAGGAATGAAGAGTTCACATTAATCTGCTGCCATAACCTCAAAATTTTACCTATTTTTATTCCAAGGAGACTTTTATTCATATCATGTAGGCTTCTAATAGATTATTTTCTCGAATTATCATAACCCCAGGTGTTTAATTCTTTATAATAAAACGAAAGGCTGAAATCTTGCTTCTGGACTTATATTGCCGAATACAATTCGTAAAAGCTGATAGTTTTCCTAAGGTAGTTCGATTTCGCTTTTAGATTATGACAACAAACACTAATTAAGCTCAATTAAATAACCAAAAAGTTATCAGCAATCATTTTATTATACAAGATAATTATACAAGAAAAACATTTAAGTAAAATAATGGTGGACTTGAAACGTATTCTGATAAACTCTATAGAAATTCCAGGAAGCTGGCAGTTAAACCTTCACAGATATGGAATGTAGTATTAAAACATAACACTTAGCTCGGAATAATTAAAGTGAACACAGTGATTACAACAGCAATAATAATAATAATAATAATAATAATAATAATAATAATAATAATAATATTGTTGTATTGTAGAACCATTAAATAATAAAATTGTGAAAGGGGTCCATAATAATTCATCTATAAAAGTGAGTGTGCACACAACCATATTATGCAGTCAATAAACAAACAATATACCTATATATACGAAATTCTTTAAGAATGGGAAAAGATTGTACATGAAGGAATAGAGTTAGGAAAATAGATCAATAAATATCTTCTAATTTGCAGATGATATAGTATTAATTTTTGACAAGGAAGGTAGACTACAAAAGCAATACATCAACTGAATAATGTAAACAAAGAATACAATATAATAATTTCAAAGACTAAAACGAAAGTAATGACGTTCCGAGATAAATACCCAATAAGGACAAAAGTTGTGATAGAAGAAAAAATAATAGAACAAGTATCACACTTTCAATATTTGGGTTGTAATGTCACGTATGTAAAAGATCAAGCCGTTAATATAACAATACATAAGTTCGAAGCTGTGTGTGTATGAGTGGAACAATTATAATATTTTGAAAAACAAAGTGAGAAAAGACAGAATTAATATGCTACACAGCCATGACCTTACCAATTATTTTTATGGAAGCTTCATCTTTAAAAAGAATGGAAGAGAATAAAATTCAAGAAAAGCGCTTTTTACGATCTGTCAAAGGTAGCCAAAGGATCTTATAAGAAAATTAGAAGTGCGACCATTATTAGAACAATAGGTAATTACAAACAAGAATTGGGTAACATACCTAAAAAGTGACAGAAGATAGAATATCAAAAAATATGTTGACATATAACTCGAAAGGAAGACCAATTTGGTGGGGGAGGGGATGATGAATGGAAACAAAAATGTAAAATGTGAGATCGAAAGAGGTACGACCTAATCCGTGATAGGAGGAGTAGAACAAGAAGAAGAAGAAGAAGAAGAAGAAGAAGAAGAAGAAGACGTCATATCCTAAAATGTGTTATAATTTTTTTTGTTCGTATACGTTGTAACATAGTTGGTGGTAATATTTATTTCTAACATATAAATATGATGTAACTTGTAAACTGAATAATATTACGATTAATTTTAATACATGATAATAATGGAAATATACTTGGTGCAGTTCTTGAATAGATCTAACAACTTTCTATGTCCATTTAAATACCTCTTTGAAGTCTGAAGAAGCACACCATAATTATACTCATCCAATTATCTGATGACCGGCGCGGGGACTACATTGGCTGATAAACCATCACTCAAGGCCAGCCGGGCTATAGTGCGGGAGGGAGGGGTTTCCCAAATGCTACTACATTGCACTCAGTATCGTTTGAACAGTGAAGGAAACAGCACGTGTCTAATCCTGGCGTAAAGTCTGCTAAGAATACATAAATGGCAAATACCAGACCTAATTATTCTATTCCACAACGAGTGTTTATATATGATTCGTATCTCCGCACCAAGTCTGCTCGTGCTGCCAGAAGATTATTTGAAGAGAAATTCCCAGGTGATCGAGTTCCAAGTCGTAACGCGATTCATACATTAGTTTATAAATGTCGCGAAACGGGAAGTGTTCAAGATAAGAAGCGGAGGAGACGACGTACAGTGCTCACAGAAGAAACTCTTGATGACATTGGACACTGCCTAGAAAGTTCCCCTGAAAAATCTCTTAGCTGTCTTTCTCAGCAAACGGGAATTTCTTACGGTTCTCTACAAAGGGCTACCAAGTTACTTAGGTTAAAATCCTATAAAGTTACAGTGGTACAAGAACTGAAACCGGGTGATCTTGTATGTAGGATTAGATTTTGCCAGTGGATTTTGAATAAAGTGCATGACGGAGAAATTGATCCTAACCTCATTCTCTTTTCGGATGAAGCTTGGTTTTACTTACATGAACAAAACTACCGGTACTGGAGTTCTGAAATGCCTTATGTGCTCCATGATCAGAAAATAGGAGTTTGGTGCGCAGTCACCGGTGACAGAATAATAGGCCCAATTTTTTTTGAAGAAACAATTAACAGTGAAAGATATGTGCAAAACATTTTGCAGCCGTTTTTTACTCAGTTAAATGTGAGGGAACGTAGTTTCGGATTTTTTCAGCAGGACCCTACTAAGGCACATGTCGCCAATGTTTCCTTGCAGGCAATTCACGAAGTTTTTGACGATAGAGTAATCGGTAACAACATCTGGCCCGCAAGATCCCCTGATTTAACCCCCTGTGATTATTATCTCTGGAGAACATTAAAAGATGCGGTTTACAAGACAAATCCACACACTTTAGAGGAACTAAAGGATAACATCCGTCAAGAGATCAGTTTAATTTCTGAAAGAGAATTAAGAAACGTAATGGATAACTTCATAAGCAGATGCCAGAAATGTGTGGAAAATGAAGGCAGGCAATTTTAACATCTCCTTACGTGACATGGGTAAGTAAATAACATTTTCAATGCATTAGAATTAATTAGATTATCACTAGCATTTCATCCGCCCGCTCCAACCAGGCTGACCGTGAGCCATGGCCCACCGTCGGTCATTAGATGACTAGTTGACCCACTTTGTAGAAAAAATACGAAGTAGGTATCCAGTATTATTAATTTTTCATTTACCGCTAATTTTAGTCTAAACTTCTGTATGTGTGAGCCGGTTTTGAACCTACCTAAAATAACAGTTTTGATTTGTTTTATTTACGGACGCTCTTTAACATCTCAGGTCTTCAATGTTCCATTCAATTCAAGGCGTGAAACAGCTGGTAAATTTTGCTCAGAGACCCCTTCTTTCAGGCTCTAGTTATCTATTTTTACGCCCGAAAAAATCCATTGACTCTGGCCGGAGCTGTACCCGCGATCTTGGGTTTACGAGGCAAGTATGGTTATCATTAAAATAACAGGAGCGTAAGAGCATGATGTGAACAGTTTGGATTCCGAGGTCACACACACTGACCTCCTAGACTTAGACAATGCGTTATTAAAAATATACCACACTTTCTCACCGGCATATTTGCGGTGTGTCTTCCATTTTTGCTCACCAGGACGGCGGCTCTATGCATCACTTTCAGCGGTTCATCGTTTATTTTTCAGTTGAGGCCGAATGGCCGTAACGAGCCTCAAGTAAGTCATTACGTCCTCGGTTTCTATGTTTAACTCGAGGTTAGCCTTAGATGTGTGTGAATTGATTAGACTTTCCATTTTATTCCATTTGCTGTGCGCTGCTATCTGGTGCATTCCTTGTTGTTTGTGTTACAGACCATCAGCACACTATACCGCCATTTTCTCCTTCTTAGTCTGATTTCAGCGCATTCACGCCATCTAATAATAATATTAATATCCTCTTTCCCGTATTATTTTGCGTAAGTTTAAAAGTTGTACTTGTGGCTTGCATATATTGAAAAACCAATAAAGCATTTTTTACCAATTAGATGGATACACATTTTTTTGCATGTTTTTCGTATGCCATTGTATTCTTTAAATATACTATTAGTTGTTTTACAAACATAGTTTAATCTTATTTTAAATTGTAATCCAAGTAAATAAGTACTTTTTAAGTTGTTTTAATCATTATTTACAAATGATTTATTTAAATGGAATAATGGGTTCCAGTTTTTCCAACATTGATTAGAACAAGGGATGCTCCTTTTATTGATAAATCCACTTTTAATGCATTCTAGTATCTATTTTTCATATTTTTATATTCATACTAAACACCAACAATACAAACATTTAAAAAATATTTGTCAAGGCAGATTCATTTAAATTTTTTCAGCTAAACATTATAAAAGCGATAGAGAATATGTATGCAGTAATACTCCATTTTGTGTTAAGATGCTCATTCAATTGTTTATTTCAATATGATAATACATTTTGTCAAGCAAATATTGTGGAATGTTATGATTACAAGTATTGTGTCATATGCTGTTACCAATAGATAAGCGATTTCTAGTGTCATATATGTACGGTAGTTTGAACACCGCAATATAATCTGAAGATTTAAGGTTGTATTTGGCTTGAAGGAGAATATAAATGGAATTCCTATTATTGCGAAGGCATAACTTTAAAGTAATTCGCAGTGGTTAGCAAATTGCTTATAAATACCATAAATAAGGATGTAATTGTTTTATTTTCGCACTGTTTTATGAAAATTTTTGAACCGAGTTTTATTTTTTTATTTTTGGAACGCTTTCTTGTCACATTCTGAGGAAGAAAAATAAAATATGTTCTTTTATTATGAGATTAAAATAGATGTAACCTAAACAGCACGACCAGAGATGTAAATAAACATCTTTGTCCTAATCCAAGTACTATGTGATCGGTCTTAATGAACACGTAAATAACACATGTACACTAACTAGTGACAGTGTTTGCACCTACTAATCTACAGGTTTTGTGTTCGAACCCCTGTGAGAGCAAGCTGTCTGAGGAAGATTATTTTTTTTATTTCGGAGTTTCTTCTTACTCTGAAATTGTGAATGCCAAATGGCTCTAAGGCACAAAGGACTCGGATATTTGCGTTAAGATGACAGTGAAACATAAACATAGGAAGTGAATAAATAAACTGAAGAATGAAAGAAAGAGAGACAGGAAGAATACGCAATTATAGTCTGTATAATATAAAGATTCACGACAGTAATTATAAATTTAAAGGTATAAACAACGAGCAGGTAAATGTAAGGTTTATAATCGTACATAACAGAAAATAACCTAAAATATTTGAATAAATTGCAACTTAATGGGGAAAAAAAAAAAAAAAAAAAAAAACGGAGATTAGCATGGATAGAATAAGATAAACTAAACAAATAATGAGTAAAATAAAGGGAGAGATTAGTTGAAAATAAGCACATGTGGGATAGGTAAGCGATGATAGCACACAATCATAAAAATGAATATATAATTGACGAGAGGAAGAAACTAAATAAAGGGGGGAGGAGGGAAAAGGCAAATACAACGCGGATTAACTAAAATAGGTAACTGTAAAACCAAAATTATAATATCTATAATATTAAGAAGAACAATTCAAACCAAGAACAAGCAGATATATCCCAGATAAATGAAGACAGACTGAAATAGCAGAACGTATTTAAGAAAACGGAAAGGTATACACAGAAGCCAAGAACAAGCCTCAATAGCCTGTTAACTAATAAAAAATAATACTTTTTTCCTTCGCGGGACCGCTCCAGTGAATTGACGGAGCACTGCAGTTCTCGTCTCGTTCCCACGCTTGAAAGCCTGCCGGGGAGGTCAGTACGCAGTACGAGTTTAACTCTAGAAAGGTATAGACGTGTTCTTGTGTGTTGTGTGACAGTGTATTTAAGTAACCGTTAGGTGGCATAATACCGCGCATTAGTTACATTCATATGGCTCAATTCAGGTATTCTATTACCCAAAGAGTGTTTATTTACGATTCGTACGTGCGCACAGAATCGGCTCGTGATGTACGGAAATTGTTTCAAGAGAAATTCCCAGATATTCAACTTCCAAGTCGAAGTTCGATTCACAGACTGGTAACTAAATGTCGTGAAACGGGAAGTGTTCTTGATAAAAAGCGTACTCAGCCACGTACAGTGCTCACAGAAGAAATGTTAGATAACATTGAACATGTTCTGGAACATTCCTGTCAAAAATCACTCCGACAACTTTCTCAGCAAACGGGAATTTCTTATTCCTCTGTTCGGACGGCTACAAAGTTACTGAAGTTAAAATCCGATAAAATTACTGAAGTGAAAGAACATAAACCGGGAACATCCAGGAAGCAGGAGTAGATTTTGCGAATGTATTTTAAATGGTGTGCATGAATGAGTGCCGTAATATAATTTTGTTTACGAACGAATCCATGGTTCCTTTACATAACAAACTATACTGGAGTTCAGAAATACTGTAATTTTTATCTCTGGGGGAGGGGTATGAAGTAAAGAGTGTACAAGATAATTGCACATGCATTAGATGAACTGAAAAATGACATTGGTGAAGAAATTTCTTCCATTTAGAGACTAATGGTTAACTTCATAAACCAATATCAGGAAATGTATGAAAAAATGAAGGGTGACAGTTCCAGCATCTTCTTGCTTGATAATGGTGAGTAAATGCACCTTTTAAGTATTTAAGTGTTAGTAATAACTTAACAACAATCACAGCTGCACTTTCCGACTCCCATTCACCGCGTTACCAGCTTGGACCGACTGACCGGCCGTTACGCGAGGAGTGGTCCCGCGAAGGAAAACTCATCCATTACAAACAGAAAAGTTAATTAGTCATAAAGAGTGAGTAAATTGCTAGAAGGTAAGAACAGGTAAATAGTTTCCGAAACAATTTCGATTCGCGAACTTGCTTCATAAGGACATGAGCTAAACAACTCTTTATCGATACTACAACGAACTCTTTATCATTACTACAACATGTAAATTGGTCTAGAGTTGCTGAGTGTCAGTAGTATTCCCCTAAAAACGACGTTCAACAACTTAAAATGTTGTAAGTTCAAATAATTACATTTATTAAACAACAAAATATAAGTTAAATATGTAGATTAATTCATCAGTAGAATAACCTATTTTTAAAGTAAGATTTTATATTTCAATACATAATTCCATGCTGACTGAAGTTACACAGTTACAGGGTAGTTTTAATATTTTAAACAATACGGTGCATCCTTCTTACTGAATTTCAAATGAAGAGCGAGTGAATAGATTGCTTTGGATGGTACAGAGCTTTGGAATAAAAAACCACAGAAATTGAAAGTGATCTAGACTATGAGTTTATTGAACTTTGTCGTCTGGCGCCCATAGTCGAGGAAACTACTTCCTGTCAGTAAATATTTATATTTCATTGAATATAAATATTCAGTAAATATTTATATTCAATGAAAACAACTTGTCTAATTAATGATGCACCCCGTTCAATATTTCAAGTGCAAAGTACCTTTATTAAGAGGGGGGACCTTAAACATTCACCATTAGGGGGGAGGGGGAATTGGCGTACCCCTTTCAAGATTTCCTGAACTCCCAGAGGGTTGACGAACCACACTTTGGGAAACACTCCTGCAGACAAGACGAACAGGCAAATATAATACAAAGAATTAATGAATGAATAAACTGGAGAGAGCGTAAATATTCACAGAACTGCTGTAAATAAGCAAAAAATGGACGTGCAAACGAACAAATAAATAAATTAAAGAAAAAGAGAGGATAAAACAGAAACATGTAAGATTGAGACTACCTGAAAAACTAATGACAAAATAATAAATGAACCGCTAAAAATATTATTGCACAAGAAAAAGCAAGCAAGTGCAACATGGATAAGCTAATAGAAGGCGAATAAAAGTAGATTAAATAAATTAAAATGACAAGGGGGAACCAAAGATAGACTTATACAGCCTAAATAATAAAGCTAGACAGTATGTACTAATTGTAAAGTCTCCTGCTTTCATGAGCCAAAATGAACAACATTCCAATTAACTTTAATTAAGCAAGAATGAATACTTATTAATTATTTCCAAAAGTACTGTAAAGCTTTTAGGCAGTGTTCTTTAAGGATGAAAATAAACGTTAATTTTAGCCTAGATAGAATAAGCCAGAGCAACCAAACAAAATGAGTAAAATAAAGGGATAAGATTAGTTAAAAATAAGCACATGTGGGCTAGCTAAGCGAATGTAAGCATACAATCATAAAAATGAATACATAAACTAAAATAAACGAAGGGAGAAAATGAAGTCTGGATAAACCATAATTGGCGACAGAAAAAAACAAATAAAGGGGGAGGAGAGAAAATGCAGATACAGCCTGGATTAACTAAAATAGGTAACTGTAAAACCAAAATTATAATAACTATAATATTAAGAAGAACAATTCAAACCAAGAACAAGCAGATATGTCCCAGATAAATGAAGACAGACTGAAATAGCAGAACGTATTTAAGAAAACGGAAAGGTATACACAGAAGCCAAGAACAAGCCTCAATAGCCTGTTAACTAATAAAAAATAATACTTTTTTCCTTCGCGGGACCGCTCCAGTGAATTGACGGAACACTGCAGTTCTCGTCTCGTTCCCACGCTTGAAAGCCTGCCGGGGAGGTCAGTACGCAGTACGAGTTTAACTCTAGAAAGGTATAGACGTGTTCTTGTGTGTTGTGTGACAGTGTATTAAGTAACCGTTAAGTGGCATAATACCGCGCATTAGTTACATTCATATGGCTCCATTCAGGTATTCTATTACCCAAAGAGTGTTTATTTACGATTCGTACGTGCGCACAGAATCGGCTCGTGATGTACAAAAATTGTTTCAAAAGAAATTCCCAGATATTCAACTTCCAAATCGAAGTTCGATTCACAGACTGGTAACTAAATGTCGTGAAACGGGAAGTGTTCTTGATAAAAAGCGTACTCAGCCACGTACAGTGCTCACAGAAGAAATGTTAGATAACATTGAACATGTTCTGGAACATTCCTGTCAAAAATCACTGCGACAACTTTCTCAGCAAACGGGAATTTCCTATGGCTCTGTTCGCACGGCTACAAAGTTACTGAAGTTAAAATCCGATAAAATTACTGAAGTGAAAGAACATAAACCGGGAACATCCAGTAAGCAGGAGTAGATTTTGTGAATGTATTTTAAATGGCGTGCATGAAAGAGAAATTGGCCGTAATATAATGGTTCCTTTACAAAACAAACTATACTAGAAATACTGTGATTTTTATCTCTGGGAGAGGGGGTATGAAGTAAAGAGTGTACAAGATAATTGCACATGCATTAGATGAACTGAAAAATGACATTGGTGAAGAAATTTCTTCCATTTAGAGACTAATGGTTAACTTCATAAACCAATATCACGAAATGTATGAAAAAATGAAGGGCGGCAGTTCCAGCATCTTCTTGCTTGATAATGGTGAGTAAATGCACCTTTTAAGTATTTAAGTGTTAGTAATAACTTAACAACAATCACAGCTGCACTTTCCGTCTCCCATTCACCGCTAAGGAGAACTCATCCATTACAAACAGAAAAGTTAGTCATAATTTTTTTTGATTGATTTATTTACGGACGCTCTTTTACATCTCAGGTCATCAGCGTCCCATTCTATTCAGGGCGTGAAACGGCCGACAAATTTTGCTCAGAGGCCTCTCTTTCAGGCTTGAGGTTCTTTTTCGTGCCGTAAATGTACGACACGGGACCCAGGGCATTACTTCCCTTCCGAAGGAAGCCATACTTAAGATTTTTACGCCCGAAAAAATCCATCGGTCCTGGCCGGGTTCGAACCCGCTATCTTGGGTGTAGGAGGCAAGTATGGTTGGTAACCACTACACCACCAGGACCGACAATTAGTCATAAAGAGTGAGTAAATTGCTAGAAGGCAAGAACAGGTAAATAGTTTCCGAAACAATTTCGATTCGCGAACTTGCTTCATAAAGACTTGAGCTAAACGAACTCTTTGTCGATACTACAACGAACTCTTTATCGATACTACAACATGTAAATAGGCCTAGAGTTGCTGTAGTTTCGGTAGTATTCCCCTAAAAACGACGTTCAACAACTTAAAATGTTGTAAGTTCAAATAATTACATTTATTAAACAACAAAATCTAAGTTAAATATGTAGGTTAATTCATCAGTAGAATAACCTATTTTTAAAGTAAGATTTTATATTTCAATACAGAATTTCATGCTGACTGAAGTTACACAGTTACACGGTAGTTTTAATATTTTAAACAAAACGGTGCATCCTTCTTACTGAATTTCAAATAAAGAGGTGAGTGAATACATTGCTTTGGCTGGTGCAGAGCTTTGGAATCAAAAACCACAGAAATTGAAAGTGATCTAGACTAAGAGTTTATTGAACTTTGTCGTCTGGCGCCCATAGTCGAGGAAACTACTTCCTGTCAGTAAATATTTATATTCACGCCTTATTTAAAAGAAATGAAAACATGTCTAATTAATGATACACAATTTTTTCTCCTCCCCCCGGGAGAAAAAGGATGAATATAAACGTTCACCTTGATATAACACTTAACTTTATCAATTGTGTTGTGCATCAAGTTCGGCTCAATCTGGAAAGTACCGAGTTTACAAACGTCTATTTTCGAGCTAATATTCATCTAAATTAGTTCAAAAATCTACCATGGAAAATGTCATAATATTGCAGGAATTCTGCAAAGATGAAATAAATGGGGGACAATGGTATTTTGCTATGACAGATGCGAGTTATAGAAAATAAGTATGTCAGGAGATATAAGATTTTCAGATCGATATCTAGCACAAATATTTAACGAGTCATTTCCTTTTTTTATTTCAAGAAAAGCAACAATCCAGGGTTGAACTTGTTTTTCAGGATTCCGAGTCTCTTTGTAAGGGCTTAAAATGTACCCGGCGGCCTGAAGCATGGATTGGCTCGCGGGCGCTTAACTACTTCTCGTTCATTGGTTGGAGCGCCATTCATTGAAATAACGCCCCCATAATGGAATCCCTCGGAGCTTGTTGATGTTTATACATCTCATTATGAGCTTGTGTATAACATTTTCCATCTTATTTTCTTGTTGATATTTCAGAAACCTCGTAATCTTAAATTGTTATGTTTAAAATGAGATTAATCTGTCCAATTCGTACCAAGTGCGTTTAATAATAGTATGATGGGCAAAGTATAGGAGCTTGCGTAGTATATGCGATACCATGGGCGGAGCTTACTGTAGGGTTGGAAGGAGGTTGTCTGGAGGCGGGGTCAAAATTCCTCTTTGCACGCTAGCTGCAAGATGGCGGCAGAACATCCCGCGATACGCCACAGAGCGGGTCGTCATACGAAGGGAAATCGTCCTGCTAGTTCACAGCCTGGATCATTAGTGAGTTTTGCCGGATTTTGCCAATAGATGTCGTCGTAATCAACGGTAGTGAATGAGAGTGGCAGGAGAGGGAGTAGTGGGAGTTTGTGTTTATTTCGCACGTGACAAGTAAGGAAAAAAAAAAAGTTAAAAAAATTTGTAATAATATATCGCTGGATTTTAGGTCATCCTTATTAAGGGAATTAATTCCAGAGGGCAGTGAATTATTGTGTGTATTCCTAAGTGTATATTTTAATTTGTTAAATAATGGATTTAAATTTAAATTAGTAAAACTAAATAATTAATTTACTTTTCAAGCTAGATAAAATTCTAAACGAATAAAATTTAATAAATATATATTTTACCATCATATAACATCCACGGGAGGGAATATTTATTTTAAAAGTAAAAATAAATTTTGAGGAATGCATGTTCCGTGTAGTGCAGGCTCTAATATATAATGTTTTGCAACAACTTTCTGCATTGACGATTTATTTCAGAGTGTGAGCACAAATTAATAGCGAAATACGAAGCGTGTCACACGTGTGATTGTATAGGTCATTGCAAGTGTTACTGCCACTGGCCACACAGCCCGTGGTGCCCCCTGTGAGATGCGAAGGATACCACCACAAAACAAAGGTAAGAAGATGGAGGACAAAGGTGACTCGTAGTTAAGAGGTGCATTACGAGTATTTTGATAATTATTTTACGTATTTTGAACTAAGTGTTGTCAAAACCATATCCTAATTCACATATGCATGTTGCGGGTAGGTTTAGTACCTGTTTTGAAGAAATTCGAAAAGAGTATTTGGGTGTGTCCAGGCGAATCCATTTTGGGTGCAAAATCCTGTGTTTGGTTGGGTATATTATTGTCTGAATTTTTACTGTAACATATTGTATGTTAAAAATACCAATTATATTTGCCTTTATGATTAAGTAGTGTGAGTGTCAGATGTTTTTTTGGTTTTTTGCAGAAATGGCGGTGAAATTCTTTTTACTTATATTGTTGATTTCTGTACAATTATTGCATTTTAACGTTATATATTCGGCTAGCCATTTAAACGCAGTTCATACGAAATTGCTTTTAATTCTTGATAGTTGTGAATTTATATGAACACAATAGTATACAAATACTTATGACCTCCAAAGGGTTGTTGACCCACTCTTAGATGAGTGTAGGTGTGCTAAAATGCTCTGTTCCAGTGACAAACAGGAATGGTAACGAGTCGCATTTATTTGGTTTACATACATATACCCAACTTTATTCATACATGGTAACACATTTTAAGATTATTTGAAGGTTTAAATACCGATGGAAAGATAATAAAGTTAAAATACGAACTAAACGATTCCTATATTTAGCCTTTTGGAAATTTTCTGTTAGATCAACTACATTTCAACTAACTAGTGATTAATTTTAATTTATTTATTCACTTGGATAGCTAATTTGATATGTAAGTTGGGTAGATTAATAGGATCATTAATTTGTGATGTTACAAAAAGTACTGGAGGGATTAATTGAAGTACATGATGTACTGTATTTCGGTGTGCTGAAGATGACAAAGTGTGCACCTAGTATATTAAGATAATTGATATGTTATGGATAGGCTGTATTACTGTATTTGTGTTAATGGTTTTATATAATTTTACATGCTCAGGTACCTGTTCTTTCTTACTGCCAGTTATGTTAAGCATTTGAAATTATGTAACCTTTATGTTGAAAAAATTCTAATCAGAGTGCTGTAATCTGCAATAATGGGCATTAGTCAGACTAATATAGGCCTAGGACAGTGACCCTTCTGTAGCACTGGAAGATTGGAAACATGTGATTGTTAGTGATGCCTTTTCTTTTTAATTCATAGATAAATTTTGTACAAGAAAATACATGTATGTTTTATATACCTTATTCATGGCAGAAGTTACTCATCAAAAATCAATCACTTTATTTGAAGAAAAAAAATATTAGATATACCAAGATTGTGTCTTTAGTATGAGGCTTTTGGGAGAAATGTTGACTAATTGCATAGCAAATAGATGCTTTTACAAGCAACTAGCCACTTTAATATCTGGGAGTCATCTTCCAAAAAACCGGTGAGCATATCAAAGACAGGACCATTGTCACATTCAGAACCATAAGCGATATAAATTTACATAGAATATCCATAAGGATAGGAAAGTAACCTTTGTATGCTAAAGTCACTCCTACTGATATGTGCCCTACAAATATGGAGCTATCTCAAATAGAAAGACCTAGAACTGATCATATGTAAGAACAACTTTCTCGAAAAAGCCTGAAGAGTCAAAATTTACCCAATCCAGACATAAATGGACTTGTATGGTGAGCCATTCCTGATAGATGTTTGAAGTGCTATACCAAATATCAGAAATTAACAGCTATGATGAGATCTTAGAAAGAAAAAGGAAACAGTGCAATTGAATTGGATTTTTATGCAATGGATGTGATGCTATACTGCAGCTGGGAGAACATATGTTAACCCAATTCACTGTGCATGGTTTTCACCATAAAATCTGTCCAAAACCAGCTTTTCGTTGAGACACTGAATACTGTGTAATTTTTGTGTGAGGAAATATGCACACAATGTCATATTTTAGAGTCTTGTACTTGGACAAAGAGCTTAATAATAATGGAGCTCTAGGTTGATATTTGAACAATTTTGGTGGAATATACAATAAACTATTTATTAAGACTGTGTTTAAATGATTAATTTTTGTTTATTATTTTTTATTAAAAAGAGAATTTGCATTTAATTTACACATTGCTCGGTACCACATTTGCATTAGAAAGGGATAAACCTTTCTTTTTAGAATTTTAAAAAAATGATAGAGCTCTTTGCTGCATTTCTTTTTTAGCATATATTTATTAATAGGTCTGAAATGTAGGAACTTTGCAATAGAAAAGGGATTGAATTACATAGACTAAATAACATTAATCTCATCTGCTACTGCTAAACCCTTTAGCAAAATAATTAAGTATCAATGTAATTTGGCATAATATCATTCTTTATTATAAAATATATAAGATGAAGAAACAGGAATAATGCAGTAGGAAATGTAAATAAATGTTGATGAAATTGTTTAATTTTATCAGATATAAAATGAAATTGGGAGCAAATCCAGTGTAAATGAGAAAGAAAAAAACTAATTTCACTCATAGTGCAGTATCTGCCAAGTAAATCACTGTCATTTCAGAACAAGAAAAGGAGTTTACAGGGCACGTGAGTTGACTTGGAATTCAAAATAAACAGGCAGTGTAGGTATGTGTGTGCAGTGGCAGGACATGTATATCACACTGGAATATTACTTTATTTTATATTGTTTTATGAACCATGAAATCTGATAACTTTTGAATGATAATGAAGAATATAACTGGATACTAGGATGAATGGCTTTGTATTCGAAAATATTGTGCTATAATTTTGCTTATAAAACTCATTTATTTAGTAGATGAACTTTTTATATTACATTTCCAAGATCATGTCAACAAACTGAAGTAGGTATATTAAATTTGTTTTTTGAAAATGCAATTTTAATGTTGCAATATTATGAATCTTAATTGATTGTAAATATATCATTACTTTGTGTAATGAAATGCTTAGAAAGCTCTATATGTTTACAATGATGTTTAATACTACATAAAAGAACTAAAATCAATTGTGAGAGTGATCAAAATTCAGTGACTAGCGTGTCCTTCATGGGTCATAAACCGGTGAAGCCATGAGAAAGAACTAAAAATGTAGGAAACAAATTAAAGATTATCGACCAGAGTAACAAATGGATGAAGCAGTTGAAAAAAAATTGGAGGATGACTGCATATAATTTGGATAAGCCTTGATGACCTTTTTGTTCCCCCCCCCGAACTGAGATTACAGCTCTTCAGCTATTTATTTATGTTATGTTGATAAGGGCAGTTCAAGGATAGAGAGAACCAGAATATTATTTTTATGATTTTATTAAACCCTTAATTTAATGTTACTGTTAATGTTAGTATGTATAATAACTGGTTAGATTATAAAATAACCAATATGAGTCATTGATGTTAAAGATATATGCAATTAATTATTTTAATCGCTTATTGTACATGACCAAACCCTCTTGGCTAAAGTGATAAATTATAATATTCAAATAAATACGGTATATTTATTAGAGCTTTGGAAATAAAAATGCAATATTTTATCACTGAAAAAAATGTTCTATTCTTACCATTTGTAAAATAACATGTCCTAATGTTGTATAAATAGGTAGAGTTAATGGGAACAGGTTTAATAAATTCTAATAGGATATATTATTAACATTCCTTTGTCTATAGCTTCCTAAGTATAATTTAAATAAACAACCTTCTAACTAAATAAATTGTACTTATGCAGCTGTAGACAGTGGAGAGGTATTAGATCCTATAATAATTTGTATTAAACCTGTTCACACTAACTCTATTTACAAAACATTGGAACATGTTTCAAGGGCAATCACACCCATCTGTTGACCACACCTGATTTCTGTTATCACTGAACATGTACTGAAAGAGATTGCAAAGATGTGACAACATTGTTTTCCTGAGTGAACTCTGAAGCACCATGTCCCTCAAACATATCATAAATAAGCAGCTCAATTCCAAGAAAAAAGACTGTCATAGCAGTAAACAATGCTGAAAGTGATTGCAAAAATGTGACAATGTTGTTTTCCTGAGCAAACTCTATGCGCTGTATTCCTTATGCATATATCAGCATAACAAATAAGCACCTGGGTGACTGTAATCTTAATTTCAGGAAAAAATGGCTATCAAAACTATTCTGTTCTTTATCTGAAATGTATTAATTAATATAGAACAATAGAATTATTGTGCTTAATCTCTAATTTGTGTTTGTACAATTGCTACAAATAGATTTTTTCATTTTCAGGTGAAAAGTCAAACTCCCCAAGGGTGACATTGCGCCTACATCAAATAAAAGCAAGGGATGAAAAAAGGGCCAATAAAGTTGCAGCGGCGGCAGCTGATGTAGCTTCTTATGATAACAGGTATTCAGTCTAAGAATGATTTTCACATAATCCATGTATTTGTATAACTGTTTTAAATTATAAAATGATATAAATTATACAATTTTTTATCTACAAAAGTTTAAATCTATAAACTCTTGTGAACCCATTTGTAGAATGCAAACAGGATTAGGATGTGGCCTCGCATATCATATTTGAGTGGCCATTCCTGGTAAGAAAGGAACTTACTTATTCTATAATCAGGGAAGGCCGAGCAATGCTTGCTGACATTGGAACCAAATTCTGCAACTTGTTCAGGGAACAGATTAAACTCCCCATTATCATATCAAATATAATTTCAAGTATTTTCATCCATTTAACAAGTCCTCATTTTAGAGAGATATATTCTTTAAAATATAAACTTATTAATCATTACAATATCTTTACACAGATTTATTGTTAATAATTTTTTGCATCCTTACATTACATTATGTTCATTACAGCTGATGGATAGCAATTAAATTGATAACTTTGGCCTCTTATATTATTTATCTTTACCACTGTGGCAAAATGAACAACAACCACAGCAGCAAAGGAAAAAAATGCAGCAAGAATATGTGCATGTGGCATTTAACTGTTAGTCATGTTTGATACCCTACAAAATTGTAGTGGTAGAATTTGTTATATTCATTTAAGCTTTTTAATTATTAAGATGTGCAGGGAGAGAGGTAGTATGTTACGCTGGTAAGTGGCATAAAATATATTCTGTATTCAGCACATATAGTGTGTCCAGTAGAATCAATACCAATAAGAAATGTAAATATCTCCTCACTAAATTAAGTTAGAAATGTAATTTTCATCTTATTTTATGTAGAAACTGTCCAAGTTATATAACCATGAAAATTATTAGTCTAGTGCAAGTGTGCGTGGAATGACAACACACAATTTTGTGAAATGGCATAATCACAAGTCAAAGCACACCACACATTAACATTAGGGCTATCACATTTGTATTCCATTATGACATGTGAGTTTTCTTCTCTCCATATTCTGCAGTAAAGACAGTCCACTTTACCAGGATGTGAAAGGTGGCTTCATCATAGAATGCGACATGATTGAGGAACCATTGTCAACATCAATGTGAAATAACATTTAATTGGTGAATTTGGCCCATCTGGGCTCATCATTTGACTGCAACTTCTGCACAATTTGGACTTTGTAAGCTCAAAGTTGCATTAGACAATATCATGAACAGACTCTTAAGTATATTCTTTCCCAATTTATCATTTCATTTGATTTATCATCAGTGTCAACTGCCTGTGGTGCCTTAATGGTAAAAACAGGCATCAAGCACTACTTAAAAAAAAAAGGGCTCTAAGTTACATTGTGTAATATCATGAACAGTGAACTGTGGAATACCCAGATATGAACTGGTCCATCATTTCTGCAGATTGGGCTGAAATGCTTGTGTAACATCTTAGATTTTGTTTGTTTGTTTTTTAATAAATTTGCCATTTCGCAATGGTATGACACACTGGACCATTTGCATCATATTCCTGACCAATTCTTCTTTACACTGCAATTGGGAACTTAATTCTGCTAAGCAATGACAACATTTCACTTTCTGCTGGACTGTTAATTGTGCCTTTTAGAGTACAGGCCTTAACGACCTTGGCCACCCTGGCGGTCAGTGTACTGATGCATTCAGTCTGTCGCTCAGGACAAATTTGCCGTAGTACAATTTGAAATGCTTACACATTCAATGTATTCACCTGATCTTGCTCCCTGGAATTACAATCTGTTCCTGAAACTATAAACATAAATTTAAGCCAAATAAGAGGTCTTACAGGATGTAAAGGAGTATATTTAGGTCCTCAGAATAAATCCATTACCATGAGGGAATCATTAATCTGGAAATATGTTGGAGTAAGTGCATTGAGCTTGGAAGGAACTAAGTCAAAAAAGTAAAGTATGTTGCAACACTGAACTCTTTATCATCAAGCCACCCTTATAAGAAATGAGAATGTACAGCTGACTATCTCTTATTCTGTGTTTTTCCTTTTTTCTAAGCAATATTTAATAGTTGGCACAGTCAAAGACCATAACTCAAATCACAAAAAATGCCTTGGGCATACATTTTTTTAATAAACTGTAATAATCATATCACAGCAGTTTGCTGGCTAGCACATTTAAGGAGCCAATTTGTTTTGCAGCATTTATACTTGTTTCTTACCTGATTATAACATGAAGAAAATTGCTGGGTTCTAAGGTAGGATCCAAATAAAAGATTATGGTTGAATCTAAAATAATTTATTTTTCCACTAATCATTAGAATAAGAATTGTTAAGGACCTGTATATTGTCATTTCAAAATGTGCTCCATAATGTCCATTGCCATTTTATTGGGTTAATAATTATGGAATTCAGTTATTGTTTCCTTTAACTAGAAGTGTTAATTGGAACTTTTACAGTGAAGCTAATCATATAATTTAAGATTTTTGTATGATTGAGTTGAACTACACACTCATAAAAAGATCTTAATTTGTTTCCTTTTTTACATATTAAACTTACGACTTTTTCAGAGTCCAGTTTAGTGTTAGCATGGAGGGCAAAAATGGCTGCGAGGATGTTTATGAATTTAAAAGCAGTAAAGAAGCTACACCAGTTCGTGGGAGCAGTGCATCACCAGATCTGGAGAAGAAAGATTCTTCTGCAGTAATGACTGAGGCCAAGGATCCACACAACAGTCCTGTTCGACAAGACAGCTCCTCAGACCAACCAAACAAGAGAACATTTGCAGATGTGAGTGAGGGGGGAGAAGAAGGTGATGAGGAAAATAAACGTAAGAAGCGGAAGGACTCTGAAGGAAGTAAAGAAAATACTAGGAACAGTGGGAGTGCTTCTGGAAGATTTTCTGGTGGCAGAAATGGTGTCAGTATGGAGAAATGCTCTAAGGCAGCAAATAACAACTCTAAGAATGGCAGTGGTACCAGTAACAAGAACACGTATAGTTCAGGGAATAGTAACAGCTCTGATCGAAAAAGTCCCAGTAACACGGGAGCAACAGCAGGCAATAGTCCAAAGCTGGCAGCTTCTTCTACTCCAGGTGGTAACACTGGCAAAGCAATGTCAAGTCTGCCCCCAGAGAGTGACAGTGAGGGAGATGAAACTCGAGGCAAAAGCAGCAGCAGTGGCAGTACTGAATCAGGAAGCAGTCATACATGGACAGGTGGTCCCAAAGTTCCTCCCCTGAAGATAGTCATTCCTCAACAAAGTGCATCTATGGAGCAGGAGCAAGGGAATCGTAATGGTAAGAATGGTGCTGCAAGGCACCATCAGGCACTTCCATATGTTGTGGCATCCTCCAATAGCAATGACTCTGTGTCTGAGAAAGAAACATCAAGCCAGATAACAGCAGGCTCTAATTCAAGTAACAGTGCCATGACTACAACAGCAGTGGACAATGGAAGCAATGGAGGTGGAGCAGCAAAGGGAGATGATAAGAAAGATGGAATGTCTTCAGGCATGTCTACTGAAGACCAGCGTTCAACACATCATCAGAGAGTATTGCGCAGTTCACATAGGTCAGGAACCGGCACATCTACTAACTCTGCAAATGCAGGTGCTCTACCTACAACTACGTCCACAAGTACACCTGTCTCTTCAACATTGGTTGTGTCTGGATCTTCTGCTGCCTCTCCAACTTCCACAAGTTCCACCAGTTTGAGTAATAACAGCAGCAATAATGGCAATAGCAACAACAATGGCAATAACATCAGTGGTAGCAGTAACACTAATACCACTAATGGTGCTGGTGGTACAGTAGACAGAAGCTCCAACAATTCATCCCCCAATCAAAGCAACAGTCAACGCCAATCACCTGCTCCCATAGAGACCATTGCCACAACAACAACAAATACAGAAACCTGTACCACCACAACAACAACTAACTCTACGAAAACTGTGGCTCCAACACCAACACCAGCTCCAGCGCCTCAAGAGGAAAAGACTGCTGATACCCCTGAGCAGCAGAATCCACCAGCTCTGCCCCCAGCACCTCCACAGCCGCCACCTGTTGAACTTCATCCCAGAAAACGCAAAATGAAGCAAAGCAAAGAAAACCAGTCATCTACATCTACGACTTCTTCTTCAGAATCCACAGATACGACCAGTACTACAACAGAAGTTCATCCACATGAGCAACCAATCACAAACTGCTACCAGCTCTTCCTTAACATCAGAAAACAGGTATGTGAATTTTTAAGGATGCAAATATAGTTACTTGGATTAAAAGAAAAAAAAATGAACCTTACACGATCATTAAGAACTGTGCATTATGCTATTGTCGATACTAAGGTTTAGTTATAAATCTTGTGTCTTTCAAGAAATTCACATGGGAACATAATGAGTGAAGAAAGATAAAATGAGGGTAGAATTTTGGAATAAGCCTAAAACTATAGTTGAGGATGTTGAAAATAAATTATAGATGAGTCTTAATGATAAAATAGTTCTTAAAAGTACACAAAATATTAACAAATGAATAGTAGTGGGAAAAATATGTTGAAATCTGTGTTAAAGTAGAGAGAGAAAGGATAACATTGTTCAGATCCTTAGTGATATGCTTAACCCATTAGCATTGTATTTAAATGTCCTTCCCAGATCAGAAATCAGATATAAATAGCTCTGTAGGGTTGTGAAAAGCATGTTCATATACAAATTGTCATGAAAGATAAAGTAATAAATATTTTTCCATGAACTTGCACTCTTCAGGCTATTGACAGTGAATTAGTAAAATGTTGATATAAGATATCAATGTTAATTCAATATGGAATCGAACACAGTGAAACATGCATTAATAATCTCTTCTGAGTTGAAATATTTAGAACACTCGTTATGGTTTCACTTACATTATATTTACTCAGGACATGTTTCGTGGAGCAATTGTCCACATCAGCTGTTGAACAACTGTTGGATCATTTGTAGAAGTTGGGTAGGTTGGTATCTGGTTGACTATGGTGGTCTTGTGATAAATTTGAATAAAGTGTGCCTGCTTCCAGGATGTCAAAATTCAAATGGTTATGCGCCTTAAATTAAAATTAAATTGGAACTTGCACAGTGAAGCTAATCATATAATTGATATCATTGTATGATTTAATTGAATTACACACACTTAATGCTTCACTTGTCATAATGTATGGAACCAGTTTCGAGAACATTAGTTCTCATCTTCAGCCAGGCTAAAGTCCAACTCAACAGGTTATGCTCCTGTTTATTTCATATAAATCCTTTCCCATATGTTTAATTCTTTTGGTTGTTGAACACTTTTTAATAACTTGATGTCTTTTCTATTTCATGGTTTTCATTCCAAAAATGTACTGCCACAGCCGATTGATCTATTTCGGTGTTTCTCCAATGTTCCTTCAACCTAATGCCTATATTTCTCTTTGTCTTTCATATGTACATTTTTTCACAATCCTTACAATTAATCTGGTAAGTACAATATTTTTTCTCTTTGACCTGGAATTTGCTTTGTTTAATTTCAATAAATTTTTACACTGTATCGGTTTTGAGGTGCTAAGATGATATTGTACTGCTTGAAAATTGTTTGAAATTTTTTATTTACTGACGGGTGGTAAGTGAACTTTTTCCTCCCCTCCCTGATAAATCACTCAAAGTTGTGGCAGACCCTTTTTGCTTCTGGGATCTTTTAGTGATCTTGAATTGAAACCATGAATTTTGTGTGATATAATTGTCTGTATGCATGTCCTTTCTGTAGATGCCAAATTCAAGTTTATTATTACATCTTATCTTTGGCATCTTCAAGGATGTGAATTTAGACAAATGTGCGCAGAAAATGAGACCAACTTTGCCTTTCATATGCAAAAGCATAGAACTAGTGATATGTGACCTGGAACAGAATACTCTGCCATTTCTGCAAATTCAAAGAGCTGTTATGCAGTATATAACAAATTATTTATGAAGAAATCACTCAAATTTCACTAGTTTTGTTCCACTTACTTGGACATCTTTCAAAGGCAAATTTCCTTCATTGTCAGCACGATTCAACTGTCAGATTTCCAGTGTGGAACCGTGCTGATGATGAAGGAAATTTGCTTTTTAAACATGTCCAAGTAAGTGGAAATCTAGTGAACAAATCTAGTGAAATTTCAGTGATTTCCTCATAAATAATTTGTTGTATGATATTATATTTCACTGTGAAAATCCCAAATCATTCAAATATGTTATGTAGCATTTACTCTGAAATCAGAAAATGGGTTTACTTTTTCCTATTTGAATTTTTAAAGAACGATATTAGTAATAAATACACAAATATCTAAAAAATGTATAAATGTTTTTTGTACTGCTTGTCAGGCTGTTGCATGATTGACAAGCCTTGGCTTGGTCTTATAAACCTATTCAAACCCTTCTTTTCTGACATGAGAACTTATGTATCTCTTCCCAGGGTGTCTGTCCTTTATTCCTTTGGAACTTTCATATGCCATAGATCAACTTCCCTCCATTTCACACAATTATTGGATGACCATATTTATTACTCTGTATTGTAAAACTGCCAAGCTAAATATCACTGAAAAAGAAATTAATCTTTCTCATTCATAATTTACCAAGATACTGATGAGAAATGAAGATTCCAGATATTATTTGAGTCTCCTATTTTCAATATTAGTAAAAGAAATATTTCTAGTGAGCAACAACACTACACGTATCCCTATGGAGCAGTGCAGAGATGTTATCTCAGTTTTTTATCGTGTGATATAAAGGCCCAATAATGCTCTGCAATCGAGCTCATCATATGACTCAGGTTAAGTAGTAATGGAGAATGGAATAAGCAGAAGAAAAAAAGTATTAACAGGGGAGAAATTGGTGTTCAAAGCCATAAGGGTATGCTTGGATAAACTGCTTGGAATGCAGCTTAAATGGTTGGAGTTTATGCAATAATAGGCAAAAATGCCTTATGATTATAGATTTGGTAAATGTTTGAGGTACTGGATAGCTCAGAGTTGATTCTCAGAAGTTTCTGTAAACTACTTTTGGATATAATGAGGGCTTCACCAAATGGGGTAGCTCAAGTGGAATTTGAATGAATAGGGAATAAGGGGAAAATAATGGAAAGGTTAAAGTTATGGATTCAGGATCAACAGGCCAGAGGAAGAAAAAATATATTGAGACAATGTTTAATTTAACAAGAAAGGATAAAACAAAGAGATATTTTGCTCAGTACAATTGGAAGGATCAGTATAGAAATAATATGGAAAGATAAAAAATTGAAAGGTAAAGATTTTTAAACTTAAATTAGACTAAGAATTGAAGAAGTGCAAGAAATATATGGCAGCTCTAATAATAACCGGATATTTTGTCTTATATAGATACATGAAAAATGTTTGGGGTAGGGCAAAATATATTGAATGTTGTAATAATAAGAAAGAGAAAGATTTACAGGGTCAGAACTGGAGCAATTGATTGAAAGGAGTAGATAGAACAATTAATGTGGAGAGAAGGATTATATATATATCTGGATAGTTTATTAGAATGTAAAGAAACTAGATCATTAAGAAAGAAATTATATTTGAAGTATTGGAATAATCTTCCAACAGGCGTAGTTGGGAATAAGCGTTGAATTTAAATTCAGAGAAAAAATGTAAAGAATTGGGAACTAAGTGAAACAATAGTTAAGGGGTACTAATAAACAATGAAATGGAATTGCAGAAAATTATTACAGATATGAGTGTTTTAATTTTATGGATAAATCCAATATTATAATGAACATTGTTGTGGAAATTAAATTGATGAGAAAGTTAACTACTAAGTTGAGACAAAATATTAGTTAAATGCAATTTTATATATTTGGTATGAAATTCCTTTGGCTTAAATATTCTGATACAGAACTTAATCACTGCGCATTACTGAATTTTATCCATTTTATGGAATTCTTATAACATATCTGCTGTACTCTATTTAGATTATTTGATTGGCTAATTGCTTGGCCACCTATGATCAAGGCCAAGAATTTTCAAACTACCTTCATTAAGTTAACACAAAATATAATTTTTACCACAATAGTCGAGCAACCATTTCCTATGGATTATGTCTTCTCAGACAAAACTCGGAAAAAATCTTACCCTGGTAGCTTGAGCTAGCACTGTCTTCTTTTGCAGCTGTTTGCAAATAATTAGCCAATTGTATTTATATTGTGTAATGTAATAGAGCAATAAGATGTTTTGTAACTTTTGAAATAGGAATACTGCATTTGCCATTACAGATTGAACGTCGCCGGAAAGGCCTTTTTCCAGTACAACCTAAACCACCTCAAGGGTTCAAGGATTACTTAATGAACAGATGTACATATGTGCTGGCAGGAAATGCAACATCAAGGATGTCTGTACCTGTTGTTTCACCTCCACAGAACTTACAGGGAGCAATGAAAGACTTGTTCACAGAGCAGGAGAAAGAGCGGTACAGGCTAAGAATGCAGGTAATAAATCATCTAATTTGGGACTTTTCTTTGTTTTTAAATTGTTCATTACAAACCGAGAATGTAAATATCATTCATTTTTTTGTGAATAGTTTGATTATATTGGTTGTGAAGTGATCCCTCATGCTCTGTACTTACCTAACCTTGTTCTTTCTAATGTTCAATGACACTCTCTGGGTTCTCATTTTCCAATTATGCTGCCCTTGCATCAGTAATTTTCCAGTGGGTAAAACAGGATCACTGGATTTTTAGGAAGTAAAAATCCTAAGTATGGCTTCCTTCAGAGAAGTAAAGCTGTGGGTCTTGTACTGTAAATTAAAAGCACAAAAAAGAACCTCAAGTCTGAACAAAGGGACCTCTGAGCAAAATTTATCAGATGTTCAGCCCTAAATTAAATGGAATGCTGATGACTAGAGATGTTAAAGAGCGCCTGTAAATAAACCAAATCAACAATTCAAAATTTATTCATACTTCTAGTGAAATTTACTCCTCCCATGATCACTTATTTTATCATTTAAACTTGTGTTGTTTGCAATCAACCCTTTAATAAAACTTGTGTTGTTTGCAATCAACCCTATAATAAAAGTTGTCTCAATAGCATTTTACTGTCTTTAATAGCTCTTGTGATTTTGAAATTCTGAACAGTACAAGCATATAATCTCTCTGGAATTGTTTGCTGAAAGTTGAGGGGATTTGTTTTCCATTTTTTGAATCTCGCTTCTTTTATACATCCTGATTATGTTACTGCACTTAATCTTACAATTCACTGACACTTCCCCCCCACCATTCTGAAATTTTTACCTGTTGAGTAGAAGGTGTAAATCTATTATTTGACACTTGAGACTCTGATAGGCCTACAGCATTTAATTCTGCTACTTTATGCTTTTTTTTATCACAAATTTTTCCATGTCAGTCAACTATTAATAACATTCATTCTCCTTAAAAGACACACTGAACTGATTACCATGGAACATCAAGGACCACTACACTCATTGTCATAGCATACATTTAAATTCTATTATTATCAGTTTAAAAGAAATGGGACATAAAGCATTATAGAAAATAAAACAGTACGTCCATTGTTACATTTCTGTTGCATGTCTAACACTAGATAATTTAAATTGCTGTAACACATAGTACAGGTGATTTATTTGCGGAACGTCAGTATGAAGATACATAAGTGCATGTTTTCAGCAATTGCATCAGAATTTTATAATTTGCATTTGCATGCTGACATTTGTGAAATGGCAGGTAAAATATTTCCTTGGAAGGAAGGAATATTTGAGGATAGGGGGAAATCCCCTGCCATTGATTCCAAAACCCTAGCAATACGTTATTGTGGCAAGTCCTAGTGGTAGCCATACTTATCTTGTAAACCCAAGATCACAGTTCAATCCTAACCAGGGTTGATGGATATTTTTCAGGAGTAAAAATATAAATGTATGGCTTCCTTTGGAAGGGAAGTAAAGCAATGGGTGTTGTATACTTACGGCACTTAAATGAACCTCAAGCCTGAAAGAAGAGGTCACAAGAAAATTCATTGACCATTTCACACCCTGAATTGGAATGGATGGTGAGGACCAGAAATGTTAAAGAACTTGTAAATAAAACAAATAATCAACATGTTTGTCACTTTCGTTGTAAATGTTCATTAATTGACATTTGCTTCTTTGCTACTTTTCTTTTTGTGTGAAACAAGGAATTTTCCACATTCAACATATTTTGTTGCTTACTATTGTCCATACTGTCATTGTCATGTGCAGTGCATATCTATACACTCACAGTTTCACATGCTCAGAGCTTTGGCAATCATCGGCATGGCTTTGGCTGTGTCACTCATCTCCCCCATAGCACAAACACTTGATGCTCCTCCTACCTGGTTGCACACTTCATGAATTCTTTGAATGCCACATGTGACATCATAGTCATGGTTCACGTCCACTGGTGCCTAGATGTCAACTCTGGCCCATTCTTTGCATTGGCTATTATTATCCTGGTGCTCCAAAAGTACTGGCAATTATGGAGAGTCATGCTTGATCAGGCAATGATCACTACTTCATTATTCCAGTTTGAAAATGATCATTTGAGAATAGAATCTTTTTTGGGGCTTAACTTTCTGAACGAATAATGCAGGAAAATATATTTTGAGGAACGATGAATGCAGGTTTTATTGTTTGGGGCAGCATAAATTGAATGATACTTCCGAAAAAACTGTGGTTCCAGGAAAAGGATCCCCTGTACTTGATTATCGAAAATTGAAATGACCATATCTTTCTCAGTAGAAGCAAGCACTTAAGGTTTTTTTCTAGTGTTGGTGATGATGGAAGACTTCTGTGCTGAGTTTTGCTGTTTGCTTTCAGGATCGAAATGAGTAGCCTAGTTTCTTCAGTAGTAATTACCTTGGAAAGAAACTGCATTTTCCTGTAACATCATCTTTAACTGGATGTAACCCTGCAAGCATATATTCTTTTGATTGCGGTTCAGCAATCTTGGAACCCACAGTTCACACACACATCTCATTTGCAACGTATGGGGTGGCACCCATTGAAATTATCAGAATTTCTGAAAGTGTTCTTAATGGTATTCAGTGATATTTTTACAACACTAGCCTTAATTATGTTTTCTTCTGTTAAGAGCACGAACTGGAATGCCAGGTGTACCTTCCTATAAAATTGATTGTCTCTCTTCTTTAAATATTTTACACCATCTTTGAGCTGTGCTAGGGAAGAATAAGCTCTTCATAAGCTTCCTGTAACATTGCATAGGCCTCGGCTGAAGATTTGTTCAGATGAAAGCAGAATTTGAAAGCAAAGTATATTGTTCATCCTGTATCACCTGTATTTGCTATATATGGAACTAAACATTTCTGAACTTAGGCACCTCTCACAGGTGGGAACTGGAAGTGACAACAATGAAACTAGTGCATTATGCAAGCAAAATATTGTAAAGTTAAATTTTAATGTGAAAAATTATGCCTGTAAAGATATGATTATTCTTTATTCAACATTCCTTGTATGTATAAAATATAGTGAACTTTTGTAACAGTGGTGTTCAAATATTAACATTTTTAAAAATATTAATTCCTTGTATCCCCAGCAAAATTATTTTCAGATTTCTGATGTAAGAATAATGTCCATCTAAGTTTAGAGTAATAGGATCTTAAGGGAAAAGTTTGGTGAATTTGATGAAATGTTACATCCATTAAGTAAAAAATATAAGCTTTATTACATTCTGTTGGAAGCAAGTTCCTCTTTCAAATTTTGGTTTCATCCTGACCTCGACTTGGTGAGACAATGGAGTGGTGGTACACAGGTTCCTGCTACGTTCATGCAGATAACTTGTCAAGGAGCCCCTTTCTGCTGAAGATAATTTAGCTACCCACGTTTTCCCTTCTTGTTCAGCACTTTAGAAGAAGCAGTTCCATGAATTGCACAGATGTGCATTTAAATTTTTTATGGTTCTGAATTAAAAACTTATGTAGTTCAGGGTGCAGAACACTGAAAAAATATTTTTTCTGGAGTGAAATGCTTGACTCTGAACTTGTGAATTTAGTTCTGGTTTTTGAAGGAAACTTTGGATGTATGTTTAAAAACTTTATAATAATTTTTTCCCAAAGAAAAATGTATTTTAGATTATTTTGGTATGCTAACTGATATGCACACACTTGAATTTCATGTCTTCATAAGCCTTTATACCTTTTATCCGTATTTTTGTACTTCATTATAATTGCCAAAAGTACTTTTTCTTTCATTTGTAATTAGTAGTGTTTCTTCTAGGTTCTTTGCTTTAACATAATCCAATAGAGTAGGTTTATGGACTGCATAATATTTTAGATAGCTGATCTCTATATTTTTTTATTTATTGGGGCTAAAGTCTTCTATTTTCATTCTCACCAGTTTTTTCCCCCTTTCTTGCTAGACATCTGTTAAAAACAGACATACATTTGATTCTAAAAGGTGTCTTATATTTGAATGGTGGAAATTGGGCAACCTAGTACCATCTGAAATTAAGGACCTTTGTCTGTAATACTGAAAATGACTGTACTGGTCAATTCGTTATGAGCATATCTGAAACAACTACCTTCTTGATGTAAAACTTTTTTTCTTATATTATGAAACTTGCAAACATAAAATAAAAAAAGTATTTCACAGCAAGTGAACAATGCAACTGATGAGAAAGACAGCTACCAGATTTCTGAAATAGCAAGGGTGAATGGAGTTTCAGCATCTCCTGTATTGGTGCCACATATCCAAAATATTAGATATGTAACTATCTGGAATCAGGAAACCATCCAAAATCAGGATACCTTGCCCTATGTGCAGAGGTAGTACATTTAGAAAAATGGTGGGATTTTTTTTTTTTCCCAGAAAATAATGAGACCTTAAACTAGAATGTACTTAGATATAAGATTGCTTCTGTGCAGATTTGTGATTGCTGGCTCTCACTACCATTTTTTTATAATTCTTAAAGCTGGTTAGGGATGCTAGATGAGCGCGTTTAAGATATATTAGCAATACATTATTGGCAAAATTTTCTTTATCAAAATTGTATAAAATTAAATGATAAATAAACTCCTATTTCTAAAAGACAAACTTGTTTGTTAATTTATTCCATGTTAATTTATTCCACTTTGCCTTGTGTATGTTTGTTGCAGCATGTGATAGAGAAGGAGAAGCTGGTATTGTCAGTGGAACAGGAAATCTTGAGGGTGCATGGGCGTGCTGCTAGAGCTTTAGCAAACCAGTCTCTTCCATTCTCTGTCTGCACCATTCTGAAGGATGAGGAAGTGTACAATGTAATAACTCCGGAACAGGAAGAAAAAGATCGCAATGCTCGATCACGTTATAATGGTCGCCTGTTCCTTAGCTGGCTGCAAGATGTTGACGACAAGTGGGAGAAAATAAAGGTAGGTAAGAAAGCTATGTGTTTCAGCTTGAAAACTCAATTTATTTAAAAAAATGCCTATATTTGGAGATATCTAGAAATTTTTTTCCTTTGCATCTTCTTCCTCTTAAGTGCTTTGCTGCTGTTCATGATAGAGAAATCACACTTCAGATTGCAACAGTGAAAAATATGAGGGAGGAGTGGTAAATGATGCACAATATTTTTTTATGCAACACTATTTGAATCTGGATGTTCTAAGCTGGCAGATTGCAGCAATACATCCAGATGATGCAGATTCTTTGAAAAGTGCCAGGTAAACTTTGCCAATGAACTGTGCTCTGACTGATCTATGACTTTCAACACCTTGCACTGTCAAGAGACTTGAGGCAGTAATTAGAAATGATCATCAAATGCTTCTATGAAACTTGGTGCAACAGTTCAACATTTCATGTGGCACAAGATATGATATTGTGCATGACAGATTGGAATTTCATGAAGTCAGCGTGTGCTGGCTGCCCAAGGAACTGCCAAAAGAGTAGAGGTGGCCGAAAATGTCATGTTTGGACCTTTTGATGCATAATGCTGATGAAGGTGATGTATGACACTCTGGAATGTGTGATGACTGACAATGAATCCTGGACAATCCTGATTTAATGCCCTACATTATTTATTTTGGGGTATTATTAAAGGAAAAAGTGTAAAAATCAAATCCACACACATCAGATGAACTGAAAAATAATATTCGTGAATAATTGATATTATTATATGATTTAGTTGAACTACAAACTCTTAATGCTTCACTTACTTGCCATAATATATAGAACCGGTTTCGAGAACATTCTCAAAATTCAACTCATTATTCTGGAAACCGGTTCTATATATTGTGACAAGTTTGTGAAGCATTAAGAGTGTGTAGCTCATCTAAATCATATAGTAATATCAATTATATGATTGGCTTCACTGTGCAAGTTCCAATTTACATTTTAATTCTTGAATAAATTTCTTTCATTATGATAATGGTTAATTTCATAAGCTGATGCCAGAAATGTATAAAAATGAAGGAATGTAGGTCCATTATATTCTTACTTATAATGGTGAGAAATGTACCTTTTAAGTGGTTAGTAATAACTTATGTGACAATCATAGCTGCAGACTTTCTATCATTCATCATGGTACCAGCTTGAACGAATTGACTGGCCTTGACTGACATGGAGAGTGGTCCAGCAAAGATAAAATCACCCATTATATAGAAAAGAGAAACTTGGAAATCTGTAAAAAAGAACGTTTAAAAAATGGAAAATACAAAAACAATTGTAAAATCTGCATTTGCAGCATATTTCTGTGCCAAAAATCATTACTTTAAAAAGTAGCTGAAATGATTAAAACAACAAGAATACAGCAGAGTTGTCAACTTGGGAAAAATTCAGTATGAACTTTCAGACCATCATTGGATTGTCTATGCAAATTCATTCTACCATCACCAGAGGATAATAGTTGGGTTTCCAGCTGATGTTGAGAGCGAATCTTCCTTAAAAATGTTCTTTATTTTAAACAATTGAAATTTAATGGTGTCACTATGCCAAGTGTTTTAATCAGATGCTTCTTGTTCAAATGCATGTATAAAGCAGCAGTGCTGATGTCAGAAGTCTCTCATGAAAATCACTTTAACTGCCTTTTTATATTCTGTTGTACAATACTGTCAGTACACCTTTCAGATTCTGAGCTTAAGAAGTTACTTAATATTCACGATATTTTGACTTTCCAGGAGTCAATGTTGCTGAGACATCATAATGAAGCGGAATCTCTTCATGCTGTGCAGAAAATGGATTGGGAGTGGAAGATGAAGGAACTAGGAATCTGTGAGTTTAAGGCAAAACCTGTGATAGAGGACATGCATGTGCCCATGGTGCACGTGAGTGATGACTTTGACCTGCTTCCAGCTTGAACTTGTATCTCAGAATACATACTGCTTAAGTTTAGGGGAAATTGGCTCTTATGTCTTTATGCAGTTGATAGCTTCGAGGATGAACCTGGGGCAACATTGACAGGTAAATGGGTTTAATTTAGCTAAGGCATTACCGGTTGCTTTTAGTTGGCCCAAAAAGCACAGATATTGATCTCATTGCCCACTGTAAGGTATAAGGCACTCCTTTACAGGGATTAAAGAAACATGTGATAATAGAGTCAAGATTAAAACTTGACTGCTCCTTATGGGCATGGATATGGTTTCTAGAAAAACATTTTGGCTTGGTTGCATATATAGAAGAACAGATTTGTAAATGTCCTGCTGCAAAGCTTTGAAAACATTCACATGGATGATGAACAATTTCTTATTGATTTTTAGAATGAATAAGCAGTTGTAAGTCAAAGAAAAAACTGAAAAAGGCAGCATAGTGGACATTTACAAGAGAGATTCTGGTGATAAACGAGCAGTTGAGCAATGAAACATAGTAGTTTGATTTTTGCAGTATAAGTTATTACAGAAACATTTTAACATTTAGTTTATATACTTTGAGATTAAAAGTGCCATAAAATGAAACCTTCCAAGTTAACATCATAAAAGAGAAAGCCTAACAACCAAATAAGAAAAAACTGATCTGCGTCCTGTTACATAAAACTGGCAAATCTAACATAATGCTGCAATTTTGTTGAAATGGATAAAACAAATGCTTCTCTGAGGCTTGATTGCATAAAGCTCATCTATTTTAAAACTATTTGTTCTATAAATGCTGTCACATAGATAATTTGAATGTGTTTCTAATGTAAAAGTTAACCTTTTGATGAGTATATGTTTGATGGCAATATTGGATTTCTGCAACAGAGGGAAATGCTCCTTTTTTATCAGATAGTTAATATAGTGCTTGCAAGTAGCATACACCCAGAAATGTGAACATAATTTTGTAATAAGATGCAATGAAATTAGTACTGTACTGCATATAGTAGATTTATGCACATAATTGTCACTCTTTGCAATTTGAGAACTACCACAAGCATAAAGGGTGATTTAAACCTAAGATTGCTATATTTTAATTTGTATTTGGTTCTATATTTTTTCCTATTTCATCCATAAGACTCATCACTAGTTCTTTGGATAACTTAAAACTTGAAGCAGCTCTCGTGGTTGGCTATCACAATGGCAAAAATGTAGGTAACCATAATTTTCTTACAATTAGGAGCTCTGTTACAAAGAGAAAAAGTGATTTAAAAAGCAGAACACATGGGTTGCATATTCCTAACATTGAATTTATTTTCACATGTGGTTTATAATATTATTCACCATATAGGATTATTAATTAGTTGGTTAATGGTGTTTGTTGTAGTAATGGCTCCATAGGCGCCAAATTTGGAGCAGTATTGTATGTGGAGGGGTGGCGTAGATTGGTGTAATTTAACAGACCCACTCTAGTGTTGTCGATTTATGCAGGTGAGACGTAATGTAATAAGTCTCTTGCAGATGATCTTGTCGTAAAGCCTCAGCTTCTGAAGTTTGATGTTCACCTACAGCTGTCATTACAATGAAGAGGAATAGGTTTCTCAGTATGTATTTAATTGTTTAATTGACATTAGATCAGAGGGAAGGAATGGGATTCATTGTGTTTAATGACTACACCTCCAGACGTAGGCTTGTTGACAATTTGGAACCTTTTAACACTCCCTATCGACTTATTAGTCACAATTATAACATACACGTATCCCTTCATCTTTGAAATTTTAATTAGAAAATTTACACTGCTTACAAAATTTAATATAGGCACATTAGAAAACACAATCTGCCAGCTTCAAAATTAGAATTCAGAATAACATTGTCTACCACTGTTAAAGACAAGCTTATAATGAACCACCATGGGTGGCAAAGGTCTTTAAGTTGCGGGCTCATGAGCGGGAGGTCTGAGGTTCAAATCCCGCCAGAACCATCCTCCCTGACAGGTTTTTTCCAGGTTTTCTCTTCTCAGTCCTCATAAATGACAAATGCTGGGGAAGTGCCCTAAACTTAGGCTGATTTTCTCAATAATTTGTTATATTACAATAAACTATTTGTATTAAGTACCACAGAGAAGGCAGCTATGATTATACATCACCACTTAACTATGATTTGCTAGAGCCTTTCAGTCTTTGAAGGTCATATGCAGGAAGTTTGATGCACAATATAAATCAACCAAAAATTAAATTCTAAACATTGAAATCAGTTGTTCCTATATGTATTACGATAGCAAATACAGTAATTGCAACAATTTATCACAGCCCTTAAGCTCCAAATATATAACAATGACCTTTATTATTATTATTATTAGTAGTAGTAGTAGTGTTTAACACCCATTTTTGCTACTGAGGCACCACAGGTGGTGGTGACCAGTATATATATAATATAAAATTGTAATCAACTTTGATCTGAAGGGTAGCTAAGTTTTAGTCAGCTTTGCCAAAAAGAGCATGGAAGACAGCACTGTCATGGTCAAGTGGTTAGACTGCCTGCCTTCCACCAAGGTGGCCTGGGTTAAATCACAGTGGCTGTAAGTGGGATTTATGTCTGACAAAATGCATCTGGGCAGTTTTTCTTCAAAGCCCGTAAAGTTTCCCCTGCCATTGCTCCATCTTCACCTCCATATTCATTTTCACCATCTAGTATAATGTAGTCTGCAGATTTCTTGGTGTGTGCATTCAAATTATACTAGTTATCTGATGGCAAATGGAAAAATCCCAATAAACCTGTCATTAAATCAGTATCACAGAAGACAGGAGAATAATTCCAGCTTTTGGCTATCATCTTGTTTTTTGGCACCAAATTTCCTATAGTTTTAATATAATATATATATAATTCTGAACAAATATTATTGGAGAACACCATGATTGTTGACTGATTTTTGTATATACAAAAATGTACATGGTCAATTAGAGGATCAGTGCATAAACCAGCCAGTCATAATTTGGGTCATGCAGTGAAAATGAATGAATGCTAAATTGGTTACAAATAATGCCAGGTTGACAGTATAGTGGAGGGTGTGTGGGTTCTGGACAAGATAAACTTGTAAATTGCATCCTGATGAATATCGGGCTTTGAACTCTGTTAGGAAGCGCATTATTGCAAACACTCCCATTTATACAGATTGTAGAAGAGGCTATGGCAACGTTAATCAGAATCAATTTTGTCATATGTGGTTAATAATAATCACCAATTAATTGTTGACATGCATTAAAAGAAAGGCACTCTTATAGGATAAGGCAATGCATCTCTTTGAGTACCAGTGATTTCCATACAGCCTATCTGAAAAGTGAATTATTGTCTTTGTTCAACTCCTGTTTGACTGGCAGCAAATTTAGTATAATATGTTGGTAACATTGTATGTTGATTCATGGCAATTTGGTAGAGGAGTCTTGTATGTGCTAGTGTGTCCAAAATTTTTCCTTATTAATAATACTACTTTCATAAATAGATTTTGTAAAGTATTGAAATTTCATTTTATTTTATTTTCCATCTTAAATATGTATATAGCATTGAAATACAAGTGTAAGATCTGATGATATTTTCAGTACTATTGTCTAGTGTATTACAAGATCAAAGATAGCAGCAGCTAACAAAAATTTAACATGTACATCCACAATGTTATGAAACCCAGAAAATTGTGTTTGAAGAATAATTAACAAGCTCTTCATTAAAACCTTCACCTCTTGTGAAACTCAAACTGAGTTGTAAAGTCTTTGTATCTATGAGGGGTGGTTATAAAGTTTGTATTATCACCATAAACGAAGGAGTCTTGTAAAAAAAGTAATACAGTTTTTTTCACACTAACTCCATTCACTTACACTATCTTACTTACCACTCATTGTCAATAGCTTCGTAAGTACACTTAATTGGAGTCTTGGTTCTGGATTTAGTCCTCCACATATTGTCACACACACTTAGTGACTGGGGGGTTTTGCTTGGGATGGTTTGGTAAAGCCAAAATATCTTATACAATGCCCATGTAATTTATTGCCAAAGTACCAATATTGGAACTATTCCTCTATTATCAGAACAATAAAATAACTCTCCTCTCGGGTCCCCAATTTGAGGAGCTATCTCATGTCAGAGCTCCATAACCTTGAGCAAGAGTTCGGAGAAATGAGAGAGCTATGGCTCTGTTGCTCCTTAAATAGAAACCGTATAATAGTACGGTTCCCTGGGGAGGGCCTGAGGATTGAAGCCTCCAGAGTACCAAATATGGTAAATCCATATCCAAGATTTTACTTATAGCAACCAATAAAAAGACATAAATTAGTGTTAGGGTTTTCACCTAGCACCCCATGATAGTATTAAGTTCAGCATGATTCTGTCTGTTGCTGGGTGGAAGGTGATGTCAATAAAATCTCTGTAAGCCATCACTGGAAGTGATAAACTGTGTTTTTTCTTCTTCTTTTTTTATAACTTAAGATTGTCAAGTCAGTTGAGTGTTGCAAAAGCATAAAATATTCAAGCGAATAAAGTTGGATTCTCTATAATTCCGGCAATATAATCCATTAATGCATCCCTCAGCATGTGACAATATGAATTACACAAGCTGACACACTGATGTAGAACTGGTGCACTGTGGTAGAACTCCCTTTGGCTAACGAAGAACATATTACCTTGTCATCCTGGAAATACCTGCCATGCAAGGAAAGAGGAAGAAATCATGGGTGTCAGATCAGGTAAATATGAAGTATGAGATAAAATTTCATGCCCCAAGCAGCTGCATATATCACTGTCCAATGTGAAGAATTTGCTCACACTTCTTGGAGCAAACAAAGTCCCTGAGCAGCTTCCCCTGCATTTTTTTTAATGATGGACTCCCGTTATCTCATCAGGAGGTCCTGGTGATATTTTTCATTTATTGTCTGGCCCTTGTGGTTATAATCTGCCAACAGCACATTTGGGAGTCCCAAAAAACATTCATTATGACCTTCCCTGATGACATCTGTGAGAGTGATTTTTTTAAGGTTGTGAATCTGCATGTTTCTTCTGCTGCTTCATCTCAGGTTGATAATATTACATCCAACATTCATCCATGGTGATCAGGTGCTCATAAAAGTCTTCAGGATCACACTGGCAAAGTTGCAACATTTTGACTGTCACTTTCTTTGGCACTTTTTGCAAAACATTGTGAATGACTAATGCACACCTTCTTTACTATTGCCTTGAGAGAAACGCTTCAAGCACTAGAGCCTCCACTTGTGCCATAATACCTGGTTCCTTGCAGAGAGATAGTTGGCACTTCTTAGCTCATCTTCCACTGCACTTTTAACCATAGTGTCATACTTTTGGTCAGTGTCTTCATACATGGCTCAGCATGAATTTCCTTAATATTTTTTTCTTTCAAAAACAGAAATGAATAACTGCACAAGCTTCCATCTTCTGAAGAGAGTGCACTCTAATGGCATTCTGCATAATAATAGTGTGGTAAAATTTAAAGTGGCAAACACTACATGGACACATGATTGTTTTACATTGCAAAGTATGAAGTTATTTTTCATTGCTAAAACCAGTAATGCAAACTTTTATGACCATCTTGTAAATTTAGGTCCTCTTTCCAAATTACAACACAGTCACATGATCATCAAAGAATATGTCAAAATTTAAAGAATTCTTTATTCCAGAATTATTGCATGTATTGAATTAGAGCTATTGTGGAGGTATATTGTAAATTTAATTTTATGCTTTTAAACTTCCATGCTGGTATACAAGTTGCTACATCTAATAAGTATATTCATTCATGTTTTGTACAGATCAGAAAAGAAGTGCTGTAACCATGGTAATGATAATCCGACTTGATTGAGTAAACTTGTAAGGAGATTGAATATTGTTTGTAATTCTTTCTGAATTATTTAAAACTTTTAATATTTTTATTGAGCTACAGTTGAAAAGAAAACATTCAGGATAATATTTAGGCTATTAATACTAATGAAAAATGGAGGATGTATGACTTCCCTTGCAGGCGCAAACATTATAATGAGGATTAGGCTAAAGTTTATTAAAAAAAACATTAAACTATTTTAACTTTTTAAAATGTTTTTCTAGGAAACTTTCTTTTATAACTGGATGCAGAACAGTCACAAACAGTGGACAGTTAGAAGAGCATTTTCTTTTATATTACCTTGTAACTTGAAATATTTAGTGGACAGAAATGAAGGTGAGAGTGCAAGAAATTAATTTCAAGAGATATGTTCACCTCATTGTCTCATATGCACTTTGTATACTTATCATTAATTACTTTACTATAGCCAGCAGCTCAAACATTTCATAGCAATTTTGAGGAAACTTAATTTGAGTGCATGCTATCCACATTTTTTATTTCAGTGTGCTTTTTCACACACAAAGGGTTCTCCATGACTGTGAATTTTTGAGGACCAATGAAAATGTTCTGTCTTAATTTCCCTTTACTTGAAAGAGCTCTGATAACCACCCAACTTAACAAGGTTTGTAGCAGTGGTGGTGATTATATTTTGTGGAAATCTATGACTTATTTGTTTGCTGACAGCTAATATTCCTATAGTTGTGCTAGCATAATGTTTTGCTACAAGTTAGAATGGTGGGGAAGATACCAATAGGAGTGCACAATTTGCAGCACTCCCAACAAAATGGCAAATATAAAATACAGAGGAAATATAAGAAAACAAAGTTGAACTTTTTTTCCCCACTAAGTATGTACCAAATTTCATTTCAAGGACCACACTTTCAGTTTATTATGATTAATTCTGTCCCAAGAGTAGCACTCACACAAAAAACAAAACTTGGTATATCCCTGCATTCCAATGTAAAGTCCAATGATATTTAGATCCTTATATATTTACCATTTAAGATCATTATAATTCACAGCATTTATAAGGATATAAAATTTTTTCATCTCTCTGTGAAGTGCTTATGGAAAAGAAAAACTATATTGTATTAAACATCTTAGGTGGTACAAGAAAAAGGAATGCATTTTGGGGCATATTAAAATATTAAGATATTACTTTTGTAAGTTAAGGCAATTTTCATATTGTTCAGTATAATTCATTTAAGTTTTGTTTCTTGCTGTCTTATGTTTAACAATTGGATACAATTCAATAAAATGCTAGCAGTGAAAGATTGCATTGTAAATAATTTAATGAAATGCTTACCTATTTGTACATGAGTGTAAAGATTTTGAGCATTTTGGTCTAGTTCTGTGATTTATTGTAATACTGTTATACTCAGGAACTCTGTTAACTATATTTAACTACGTTTTTAATATTGTGGTTGCTGCTCTATAGTAAATTTGGGAACAAACAAAAATAATTATCAATACATATTTTCAACAATGATTATTGTTAAAATGTGCTTATTGCAGCAATGCTTTGTTAGCATACTGTCTTAATTAACTGCACAAACCTACCTTGTATGGGATCTGCAAGTTGAACAATCTCTTAAGTGATAACTGCACAAGAGACTACTGCATCAAAAAGAGAGGTAGTTTTGTAATAAAATCAGGAAATAGTTATATGTACATTATTTTTAAGTTTCACCAATATCTCTGTAAGACTAATTGATGAAATGGATTTAATTGTGTTACATAGTCACTACAAATTTTTGGTACCTCCAGTCGGTGAAGTTTCTCAAGACTGCCAGTAACAGACTGCCTAATCCATTAGAGATAGTCAGGTGTATTGTTTGCAAGCAACACATCTGATTTCCTTGGAATAGACACAAATAGTCTTTGAATAGTCATTTAATTTTTTTATTTGTATATATAAACATTTCTTATGCAGAACTACTGTACAGTATGAATGAAGGTACAAGAATATATGTTTATTAAACCTAACAGTGTTTATCTTTCAGTATACCTTTCTTTTTCTCCTATTTACTCATGTGAATTCTAAGATACGCAATTTTTCACACAAAAAAAAATGGATAAGCTGGGCAGTTTTGCATAGGAAAATAAAAAATATGGTAAGATAGGCAGCTTTTCAAATAAAAATAGGCAATTTTTCATAGGAAAATTTAAAAATAGGATAAGATGGGAAATATTTTGTGGGGGGGGGAAAAAAAAAAGTTTTTTTTTTTTTAATTTAATTGGCAGTGTTTACTGTTGCATATATTAAAACTTATCTAGAAAATATCAAGGTAGCTTATATAACTGAATGCTACTAAAATTTTTGACCAAAATGTTAATTATCAATCTACAGGAATAATATATGTGCTTTTTCTTTTACACCATTTATGCAATATGATTTCTCAAGGGGGGGGGGGGAAGTCACTTGTTGGCAGATTTTATTGTCTCCTATTTTTAGAAGGTTCTTCTCCAATATTCGTTGTTCCTTCAAATTCCCTTGGTGCAATCACCTGCTTCTTTCCATGTGGTGGAGTGCTAAGTGTAACAAAAGAGATTTTTACAGAATAGATTAAATTCTTTTAGGGGATATTTCATTATAAAAATGTCTAATCTTAACGGATATTTACTGTAAAACATTTCAATTATTTGAACAGAACTTGAAATAAAGGTAATTTCAGAAATAGACATTTATGAGAAGCAAATGGGAATTAAGCTGGTGAGAGAACATTACTATGGACCAGGATCGATGGATTTTTTCGGGCGTAAAAATCCTAAGTATGGCTTCCTTCGGAAGGGAAGTAAAACCATGGGTCCCGTGTCGTACATTTACGGCACGATAAAGAACCTCAAGCCCGAAAGAAGAGGCCTCTGAGCAAAATTTGTCGGCCGCTTCATGCTCTAAATTGAATGGGACGCTGATGACCTGAGATGTTAAAGAGCATCTGTAAATAAACAAATCAACCAGTATAATTTTTAGAGCAATGGAGGCATATTTGTAGACAAGAGGGAGTTTCGAAATTGAGACTTCTGTTCGGAAAGCCCTAAAAAGGACAATTTTTTACCTTTGGTGAGTATCTCTGCAAACGAATGCATATTTTTCTGTTCTGCACATATTCAGTTTGTTGAGGCCAAACTCCATCTGCAGAGAACACCGTCATCTTTAGTTATAACTTAGTTTGTATTATAGCGATTTCAAAATTGCCGGTCTCTGTAAACTGGCCAGTATTTGGGGGTAAAAAATGTCGTCTTATTTTGGATTCTTAAGACTAATTTCTTCATAATGAATTATTATTATTACAATAACAACACATATAAATAAAAATAACTTTATTCAGTGTTTTTCATTAGTATAACATGCATAAAATTATTTTAAGCAACTTTACTGCAATGCAAAATTAATTGATCATTTACACATGCATGCGTCTACATACAGATTTTTTGGCTTTTGTAAAGCCATACAAATATAAAACGGTTAGCCATTTTTGTCTAATTTCATTGCTCTGTATTAGTAGAAAAAATTAAACCAAACTATCGGAAAAGAATTGTAATACTAAATACAATTTACTTTATATGTGTAAGAAAAAGTTGCAACACATATCAAGAGCTTGCTGAATATGTAATTTGCTTGTACAAGAAAAATTCAGTTCTAATGCAAAATCTATTTTACCAGAATTCACAATACACAAATCATGAGCTAGTGGTAAATTTTCTGTGATAACGTTTATTAATGAAGTCACTCTTTCAATGACAGAGATATTATATATTATAATTAGCAAGGAAGCTCACCAAATTATCCAATATTTTCCATCTGTAACATTTTAACTTGTTATTTCCACTGCATTCCTTATCCACAGGCAAATACAAATACACTAACTTCCAAATTACCATACCATAAAGACATAAAAATATGTACATTGCTTGTTAGGTACTTATGTCTTAAGATTCATTTGCCTGGAGAAACTTCAGAAACCATTACCACGTTTTTGAATGAGTATTTGAAAAATACTTCTTAAAAGTAAAAACGATTGCTCTTTGTGCAGATAATAACAACTGCAAATTTGGAGGCATTGTTTCTAAAATATATTCTTACTTCTGTGTGTATACTGTGAGGGTGGAAAATCCTAAAGAATTTTGTGTATTTGTAGACCGGAGTACAAACAAGTTTTAGGGTATAGCAAAACAAGGTGCATTGCTTTACTTGCTGCAGTCAAATGTCTCTGACTATGTTTGTTATTCTGAAGTCATATTTTGAATCTGAAAATCAATGTACATTTCTTATCACATCATTCTTTGAAAATTCTTTATCAGAGGCATGGCTGTAGTTTCTTCACAACCAAGCATCAACTTTTCACTCTGCAATTCAGAGAGTAGAGAGACAAATAATTACAGTTTTTGAGGTAATTTCTGCGTTAAAAGATTTAAACTTTTGTAATTTCCGAGGGTGAAGATTGCTTCATAACATCAACTGTCAGATCAATTCTTTATACATTGGAAAAGCACTGTTTATATTTTATCAAATTGCAGTCGAATATTTAAATAAATGGATTGCACCCATTGTGAGTTTGCGGGTCTACAGTTGGGTAATACTTAAGGCAAAGATAATCCAGTAGAAGGATAAACAAAAGTTTCCCGAAGTGGCTCCTTCGTCAATAATAGATGATACCGGTCTCTAGGATGAATATGTTTATATTAAACAATAGATAACACCGAAAATATTGGAAAAAAGAAAGCTGGTAAGAACATCACCTAGCAACTGCTGTGTAGAAATTATTTCACAGTTTAATGTGATCAAGTGCCTTATTCCAATTCTTAAGATATTGGAATTTCTTCTTTGTTTATGTAGAACGCCCCCCCCCCCCCACTGAACGAGTGTTTTCTTACATGAATGGTTTGTGGACAAGTGACAACCACGCTCTTTCAGTACAAAATTTGAAAGCTTTATTGATTAATAAGGTGAGCTTTAATCACACTTATGTAAACTTTTACAAAATGCTGTGTGATAAAAAGGACTCACTAAAGAAGATCCATTTATCCTCAAAAATACCGCCACGGGTGGCCGAGGTCGTTAAGGTGTGTACTCGTGAGCGGGAGGTCTAGGGTTCGAATCCCGCCAGGACTGTCCTCTCTGACTGAGGTTTTTTTCCGGGTTTTTCTCAGTCTTCATAACTGGCAAATGCCGGGGAGGTACCCTTAACTTAGGCTTGGAATGTTTCCTTCCTTTCCCAACATATAATTTCATCTCACGTATCATCAGTGTTCACCGCCTGTGGTGCCTCAGTAGTAGTACGGGCGTTAAATACCATTCAAAAAAAAAAAAAAAAAAAAAATCTTCCAATGAACGCTGCACTAATAATTCTAAAGAATTGTTTGGCTGGAGTGAATTCAGTACTTCTACATCAGGTAACACATTTATTGTTACTTTCCAAAGCTAAATATTTATGTCAAATATTAAAATGTCTCGTTTTCTTGTTTTAAAATATGCTCACCTTAGATTGGAAAAGGTCTTGGTTTGTTGAAGCTAAATAGGCCTTACCAGCATCCAGCTCACTCCGTCTTGAACGTAGTTGAATACTATGAAACTATAATTGATAAACATGAAAGAACGTCAACGAACTTGGATCGTATTCCCGCCTTTAAATTGAGCGTCTGTAGAGTTTAGCGCGCAGCAGCAACAATCGAGCCCCGTTAACTGCAACTGTCAATCTTGTTTACTTTATCTGCGAACCGTCAAGTTAGCCTTGCTTATCATCCATCTTCTGATCAGAGAGTTTATATAGTCTCTGCTAAGATATTCTTAATTAGTGCGAATTTAAAGAAAACTAGTCGATACAATGGAAGCGCTTAAGTGCCGAAAGTTTACCTTAACCGAGGAAGATCAGAAACATTTGCCGAAACATATAAGACATGGCAGATTCTATATTAAAGGAGAAGTAGTGCCTTTCGAGGAAGATCAAATACACGAATTTAAAGGTCATCGAAATATCAGTAAGATGGAAGTGCCACCATGGTGCGTCAATGTTCTTGAAAACACAAGGACAAGGAACGCAATCTCCAGGTAAGACTTATTGTGCTAAGAATGCCAGTGCAGTTAGAAAGGGTTCCTAATGTAGTCTCTATAATTCTTAATCCAGAAATATGGACATTTATTACAATGTTCGAAAATCGAAAAATAATCTGTAAATATACGGCATCCAACTTATTTGTTTTGTTTCCTGTGAGGCATATCGATTTGTGAGAGTGTAACTGCTGGAGTCACAGGAGACATATGTTCGTTTAACAGGAAATTGAAAACAGGCCGGAAATGTTCTGAAAATCCGCAAAGGAATTATTTGACTTGACGTTACACCCTAGACAGATTGGCACCTGGCTGCAGTCCCGAGCGACAGCGGAGTGAATGAATGACTAGTGTTTAACGCCCGTTTTTGCTACAGAGGCACCACAGGCGATGGACACTAGTGATACATGAGATGAAATGATAACATTGGAGAAGGATTTATTTTTGAGGAAAGAATCGTTCCAGGCTTAAGTTTAGGGTACCTCCCCGGCATTTGCCAGTTATGAGGACTGAGGAAAACTGGAAAAAACCTCAGTCAGGGAGGACGGTCCTGGCGGTATTCGAACCCCAGACCTCCCGTTCACCAGTCCGCGCCTTAACGACCTCGGCCACCTGTGGCGGTACAGCGGAGAGAGCCGAACTTGCACGCCTGTTTTCACTTCACATACTTGCACGCTCTTGCACGCCTGTTTTCACTTCACACGGAGCTCATGGCTGCAGTGCATGGGGAGAGACTAACTTGTGCATTTCACGATTGTTTTCACAAAGTCACGGAGTCACCTGGCTGCTGGCTACAGTCCAGAGGGACTGCAAAGGTGCAAGAAATAGCAAATCCATCAGAATGGTTAGATATTTCTACACTTATTGTAATAATAAAAAGTTATCCTTTGAACCCCATATTTTGTCTGCACACAATAATTGCCTTATTCACACTGCACTGAAACAGAGAGGTGGAAAATATACACCACTTATCACTCACTACGGGTGTAATGTGGGGTTGAAGTCAAAGAAAATGCGGTGGTATTCACGTCTATTGTATGGGAATGAATGAATAGTGTTTAACGCCCGTTTTTACTACTGAGGCACTACAGGCGATGGACACTGGTGATACATGAGATGAAATGATATATTGTGAAAGGATTTATTTTTTTAAAGGAAGGAATCGTTCCAGGCCTAAGGTTAGGGTATTTCCCCGGCATTTGCCATTTATGAGGACTGAGGAAAACCTGGAAAAAGCCTCCGTCAGGATTCGAACCCAGACCTTCCGCTCACGAGCCCGTGCCTTAACAACCTCGGCCACCCGTGGCGGTCTATATCTATTGTATGGGGTTTACTTTAAATGGAAAACGCATGAAACGTCTGGATAAAGCAATGTTTGCTACACTTTTGTTAAAGACAGGCTAATTGTGCTAACGAAAGGAAAACTAAGCTCTAAAATGAAAGGCATACGTCGTAGGCACAAAGCAAGCTTGGAAATAAGTAAGGACAGCATTATTAAGGAAAATGGTGGTTGGAAAATCCCTTCCTCATCAACAGCGACCGAAATATATTTTTTGCAAAATAATGGCCTATAAATGCAAATTAATCTCTAGTGAATGTAATACATTCACAGTTACTCTTGCACGTGTGTTGATTCCAGCATTAAATGAAATATGCGTAAACACATACAGCATATGTCAATTTCAGGTCTGCAATGAACATCCTATATTAATGAGTTGATAATAGACACTGAAGACATTTCTGTTCTCAAAGAAAAGGAGAAAATACGAAACACGTGGCATCCTTAAAGCGCAACGAAAATGAACAAGTACCCATGCCAAAAACTAAAGAAATGTCCCCAAAAGACTCTTTGGTAGGTGTATAATCATCGCATTCCCCTTGCAAAACCCCATACAATAGAACTGAATACTACCGCATTTTCTTTGACTTCATTGTAACATTTGTGTAATAAAACAGTTCGTATGCCTGGAATGTGGTACGAAATTTGAGTACAATAAACATCTAGGAAAGCATGTCTCTCTCCCCGAAAAAGTAAATGCTTTCGTGCCACTTGCAAAAAAGACAGCAACAGTACGGCTAACACTGTGAATTAAAAACAATTACACAAGTGCGTGGTTAGAAGTTCGGCTTTCTCCGTTGTCACTCGGGACTGCAGCCAGGTGCTCCGTGTGAAGTGAAAATCGTGGAGTGAAACAATTCCGCTCTCTCTGCTGCATTTTCACACTGTCCGGGACTTTTACTGTTTCAGATGGGTGGGAGGCATATGCTAACAAAGGGTGATGTATGCAAATAATGTAATTGTTGAAGAGTAAATGTTTGTTGACCCGGACAGATCCAAAACGTACAAAGCATGTGGATGAGGGCTAAGTGTAAGATTAGGAGGCAGTAAGGAACTTTGAATGCACTCTTCACGTCTTATCTTTACGAATTCCTTTGGAGACTAAACTCTTGCCTGATAAAACATGTTCTAAATTTTCATTTGCTAGACAGAAATTTAAATTTTTCTGCCATCATTCCATTACTCCACCAAGCTACCGCCCCTTGCACTCTGCAATAATAAATTATCTTCAACATGGCAACCTGCACCCTTTCACCGCAATGATAGCAAATTACATGGCTTTGCAGAATCAATATTTAACAATGATCATGTGCGATTGTGCTGGGTCGCACTTCCACTATAAATTGGGGGGGGGAATGGTTTGTTTTGACTGCCGTGGTTATTCGTATGCAATTCGGCACCCCTCTACAGCTCTGGGAAACTTAAATGAATTGGATGCACTATATTAAAAATTACCGTATTGTCATTATGTAGCAATACTAAGAGAGCAGCATGACGTAACAACACATACCCAGTGATACAGCAATTGTGGCGGATGGCTTCAAACCCTTATTAAAACATAAACATGAAACACTAGTTAATTTCGTGGAATCGTGGGTAACATCCGCTTATCTACAGCTGCGTGAAAGTTTATCTGTGTTTTTCGGATACTCCATGCAGGAACAGTCATTTCGTGCCTCTTGTGAATATTTCTTTGTATTGTGATTTGACTCCAGCAGTTTCACTCCTGTAAACCCTCGTGCCTTGTGAGAGAGAAATATATATATATATAAGGCATATATATATATATATATATATATGAAAAACAATGTAACTAAAATAACAATAACTAGAAAAGGATAAAACACGAAGAAAGTCACAGATTAGTAACGTGTGTTGAAATGTAGTTTTTACTTTATCAGCCTTCTGTTGTGTAATAAGTATAAAACAGAGTAGCTATATTGTGCATGCTGATTTTTTAAATATATGTTATTTATTTTAAAAGAATTCATTTTCCTGCTATACCTGCGTAGTACTTGTGATGTATTATAGTTTATATTGATATGTAATAGTATTTACTTTATTAACCTTCTGTTGAGTAATAAGCAGTATAAAAGAGTGAGTAGGTATAATTGTGCACATATATATAAACACTACCACATATCAATATGAACTATAACACATCAGATGTACTACAGCAGGTATAATAGGAAAATGAACTTTTAAAGCACCATGTTGACGTCCTCATACAAGATTAATTGTTTTTACGTCATTTTATGTAAATGCAATGATGTACTTTAAGCACCAGAATAGCACCACAGAAAACTTATGATACAAACAGTAGTAGTAGTAGTAGTATCACACGAATCGCTTCAATATAGCAGCAGCTAAATGGAATATAAATTAAAGTAATACATTAACAATACATAAAGCTGCATATTTTGTAGCCACACAATATAAATTTTAATCATTATACCGTTAGACCAGTAGATGTAAAATTTAACATTTGTTGTACCTAAACGAAGTCTGAAAAATTATATTTAGCAAGCTGGCAGCCGGTTCGTGGATTCCTCTGAGTAGCTATGGAAGCGGGGCAGCTAATCTACGACACACATTTCTCCCCGCCCTAAATGCTGCGCACTATCCAATTCCTCTTTTTAGCTGTACTTGCTATCTCGGAGCATAAAGTAAGCGTCTATCGTTGCCATAATAACCTTTATGAAACATGTAGCATTCCCTCTGATTGGAATGATCCACATGATACAGGTGTAAGGCTCAAAGTAGTGCTCTGTTACCAATAAATTCGTATGTCAGCACTCACAAATAGTTTAAATTTGAGATAAAAAAGGGAAAACGTGAAATTAATAATTATGTATATACTAGATAAACATTCGCGGAATTTAAGAGGAGCCGAACTTCCAGCATCCACCTTATTCACCTGATCTCGCTCTTCGGATTACTACCTGATACCCAAACTCAAACTTTTCCTGGCTGTACTCAAATTTAAGTCAAGTGAAGGGATAATACAGGAGGTAAACTAGTGTTTTGCAGGCTTCGAAGAAACCCACTTCCATAAGAGAATCACAAACCTGCAGAAACGTTGCAGCATGTGCGTTGAAGGAACTATTTCTTACAAGACTGAAGACTGAACTTGTTCTCTATAATATCAAACGAAATTATTTATAAACCATCCTCGTACCTGATGGCGTTGGTAGCCATAGAACCTCTTTTTGCTATACAGATTAGTTCGTTGTTTTAAGTAATAATTTATTTTTATACTTTTAAAGAATATTAGCGAAGTTTCGTTTTCATTAGTACATAAAGTGAGATGCGTGATAGCGTTTATGCATCTGGAGTTCATGCAACACATTATTCTGACTGGGTTTCCCATAATGAACGCAATTTTTAAATTGAGCGCCGCTGTCGGTTTGTTAGGTTGCATGATGTGAAATGTAACACATTGTCATCTGTTTATATTGTGATTAATGATTGTCATTTGTGTGTCAGCTAAAATGGAGCGATACACCAAGGATAAACGCGTCCAGATTCTGAAAGTGCATTTTAAGTATGGTAAATGTTATGCAGAGACCGTTCGAAGACTTCGTGTAATTTTTGGTAAACGAAATGCGCCTAACGTATCAACAGTGTAGAGACTGGTAAGGAAATTTGAAGATACAGAATCGACAGAGAACATCAAATCACCTGGACATTCTCGTCGATCGTTAGAGAATGTTGCCCTCGTCAGACAGAGTTTCGCTTTTAGTACAATGAAGTCGATTCGCCGCCGTTCTCAACAATTAACCATTCCGATTACAGCGAACTTTAATCTTATGTTTATGTGCACAGTACACGATCCATCCCTCAACGCAAGGCAGAAATTAGACATGTCATGGGTGAAATTCAGCCGGAACTTTGCTCTAAAGTCGTGAAAATTTTGTCAACAGAGCGAAGGTGTGCCAACGAAGTCGAGGAGGATATTTGCCTGATGTTTTGTTTAATGTTTCATGGTAGTGTTTGTGCTTCATATTGACTTAATTATATTAGCACTTTTCAAATAATTATATGTTTTATTATTAAAACAAAAATTGCATTCATTATGGGGCACTGTGTAGTTGAAAAGTTTCTCAGATTAACGGTTACAGTATGCATTATCATAACATCATTACTGCATCTTGTTCAGTAGAGAGAACATAGAAAATATTCAGTTTGTTCGTCAAAGAAGTCGCTATTTTTGGTTGTAATTTTAGTAATCTGGGCAACTAAATCGTCTGTTCGATTGTGCCACGTTCTCGATAAGCCGCTTGAACAGTTTTACCAAATCAAAGGAAGGAAATGCGTAAAGACTCAGTTATTTTACTGAAATGCAGAGTAAAGTTAAAGAAACGCATTTTATTCGCATACGCAACTGCCAGATTCACTAATTGATGTTGAAATTATAAAAAGAAGTTGAACCCGCTTTATATGTTACAGAAATCTGTGTGCCTTTCTGAATTCTGGACAGGGAGGAACAGTTTATATTGGTATTTTGGATAATGGCGTGGTGGAAGGCGTGCATTTAACTCAGTACCAGCAGGACCACATGCTTCTCAGCTTGCAAGACACTCTGAAGCGTTTCCAACCACCAGTGCCGCGATTTATGTACAATGTGCAGTTGGTTCCCGTCATTGAGTATGATCAGCCATACCCTACACAGTTGTAAGTTTAGTTTATTTTTAGTCAGTTTTACAATGTATTGACATCTTTTCATAGCAAGTGTCTATTCTCCATTTCTCCTTGAATGCCCCTCATCCACGTTGTCTATGGTCCTGCTCGTTTCCATCTTCTTAGTGCAATCCATTTATGTATTTTCCTTGATAATCTTTTATTCACCCATTCGCATTTAATGATCATACCGTCATACTGTCTTGTTAAAATGTCCTCCACAATATTATTTTTAATTCCCATTTTTTGTCTTATTGTATCATTTCTGATTCTATCTCTTCGCGACACATTGTTGACCGCCTCCATTTCCATTGCCAAAAACTATTTATTATGTGTTTTTAATTGGTCGTGTTTCTGCACCATGTAATGCGCCGCTTCTAATAATCGATTTATATATTTGATGTTTTATTTTTTTATTAATCTATTTATCTCATAATATCGGATTAAGGAGTCGACATTGCAAATTTACCATTCTTTATGTGTTCTCTAATTTCTTTATCTTTATTCCTATCAGTAATTATAATCCTTAATATTTACATTTCCACTGTATTTATCACTTCCTTGTTTTTAATAATTAGATTTTGTTTTTCTCCTTCTATTGCCATTAATTAGATTTTTCATAATTAAACCTTAGGGTTGCGTTTCCATACTCCTCAATGACCTTCCTACTCACATATTCTAGTTCACCATATTCTCACCCATTATTATTTGTTCAATTGCAAATTGTATACGAGGGTAGATCCATAAGTTTCCGGCCTCGTCGATAAGGATTATCGCCATCACAAAAGCCCTATCTACTGTCACACCTTATCTGTTAAGTAAATAACTTCAGCTGTAACTTTGCTCCGCTATGTTCAGTTGCTTAGATATAGTTGCATAAAGAAGGCTAGGTGTAGAAAAGGAATATCGAATTGTTATTAAGTTCTTACAAAAGCAGGTCTTACTCCAAATGAAATTAAACAGCGATTAGACGGTGTATATGGGGAAGCATCCCCCTCATATTCTACCGTAAAAGAATGGGCCAAACTTTTTCGAATGGGCCGAGAAAGCACTGAAGACTAAGAGCGTGCAGGTCGGTCCTTGAAGGTGCTCACTCTGGAAAACATCGCTGCTGTGGAAGGAGAAATTATGGAAGACCCGCGGCTCAAAGTTACGGAAATAGCAGCAAGGTTAGGCCTTTCTAAAACAACACTCCTTCGAATTACTCATGAGCATTTAAACATGAATAAGGTCAGTGCAAGATGGGTGCTTAGACTTCTTTTCTCAGTCCAAAAGCAGCAACGAGTCATCTGTTGTCAGGCATTTTTGGAGCTCTGCCGTGGCAACGAGAGAGAGAGGTTCTGCAAACTATTGTTACAGCAGATGAAACTATGGTCCTCTACTATGATCCCTGGATCAAAAGAGAATCAATGGAGTGGCGTAAACCAGGCGAAGCAGCGCCTCTAAAGGCCGAGGTCACTGTCAACCAAGATGATCATGGCCACAATCTTTTGGGACTGTGAAGGAATACTCTTCATTGACAGAGGAACACCGCAGTAAATGGGGAGTACTATGCTGGCTACTGCACAGACTGCGGGCTTCCATCAAAGAGAAAAGGCGAGGAAAGCTGAGTGGTGGTGTACGCCTTCTTCACGACAACGCGCCTGTGCACACAGCTCTTGTTTCAAAGGAAGCTGTGAAGAAATGTGGCTTCAAGGAGGTCGACCATTTACCCTACAGCGCAGATCTAGCTCACAGGGACTATTTCCTCTTCTCAAAACCCAAGAAGGACCTTTCGAGATGGAAATTTAAGTGTGACAAAGAAGTGATGGTTGCATTTTATGCCCATTTTGCACATAAGACTATTTTTTGGGGAGGGGAGGGATTGAAATGTTAATTCAAAGACGTGAGAAGTGTATTGCAATAAAGGGTAACTATATTGAAAAGTGAAACAGTTTTTGTCATACCTAGAAAATGGTTAGGCCGGAAACTTATGGACCTATCCTCGTATCCAATCCAATCTCCCAAACCCCCACATTTCTTCTTCCAGAAGAAGTTATAAACATAAGTTAAAAGTTTTAGCAAATTCTCAAAATCTGGTACTCCGCACACGTTTTTCTAAGCAAGCAGTCGCTTTATGTGAAATGTTGATTTTTCCTGTAGATTAAACGCAAGAACCTCTGACAATCCTTTCCCCATAAGATTTTCTTCAAAATTTTCTTGTAATTCTTTCTTGTAAAGTCTTAAATTTACGGCAAAAATAAAGCGTATTTAGTAATCATAACCCTGTTTTTATGCAATTCCTACTCTTTATTCTATGCTACTATGCTGTAGTAGTTCACTACACATGCCTCACCGTCACGGGTGACCGAGGTCGTTAAGGCGCGGAGTCGTGCACGGGAGGTCTAGGGTTCGAATCTCTCCAGGACCGTCCTCCCATACAGGTTTTTTCCAGGTTTTCCTCAGCCCCGTAAATGGCAAATGCCGGGGAGGTACCCTAAACTTAGGCCTGGAAGATTCCTTCCTTTTAAATAAATTCTTTCTTAATATATAATTTCATCTCATGTATCAGCAGTGTACATCGCCTGTGGTGCCTCTGTAGCAAAAACGGGCGTTAAACACTATTCATTCATTACACACGCCTCTTGAGGCTACTAAGTTTCTTAAATTTCAGCGAATTCCGAAGAAATGTAACTATTGCGGTTATACCCATGAAAAAGTCTTCAAATCTCCATCGATCCTACCTACTAGGCTCCGAAAATGACTATATATTATGCATAATTATATATTGGCCGCCATTTTTGTTTCTCAACAAAACTCGGCATATAACCATCAATTGAATGGTTTACTTCAGAAGTCAAACACCAAGTTTGTCATTTTCAATAAAACGTTTAGACTACATTGCTAGTATAGAGATAATTAAAAGGATAAAATCAGCAATGCCTGCACATCATGACAGGAGCTAATCAATTCTCATAAACAAACTCCACAGCACATTCTACCTCTGTAGTAGAACATTGTAAAATGCTGTCATAAAAGTGTTATATCCCACCAGGTTTTAGAGCATTTAGGTCTTGTATCTTCTTCACATTGGTGGGAACTTTAAACAATAACGAAGGAATGTAGGGCTCAGACCGAAACATGAATGAAAAGTGTCCAAAAATATCTAGGCTAAATATATTTTAGATTTTTATAAACTTTTGAATGAAAGAATATTGTTATATATAGCCTAAATAATATACTGGTAAATAAGCCTAATAAATTGTATGTATAAACTTTACTTTTCCTGAAGGGTAGGCCATCTGGGTGGGTAAGTAAGGAGTAAGACCTGTTTTCAGTACAGGGAAAGTTAAATAAATGATTCCAGGAGTGTTCTTGTAACAAAACTGATATCTTGAAACTCTCATTTTAGTCTTTAGCAACACCTCTATCAGAGGTTTCGTCTTAGTCAGTAAACTTTTTGTATGAACGAGGTGCTTCGAAACTTCTGATATCTTGGGAGGTGTTTTGTGAACAACAAAACAAATTTGCTTTAAGGCTTTCAGTATAAGCTCCACAAGTTCCTCTGGAGTGTAAATACAATCAACTTTTTTCAGCAGATGCTTTATAGCTCCAAAGACTTGCACACGGTGAATATAAATAGGGAAATTGTGGATGATGCTGTCAAATTGCCCTTTGTCTCAAAAATTTTATAATATTTTATAATATTTATAGATTGCAGGAACTCTGATTTTTTCCCCCTTGTTTTTGAAAATTAGAGTAATTTCGCCTTAGACATTTATTTTCAAGTGATTTTGAAGGGAAAAATACCAGTTTTTAATGTATTAGTTTGCTTTAGCTTTTGTCATGCTAATTAACACACAGTAATACCACAACTTATTGCATTAATCAATAAGGTCATCATTTGGATTTTATATTCGTTTTTAAAGTTATTGTACTTGCTGAGAAATTCACTTACTTTATACTCCTTTGACAGACTCCCCCCTCCCCCGAATTGTAAGTCACTTTAATGCAGGAAATACATAAAGGAGGGAAGCAGGTAAACTTTTGTATTTTTTCCAAAGAGTTGCTCACGTGTTAAACTGTTTTCTTGCAGCATGCCCATTTCTGAAGAAGTGCGATCACAGCCTCACAAACTGCGAACCTACCGCAATTGCTGGTGTGACCGCGACTCCTTGGCATGGTTTAACATGGTATGTATACCTCAAGCGCATCCTCATTCACTGTACTGTCATTTTAAAATCCAAAAATACATTTTTAAAAATGTGCATTAAAATGGTAAAGCTCGGACAGCACTGTCGACTGTCGCACAGCTAACTGCACTTCGAGCGCTGGGAGTACCGTTATTACGATATTTCTTTTTTAAGGCCCTCTCATAAACAGAAATCGCATACGGTAAGATCTGCAGATTACGCTGGTCATAATCCCCTACTGATGATTGTATTGAACATTTTCCTCAATTAGTTTTAACGAGAGATCAGCTGTATGCGCTGTAGCAGAATCTTGTTGAAAATATGCCTATGTATAATTAATGTCACGCGATTGTTCTAGGAATGGTGAGATTGTGTTATTCCTATACCTTTGCCCATTCGCTGTATCTTCAATTAGGCCTTACAATCCTTAAGCATTGAATAGCACACCAATGGCATACAATGACATTTCGTGTACTGCACTCCAGTATCTATCATTTTGTGTTACTAAATGGCCATGCAAATAAAACCTTGCTTCGTCCGTTTTAATAAAAGTAAATAAAAAATACTACTTTACCCAACACCTAATTACAGAAATTAACTCTACTTACATTATCGCGTGGTTGCAATTCCTGAACTACACTTATCGTATAGGATTTTAATTTTAAAAATTTAGTGGCATTCCAAGCCAAGGTTTGCGAAATTCCTGATTCCTGTGCAAGCTTTCTCAGAAATTTCTTTGCTCTTCGTGCTAACTTTTCTCCGATGTCATCGAGTTTTCACTCTGTAAGAACACGTCGTTTTACTTTCGGTTTCTTATCAAGAACAGGCCCTGTTTCCCCTAAATCGACTCACATTACATACTGTTTCTCTACCAGGCGCACGAACAAGAGGAAATCTGTCTATAAACCGTCATCTTACTTCTCTACAAGAGTTTGTTCACATAGGAATCATACGTGAAGATTCTGTGTGCTTAAGTATACGGAGCACCAACATACTATGATAACACTGGAGCACACTGTCTCACAGCGTTTCAACTCCTGTACAGCACAAAAACTCGCGTCAACTGATTATTCAGCACACGGAGAGGAGGGGGGAATAGAATCGATTGGAAACAGCACATGGCAGAGAAACCACCGTTAAGCCGGCCGTGCGTCCAAACGGATGCTCTGTATTAATATAATTTTGGAATGTCGCTGTTGATAAGAAGACATTTCTCTATCACAATCGGTTATCGAATAAATAACACAAAATGAAACGAACCGGCAGTCACACGTTACGTACATTATAATATATATTTAATTCCATTGTTGAAGAGAATATCAAGTACCGGTTAGATAATTTATATAAAATTTTCAAGTTAAACAATGAAAAAAAAAAAAGTTTAATCATGTTGGTAACAAATCATGAAAACCATTTTTCGTGGAAGGAACATTATATTGTTGTCTCTGTGGATGAAAGTAAGGGAACTTTGATGTGAAGGCAATGTAAGCCGCGAAGATAACCGGCAGACGGCTATGTTGCAGTAATACTGCTGCCAAACGGCGAGCTGTGTTCTCTTTAAAAGTTAAAAACCGAAACTGAACAGGTGAATTGTGTAGTTAATTGATATGTTATATTAATAGGAGCTTCATTGTGGTCCCTCATACCATAAGAAGACAAACGATAATTTGACTTCCTAATATGAACTAGAAGCTGTTCCTTTCTTATTTGCTCAAGGAAGTATTAGGTGTTTGTTATGCTTTGAACAGAACAGGACATGTATGAATAACAAAATATTCTCACAGTTTTAACATCTTGTTGCAGGGTTTCATTCCTTTCCCTTACATCGTAGAGATAAAGATACCGCCAGGGATGGAGAATGATCCAAGGATTCTCTCCCTAACAGGCTACAAGATGCCCACTCTGCCTGTTTTCCAAAGTGAAGACAGTCAAGTTTACATGAGAAAGCAGTCTTCCGTGGTACAGGTAGTAGTTACTTATGTTGCGTCAGTGTGCATACTTCGAAAGCTTTGAGAATGAAGTTAAAAATGCGATTGATCATTGCAGTTTTTCAAAGCATTCTCCTTACATTCTATCCGTTCAAAGCATTTTGTAAATGCTGAACGTCATGCTTCAAAAGCAATTCGTATGCAGCCACTGCGACCACTGGTCACCATGCATGTTTCCTTTTATTTTGGGAACAGAAAAATAGGCTATATAGAGAATATGCGGCAACCATTTGGCTGCTGCAGAAATTGAGTGTTTCCAGTGCAGTGTGGATAGAGACGTTGTTGTGGTGCAACCGGATTCCGGCAGACCAGTCTTAGGACGCTTGGTTCTCAGTACATAGAAGACTTGGGGTACCATCTGGCAGCGGTAGACTTTTGTCCCTCAAGTGGAACTGCCACAATGTAACCACTAGCTGAGAAGAGAGGACGGATCTTCTTGTCAACACTTCTCTGGAAGACCAGACCGATGATTGTCGCTTAGTTTTTGGATTATAATGGTATATTCAATTTTGTCGCCCTTTATGATGTTAAGTATGTGTTTTGATCTTTCTGCATAACATTTTTTTTTCGAAATTTTCTAGCTCCAATCCTTACGTGCTTTTCAATGCTCATCGACGAGATGGTGGAGCATCCAACGATTGCAGAGCTACCAACATGTTTTTTTTTTCAAGGATTGTTCTCCCTGCTGCCGATCCAATATTCAGAGCTTTTTGAATCTGATAATATGTACAGCGATTGTCTTCCAGCAACATACGCTCTGCTTTCAACCTTTGTTATTGTAGCGGGTCGTTCTGCTTCGAGGGAGTCCCTTCCTTTTATAAAATCTGCAAACCATCGATAAATAGTGTCAAAATCTCCAAATGCACGATGCAATCTTTCAAGGCATTATCATTCTCATAAACACTAGGAGAGTGGCAGAAGCTGTAGTAGACTTGGCATTATCCTCGGTGCACCACGAGTAGGCCTATTACATTACACCCTGGCACTCTTCTAAGATAAGTTTTGGAGTGTGTTTGTGGTTCCTAATGTGTTCCCGATTCACCTCGCGCTGCAACAGTGGCACTGTTTAGACTGTCTTGATGCTTATTTGTATCGCTTTAACCTAACTACTTTTCCTGATTGCGTTTTGTGTACTTCTGGACAACGTGATTGCTGCTCTGTACTAAACAATTTGAACTATACTGTTGAAAATTATCGGAGCGCGCAACATACACACAAGTTGCTAAAGCTAGGAACACTTTCTCTGGACTGTCACAGCTTCTTGTCGTTATCAAAACTTTCAGAGTGACCCTCGTCAGGAACACTCATGTTAAATAAACGTATGTCTGGCTATATGAAAAAGGTGAGTGCAAGGGGGCTTGAACTCGTTATCTGCGCATGTGGGATACCCATGTTGCCACATGTTAAGCGATCAGACTGAGAACTTGCACATCCTCTGGGTCCTATTCCACAAAAGTGGAGTGGTTCTAATACATTCAAGTGTATTAGTGCCAGTCCTTGTAGCTTTCTGTTCCACGAAAGAAATGCAACACTGGTAAAGTATCAGTAAAAAGTTACAAGTGACGTCATATAAGAGCAAGATGGAGGAACAACTTTTTGCCATATGTCACCATACCTTGAATTAGGTTATGTCTACTCTTAAGGGATTTTCAATGCACAGAGCGTAAGTTTGTCATTCTTACAAAATGGGCCTCCTATTTTTCTCAGATATAATGATAATATAAATACTTTATTAAGCATTTATCAATATTCAAGCGTAATAATTCACTTTGAGACGACGGTCCCATAAGGCTACATTTAAGAGTATCAATTTCAGCTGTCGAGAGATGACAGAAGATTCGAGCTTCCGATTGCTCTAGGTCATTTATTTTATTAGTTCATTTAATCCTTTATATTTATTTACTTGTCTATATTGCTTGACAATGACCTTCTCATAAGCAAAAAAATTAAAAAATTGTGTCAAAAGGGATAATTTTAAAATAGAAGGAAGAATGAAAATAAATTATTTTCGTGGCATGAAGCAAGAACCTTAAAAATACATTAAGATGCTAGTCTGAAATATGTATTTGGAACGGGAAACGCCAATATCAATAATTATTTGCACTTAACCTAACTTTATCATTATCATAAATATTTATTCTTTCTTTATACATATTCCTACTCATCTTATCATCACTTTCGCTAATACTTAGCACATTTGGGTTAACTGGCTCCCAAAATCAACAAAAAGATAATAAATGTTGTGCTAGTATTTGAAGTTACCAATGTTCCTACACTTGGTAGAGAAATTTATACAAATTACCACTGCCTTACAAACGCTAATACTTCTGGAACAAAATGGATCAGAACAACGAAAAATCACTTGTACATTTGTTAGTGTGAAGTTTTTAAGTACAAGAGTAGCAGAAACCTTTGTGGAACAGAATTTTACTAATTAACTACAAATTACAAGACCCTACATTTGTAATGTATTAGACCATACTTTTATGGAACAGGTCACTGGACTTGTAATCATTGCTGTTAATGTTTACACAGTATATTGCTCCCGCTTACCTTCTTCTGTACCCCAGACTATACGTGTTCTTACTGCACCATTGTCTGATATCATTGTACGTGTTTCAGTATTCCATGCGTGATGTGGCAGAGCAAGCAAAAGAAGAAGTTCTGATTCGTAGAATGCCAGAACTGATGCAGGCTTACAAGAAGAGCATCATTTACAAGAAACTAAACGAAATAGTCTCAGAAACTCTTAAGACCCAAGAAGAATCTAATAAAAATTTGTAGATTAGGCCTCTGGAAGTTCTACGGGATTGGGGGCCAATTTTTTAATTTAGATTTTGGAATTTAGTATATTTAAATTTACAGCGTTATGAACAGGTTTTGAAAATATTATTCCATTAATTCATTTTTCTATAGAACTTTACAATATGGTACAGAATAAATATAAAGGTGCAACATAATAACAGATTGTATTTTAATAAGAATTTTTTCTACAGTACAGCAGTTTTCCCAAAGTAATTTTACTCCTCGACATATTTCTGCAAGTTTCCATGTTCATGCCCCTCCTGTCTTCAGCTTTCCACTTCATTATCACCTTTTTTTCACCTATCCGAACCATTTCAATTTTTCCTCTTAAATTGTTTCAATAATATTCTTTTCAACCTTTAACTATACTAATTTTTTTATTTTTAATTTGGTTTCGCCTTGATTTTCGCGTTACGCTCCAACTTCACAGGCCTATAATTTATCTGTCTTATGTACAAGGATTACTCTTTTTTGTTTTGTTTAAAAATGATGCCCCCCAGCGGCAATACATTGCCTGCATCTGCCTAGGAAATTCCTGTATTTCATCCAACTTTTCTTCCATAAGAACACGGCGGTTCGAAAAATTGAGATATTCTTTCTCTCGTAACAAGTCGGCGAACAGTTTCTCTACCTGAAATACGATTGCCAAATATGTTCTTGCGAAACGCATTACCACTTCTCTGCAAGAATCTGTTTCCACCTTTGTGCCGTATATATAACCCGTTCTTTGAGATAGTCGGTCCTGGTGGGGTAGTGGTAACCATATTTGCCTTCTAAACCCAAGATCGCGGGTTCGAACCCGGCAAGGATCGATGGATTTTTTCGGGCGTAAAAATCTTAAGTATGGCTTCCTTCGGAAGGGAAGTAAAGCCGTGGGTCCCGTGTCGTACATTTACGGCACGAAAAAGAATCTCAAGCCTGAAAGAAGAGGCCTCTAAGCAAAATCTGTCGGCCGTTTCACGCCCCGAGTTGAATAGGACGCTGAAGACCTGAGATATTAAAGAACTTTCATAAACAAATCAATTAAAAAACAACAATAATAATATTGTTATTATTATTATTATTATTATTATTATTCCTGCTTTTATTTAATTACTTATTCTTTATCTATAGGATATGCTTTATTACTTTTTCATTTCCAAAATAACTGATTTTGAATCCAATTCTATCCACCTTCATTGTATATTACAGTATTAATTTTCAATTTTATCAACACCGTAAAATGTTTTATTGAACGTCCTCCCGCTGAAAGGATAAAACTTGACTACTTGAAAGTGGGACCTAGGCAGATTCACATGTATCGCCATCTTCCCTTCCGTATCCTGCTTTAATGGTTGTCCTTTGATAGCTCTAGAATAGAAACCCTCAGTTCGCATAGATGCTTAATTTGGCCATAGCATCAGTATTCGAGAAAAAAATCATAAAACTGGAGCAAAATCGCAAACTTACGTTCCCTCACTGTTAATTCACGGAAAAGGGTTTGCAAAATATTTTACCATTATTAACTGTTTCTTAAAAAAGTTGCGGGTGGGGCCTATTATTCTCTCGGCGCTAATGGCGCACCACACTCCTACCTTTGGTCATGCAGGGGTTCCTGGTGTAGCACTTTAGGTTATTCTGAACTCCAGTATCGGTTTTTTGTGAATTTACATACCCTCTTAGGTGGAACCAAAATTATCCGTGGAAAAAAAAAATTAGATTAGATTAGGGCAAATTTCTACGTCATGCACACTGTTCAAAATTCATTTACAAAATCTTCTGGTTAAAGGGTCGGTCACCTGGTTTAACTTCTTGCGCTACAATAATTTTATAAGGTTTAACTTCAGTAGCTTTGTAGCCGTTCGAACAGAGGAATAGAAAATTCCCGTTTGCTGAGAAAGACTTCAAAGGGTTTTTAGGGAATGTTCCAGAACATGTCCAATGTTATCTAACATTTCTTCTGTAAGTGCTGTATGTGGCTGGGTACGCTTTTTATCAAGAACACTTCCCGTTTCACGACATTTAGTTACCAGTCTGTGAATCGAACTTCGATTTGGAAGTTGAATATCTCGAAATTTCTTTTGAAACAATTTGCATAAATCATGAATCAATTCTGTAACCATGTAGGCATCGTAAACATATGCTCTTTGACATACCTAAATTGAGCCGTATTAACGTAATTATGCCGTCTAGTGAATAGTCACATAACATTCAGTTCCCAGAGCTATCCATGTACTGACCTCCCCAACCGGCTTTCAAGCATAGGAACGAGAGAGAACTGCAGATCTCGGTCTATGCGGCCAACTGCACTTGGGGTGTTCCCATGAGGGAAAAATCTCCCAGTATTTAGAGTCCACGAAATTTAAGTTTTCTACTGTCTTGTCTTCCACGGATCGAAAAATCATTAGGAACAACAACCGTCTTTTGTTATAATTCTTGAAAATAACAGTCAGTTTGCACCCCTTACGTTGTATCACAGACCTTTACATGGTTATTCAAGCGTCAGTGGCGTGCTTGCTTGTGTCGAAGTGGACTTTCTTCTGGCTAGTGAATCGCTATTGTTTATTTTGTTGGTTTTGTTAAAAATCGTCAAAATATTGTTGGAATTGGAGAGCTATGCCATAGCTATAAATATCGCAAATGAGTATTTTTTTTATCAATAATAATAATGGGAAGAGCTAGGAAACGCGAGAAAGCTTTAAAGTTTGATGGTATGGAGATTGTTGTAAATGTTCATATTGTTTTCGGATGAATATGATGCCCCGAAATGCGATAAACCAATAATATTTGTGTTCATTGGTATAGAAAGAATTTCAGCAGCTACAGGCATTTCGTCTGGTAGTGTGAGTAGGATTTGGCAACAACAAAAACAAACTTATAGAGTGGAAGTGTTTTGCGGACTCCAGGAAAGAAACATCCGAACTACGCCAAGTAAAACTGTAATAGATTCATTCACTGCCGCCGCCACAAGACGTATGATATATTCGTTATATACCTACAACTGATATTTACCAAATGTACAGTATATAGGCTATACTTAAATAAAAGAAAATTTGTTTAAGGGGAGTATGTGGAGTTTAAGAAAAATATTGAAGAAAATAATACAAGTTAGGTACGCAAAAAACTTGCAGGAAATGAAATTCTTAACGGAAAGGTCGGATATTGTTTTAAAATTTTTAAATTCTTAAGGAAAATGAAGGAATTGAGGGCTACCTGTCACACTATTATTTATTTAGGTGAAACTTGGATTAACGACAGTCATTCAAAATCCAAAATTTGGAAGGGCAACTAGATTAATCCCTCCACTTAAAACTGCAATAGGGAAAGGTGGGAATTGTATTATTTTATATGCTGGACGTCCTTCTGGTTCAGTTCCCAATGTTGCTAACATTCAAATCAAAGTCGTCAAGGGATTATCACCAGGAAATGGACAGCACTGTTTTTAGAAACTGGTTCGTAGATATCTATTACCGAACATTCCTCCCAATAGTGTTATTGTTATGAACAATGGCCCCTAAAGGAGATTAATAAAGCGCCGGTTTCATCGACCATTAAATCTAAAATGATAGCTTGCTTTGTAAAAAAAAAAAAACATTGAGTTCGACCCTCAATGGACGAAACCTGTTGTGTGAAGGGTGGTGGCTAACTTAATGCTGGGGTGACTCACCTCTTAAATACGATAGGTCTAAGCTAGGTATGGCCTATCCACCAGTGAGAATCTGGAAGCTAAGGGAACTTAGCGCGCCTGGGCGACGCAATCGTCTGCAGCCGAAAGGCGGGTCGGTTTAGGAAACAAGGTACCGTCCTAATGCAAAAACCCACGGGTGGCACAGACCTCTGTGTTGCACCCCTGGACCCAGGGCTTAGTAAACCCGACGCAACCAAACTGTGTGAGTTAATTAAACTGAACAAAGAAACTTTCAAGAGGTATGAAATTGTTGCAGTACATTCGCATATCGTAATGAGAAGCCTCCTTTCCATTGTGATTACCGCCACGGGTGGCCGAGGTCGTTAAGGCGTGGACTCGTGAGCAGGTCTGGGGTTCAAATTCCGCCAGGACCTGCTCCCTGACTGTTTTTTTTTCCTCCAGGTTTTCCTCAGTTCTCATAAATGGCAAATGCCGGGGAGGTACCCTAAACTTAGGCCTGAAACTCTTCCTTCCTTAAAAAAAATCCTTTCCCAATTTATCACTTCATCCCATGTATCATCAGTGTCCACCGCCTGGTGGAATGTGGTGCCTCAGTAGTAAAAACGAGCGTTAAACGCCATTGTGATTTAAATGCATAGAACTCATGGGAGATCAAGTGAAAAATGACATAAGATATGCATGTGTTGTTTGAAAAAACTCTTTCGAAAATGTCAGAACAGAATTTGAAATCGGCCTGCGAACACGTACAAACCATTGAAAAAAGATGCTGAGAAACAGACGGTTTAATGGACATAATTAGTGATTGGTTCATAATAAATTTAGAGGACACGGATGATGAAAATGAGGACCAGTTTGCAATATGTGAAGGAGAAGAGGATCACACAAGCTTAATAGAGGGACTGTCCTTCTTACCTGCATCTCCGCAGTAATGCCTTAGGCACGTGCGAGCGAGAGAAGTATTCTTGTCTCTTTCTACAAATTAAATCATATGTTCGTAAAAGCGCAAAACAAAGAGTGAGAAGAGGCGAGGGTACATAATGTCAATGGAATTTTAAAATTAATTTATACCATGTGTATGTATTTTCCCTAATGAGATTAAACTTTATGGGCGCTCCTGTTCCCATTCCAGCTATATCCTCCAAGAGAGCTTATTTTGAAGTGCTACTCCGAAAATAATTGAAGTACCAGATCTTGAGGTATTGAAAAAAATATTTTGTTTCAGAGAGGCTGCAAGATAAACCTAAGCAAATATTAAGAATGATTGGAAAGTAATGTGAATTTGCTGCTTAAATAATGATAGTTCAGTGAAGTTGTCTTCTTCTTTTCCTGTAAAAAGTGACATTTGGAAAGAATTCGCTCCATAGGTTGTGTTTATATATACTTTAGTACTTTCAATCCAAGACGAAGAAAAAAAATATATATATTCCGTTTTTTTGGGGGGGGGGGAAGTCACATATAAGACGCTTGAGTGGATTTGGTTTCTAACTCTAAATGCGTTTGTGCAAAATAGTGAAAACATGGCTTACCTTCTTTTCCCTTTGGAGTTTTCAAATATCACTCCGCGAGCAATGCTGTTTTTAGGCAGGTAGTTTACAGACTGACCTGCGTTGTTATTGGAGCAAATAGGGAGGGCCAAGGTGAACGTTTTGGCATTGTAGAGGTAGACGTCTGAAGACATGACATCCAGTCGTAGTGCTGCTCTTCAAGTCATAAGGTCACGTACATTTGCCACCGCAGTTTCTCCTGCACAAAAAATAAGGGACAGGTATTGGAAGCTATGAGCAATATATGGATACATAAAGAGAGGTTGTTTACAGCATTTCTATTTCTATGCATGTTCTTACATATATTAGGATAATACTCCCGTTCTTCAGAAATTTGTGTTCAGTAGTTAAAAATTAAAAAAAGTTTAAGATGAGCAATGTTTAAACCAGAAGTTAAAGTTTACTGTTAGTAAACTAATATTTTATAGCAAATGTGACAAAAACTATCCAAATGGCATGTTTGGATTTGGAAGTATATCGACGAACGAATGTAGGGAATTTTTTATGTACTGGTGCTTTTAAACAAAGGTTTATTAATTAACAGCAGTGGTGTCAATCACAGGCGCCGACTGCATGGCAAGAGGACGTGTGCCCTCGAACTCGTCACTAAAGAAAGTTGCCTAAGTATTGTAAATATGTTTATTTAGGCAAATTAAAGAAATGATCATTGTATCGTTTAGCGTAGTTATTACGATAGACGACAATATCAATAGGCACCGGTTTCGTTTGTTATAACTGCAGAAGTTCCAGAGTATGCTGTCGACAATGTGTGACAATAATAGCTTGTTCCATTTTTCATACTTGTTACTGCACCCACATGCAGAAATGCACGTAAAACACATTAAACCACGAACAACGTATGCAGATTATCGAAATTAGTAAATGGAACTAACTTATTCATAGCTAACATAAGATCGCAAATTTATGTGTCAAATATTAGAAAAGCTGTAAGAATAATTTTGTATGACAAGCAATTGTTGCTTCGCACGTCACCACATCATCTGCTTGTATATAGGATTGGCGTTCCTGTTAATTTATTTAAGGTCTTGTTTCTATGAAGTACATTTTGTTAAATGCTCTTTATGAGGAGTATTATGCATTGGTAATCTAAATTTAGGACCCAGGTATTTGGAAATGGACAGTATCTATAATACTTGATGGCTAATAAGATGTAGCTTCCAAGTTGTTAATTTAAAAATTAGTAAAACTTTAATAGGCATTTCTTTTAATACAGTTGCACATTCCATCTATAACACATTCGTGTTATGAAAGAGATACTCGTAGAAAGGAAATATGTTGAATATGGTTATGTAGTTACTAATAATTATAGTAATTCCTGAATATGGAGGCATTTGTAATAACATTAAATAAGCTGACAAATGATGTCAAGACAGTGACAGTAATATACCTTTATTAATTATTAGTGTAAGGTAAACTGTTTGAGATACTGTATATTTAGATGTGCTTTCAATAATTTTGTTACAAGTCTCCCGCGGTGAATTTAGAAAATTTGGCGCCCCTGCTGTCAATTATATTTAACAGAAATGCGCTGCCAACTTCTTAAATTTATGCAATGTTGTAAAAAAGGTTACTTTTAATTAGAAAAATTGCATATTAGTAGTAATGGTTAAATTATTAGATTTTATAATATTGTGATAATTAAATGAATTTGTAGAAAGTATAAACATAATTATTGTATCAAATCAATAAACAGGTCTCTTATAAAATTAATACGAAATGCTATATATCTTGGACATATTTATGTGTGTTATAAATCAAGCTATATTTTAGTCCGGCAGCTAAATGCTTAAGCCAATTATTACAATAATAAGAATAATGGAAATAATTATAAATCAGCGTTATTTATACAGAATAAAATACTTGCGACTATAATAAAATATTGAATATTAAATGAAAGAAACGCCAATTCAAAGAAATGAAGAAATTGGGAAATAATATTCCTAATTTAATAGGAACATAGCTTTCTCCCGCTCTCACAGATAATGTTCTCTACTGTTCATTTCCTCGTATTCACTAGTATTATGTGTCCTTGATATTCTCTTTCTTGGGAGTTAACATATTCAGCACCCTATACCATGTCCAAGACTATTGACCAGGATTGCCAGATAATTACTGATCATTGGGCGTCCTGTACTGGAACGAGGTACCTCATCTACAGGTTCAGAAACAGCAAAATTGTAAAGTTACTTGGAAAATTAAAAATCGTCTCTAAGCCACTCGACATTGTATTTCAGAAACCTATTTTTATTTTTGTGGCTTTTTGTTCACCTCGTTATGATTTAGGTACACAAAATGACTAAAAGAATCTTAATTTCATGTTCAGCGTCTGAAGGAATATTTTCAGTGATAATAACACATTCACAGTGGTTGAAAAACCCCATAGTACCGTGATAGCCAAACTGGCGTAATAATGACTGAAAAGAATTACGAGGGCTGTTCAGCAAAAAATGATCCACTTTTACTTATGCACATAATTTTAATGATCTTTCTCAAAGTAGTCCTCGTTGATGCAGCGCACCTGTTCCAGGGTTTCTGCCAGTCTTCAAGGACACGCTGGAAACTATTTTTTGACAGGCCCTTCAGAATCGTTTCTGCAACCTTCTGCTTCTGATAATGGAAAATGCCTGCGCCCTCCCCCCACCAAGGTTTTCTTCAATTTGGGGTAAAGGAAAAAGTCATACGAGGTTAAATATGGACTGTAGGGAGGGTGAGGTACAAACTTCACGTTGATTTTTGTGAACATTCAGCAACAACATTTGCGATGATGATTTCCAAACAGAAGTTTGCTCTCAGGATCGAAATGATGTAGCCAAGTTTCATCAGCAATGATTACCTTTAAAAGGCACTGTGCACTTTCCTATAATATTTTCAACTGCATACAAACTTGCACGCGAAGGTCCTTTTGTTTTGAATCAGCAATCGTGCAATCCGTATGTCCCATGTGCAACTTTACATTTACCAACGTGGGGATGACACCCAGTGAAAATTTCAGACTTTCTCAAAGTGTTTTTAATTTTATTGGACGATCCTATCTCACAATGACAGCAGCGGTGTAACGTTTTCTTCCGTTAGCACTCATACTGGAACTTTGGGTCCACCTTTCTTTCAAATTACCTCTCCTCTTTAAACCATCTTCTAACTGTGCTATAGGGAAGAACAAACTCTCCACAGGCCTTCTGTAACATTGCATAGGCCTCAGCTGAAGATTTGCTGAGACGAAAACAAAATTTCAGAGCAGTATATTGTTCTTTGCATATCACCTCCATTTTGATGTAGGCGGAACTGAACATGTCTCAACTTGCAAATCTCTCAGAGGTGAGAACCATAAGTGACAATAATAAAACTAGTACCATGTGTACCTTATGCATTAAGCTAACAAAATATTGTAAAGTTAAATTTTAGCGCTAGGTATTATACCTGCATTCTTTATTGAACAGTCATACTAATATTAGTTAGATTCGTAGGCGTTCACATTTATTTACACGATCAATATTGTTGAAATGATTTTCGTAAGACCTTTGTTATTTACTATATACTTGAATATATCATTTATACACACCACTAAAACACACATGTTGTTCCTCAATTTTGATATTTAAGTGGTCACACATATTCACGCGAGTTGAAAGAATTCACTATATAATATCATTGAGCGGTAGTGATATCCCCAAAACAATGTTTTGGCCGTGGTAACGCCAACAAACACTCAAGAAGATTAACGATGATTAACTTAAAGTATTCCTCGTACAACCCGTTATATTATTATACAGGTGTCCCATTTATCTTGCTCATCCAAAATAACTTTTTTCTGATGCCTCAAATGAAAAATTGTTTTTTTTAAAAAAAACATTTTAAAATCATGGAGCTCTTGCTGAGTATATCTCCATTAATGTAGGAGATACGGGATAAGCTTCGTTTTTTAAATGGCACCATGTACATTATATTCAAGAATACACTTACCCTCTCCAAGAGCTATTCAGAAATGAATCACAATGCACCATTTTAGTCAAGAAAACATTAGACTTGGAGATGATAAATAATGCATGGTTTCTTTTATTTTAATAACACTACAGTGAATTTGTTTGACTTAATCATTTAACTTCTTCATATTCCTTTTCATAATGATCAATAAACATAGGGTAATGCAACAGGATTGACTGTATTGCACAGTACATGGATCTTGTTATTATACTGTACATATTACTTAATCACAATTCAGAAGTAAAATGGTCCTTTGTAGCAACTGTGGTGCAAACCAGATAGTTTACATATTGTGCTCAAAATGGTGACCATTGACATTCATACTGAAGCGGTATTTCTTAGCTTTAACCCCCTAATAATTTATAAGTGTCGCAATAATCATGTCTGTATGATTAAGATTTAATCATGTTTGCATTAATTTAATTGTTTCTTGTAAATTTGAAAATTTGTTTTAATACTCATAATACTCTCCAGCAAGAGTGCACATACATAAGAGATTTTATGACAAAAGGAACATAGAAAGCCATTCTCCTCATAACTTTTATTTGTATAGAAAAAAACCTTCAGTCAAACGGATCATGTATCGTTAGGACCTGAGAATTCTTAAGAAGGGTCGGAGTCCAATATTTTCTATTGTATACGGTCAGGAAGCATTAGCTTCTGTTAGCTAAGAGGAAGAATTATAAAACTTTGTTGTTGCTAGGAAACGTGGATGTAGGGAGGCAAATAACCTCCAGAAGAACAAGGTAATTTATGAATGAGCCTCATACTTTTTCTTATAACATTTTTGGAAAATAAAATAAAGTAGGCACTAAAGATTAAAGAAATAAAACATGCTTGCTTGAACATGTTGCCCCTTTTTCATTTTAAAAAAAGTTTAATTGAATCGGCAAAGAACAGAAAAAAACCAACTGTTGGTATTATATACATTAATAAAAGATATCAGTAACTAGTAATGAAGGTGACTGTATTCCGATTCATTTATAGATTTTTTGTATTTTTTTAAACCCTTTAAACATTATTTTTCCATTGCCTCAACATTTTATAACCGAAATGATTCCTTTTTACTTGTATTATTCTGTACTATTGTTATACGTAATATAAAATAAAATACATAATTAATATTCCAAATTTTAAATTTCCAGGTATTTATAATGGCATATTCAATAGTAGAAGAAACAACTACGATAGATTGTGAGACATTGTTGCAACTTTTTCCTGATGCTGATTCGGAGTTTTTAAGGCTAATGTATGATGAAATAAAATATGATGAATATATGATGGAAAAATTTATTACAAGAGCAATAAAAAGAGGAGATTATCCCAAAAAAAGAGAAACGTTGGAACAAAGAGCCAAAGAGGCACTTCATAGGAAATATAAGGAAGATTTTCGAATAGAGCAGTTTTTGGAAATCATTCCTGATCCAGTGACATATTTTACGAAAGGTCACCATCAGCCAAATAAAGTTGAACGGGCATATTCTATAGAGTACTTGGAAATGCGATATAAGTTTATAAATATTGCACAAATATCGCTTTGCTATAAGAAAAACAACAAAAACCTAACAGCTACATGTCATGAACTTGATCAATGTACAGTAGAGCTTCAAGATGAACAACAGGACTTTCCTTCACCTAGGCGATGCAATGCAACAGAGCAAATCTTGCAAGAGGTATTACAAAGTACTGTTATTTCATAGTGCTATTAGTTTTACTCTTCTGTCATTTACATCTTCCTCACGGTTACCTCTGTTAGTTATTTCGTCTCTCCTTTTATTTTTTATTGTAATAATAAAGAACTTTCACGTAAAACCTATACCGCACGCGTGGTGATTTGGATGCTGCCGGCTGCGAACGGCGTTCTCCACTCTTTCCTCTACAAGTCCACATCCCGTCCTTCAATGTCGCTTCGAAGCAGTGTAGTAGTTGAACTTCGTCGAGATGGGACAGTTTACTCTAGAGCATAGCATTTTCGTGTGTAAATGTTACTACAAATACGAATCGACTATAGTGTTCGTACAGCATTGCGTTGGTATTTCCCTGGCCAATTCCAGAAAAGCAATTCACGAAATTGCGAATACACTTTATTCAACTGGATCAGTGCACAAAAGGGGGGGGGGGCGGAAACGTGCAATTTTAACAGAAGATAAATTGGACGAAATTGATGCAAACATTGAACGTTCACCAACAAAATCACTCACAAAATTAGTACAAGTGGGGGTTTCAGTGAATTCTGCACATACAGCAACAAAATTATTAAACCTCAAATCATACATATGTACTTGTTTAAAACAAGGCGATCCAATACCAAGAGTGCGTTATTGTAAAAGTTTTGTTATATTTTTTTTAAATTTCCTGCATTGAATGAAGTTTAGCCCAACACTTCTTTTCAGACGAGGCCTGGTTTCACATGAACAGGCGAGTGGACAATCAAAACGCGCTCTACTGGTATACCGAAAATCAACATCGTGTACAGGAAACCGCTCTTTAAACACCTTGGGAGTTTGGTGTGCCGTTAGCGCAAGGCGTATTATTGGTCCGATTTTTTTACGAGACAGATGCAGAAAGATACAGAAGATACATTTTTACCCATTTTTTTAAGCAGCCTAGAGAAGAAGAGAAACCTTAGTGGTTTCAACAGGATTCTGCAGATGCTCGTGCAACAGCGGAGTCCATGAATAAAATTAAGGAAATGTTTGAAGATAGAGTAATTAGTACTGGTGTATGGTGCTATTGTTCACCAGTTTTAACAGCGTGTGGGGTTGCCTGAAGAACAGAGTTTATAAAACAAAAAAACCCTCACACTTTCGAGGAACCAAAGGAAAATATCACAAATAAAATCAGAAACATTACAGTGACCGAACTTAAACGTGTCGATCAGAATGTACTTTCCCTCTATATACGAGTTATGATTTTATACACAATTTTAGAAGCGAAGTTAAAGTACATTCTTGGGCGGCTGCGACACGTCCAGCTGCCGAGAATCAAAACAAGGCGCGTGCTGGATAGTTTTTACGTGATAGCTCGAAGTATAATTTATACAGTTTCCATAATGTGCATTCATTTTCATCTCACTGTATCTATTAACATCTTTCACTTCCAGTAGATTCTATTACTACAAACGAGTATATAGGGTTAATCACCGACTATATCTGAAAAGAAGAGCTCAGTTTACTTATATAAAAAAAAACAATTCAATGTTAAACTTTACACTGTACAGTAGGAAATGTGTAAACGTTTAAGAGAACAGGAAAATAGAGTTTGCTTGCTTTGAAAATAATCACTATATTTTCAACTGTCTTTCATTAATTATATTTTTTCTAAGAGGCACATATATTTAATAAAAAAATTGAGAGCATGTGTGCTGCGAAAAAAATATCAGAAACTAATGCTATACGAGAGAGAAAATGTAAACCACTTGTCTAAATGCAATGTGAGGGGTCTGCTGAAAAAACACCGAACTATTAATTTTTAAATTTTGGTCGTACTAAGCTTTGTCTCCCTCCAAGTATCTCCCCCTTCTATTGATACACTTTCCCAGCGACGTTTGAGCTTTTGAAAAGAGTTCTAAAAAGATTTTTTCCCCAGTTTATACTAAGTTCTGTCTGAGATTTTTGTTTTGTGTGTTCAGCCGAGTTGAATCTTTATCCTTTCATCGTGGATTTCAGAAATGGAAATAAAATAAAGCCTACAGTGCTAAATCAAGATTATGGAGGGTGAGTAGGAACAGTCATCCTGTTTGTCGTACTGAAATCGCGAACAAGCAATGATGAAATCTCTGCTGCGTTAACGTGTAGCAAGATCCTTGAATTTTCTCTCCAGAGTTCAGGCCTCTTCCTTCTCGCGTTTTCTCGGAGACTTCTGAGGACATCTTGATAATGCCAGCGATTGTTAGTTTGACACAAATTCGTGATCAGTATCACCTTGAATGTCGAAGAAAACCATCAACATAACTTTGACGTTTGACCAGATCTGATTAGTTTTTTGGGTCTTGATGAAGATTTTCCAAGTTGTTTGGACTTTTCGTATGAACATCATAAATATAACTATAATCCCATGTTTCATTACCATCATTCTATTAATAAAGACTGAATCCTCATTAACGGGATCTAAAGTCTGCTGACAAGTCTGTTCTTGTGTTAACAGTCAAAGGACAAACTTTGTTGCAAAGCGGTACTTACCAAGCTTTTCTGTCAAGATTTATTGACAAGATTCCACTCTTCGGCGTCACTTTCATGAACGATCTGATCAATATTGCCGCCTGAGCGTCATCAATTGAAACTGATGGGCATCCGGGACGCGGGTCATCAACTGCAAATTCATAATCAATAATCGCAAAATATAACACAATTGTAAAGAAAGTAGTGTGGAACTAAACTGAAATAAAGTAACACTGCGCGACTAGGTCAGAGCTGATCAGTGCTACTAAAGCTTTTTCTAAGACGCTTCTTAGGCGCGTGATTTTGAAAGCTTGGGTATTTTTTGAACAGATCTCTACATTGGATACATGAATATGCTGCACAAGAACGAAATACACAAAGTAAAATACCTAATTCCATTTTTCACCCAAGAAATTTCATCTACTGCATATATTTCATTAATCTCCTTTTATCCATTCAGAAACCCTTTCGTCGTCTTGTCACTGGTTAATTAAGAGTGTTCAACAATGTGACATTTTTGGAGTTGTGCATCTCATAACTGCCTATGGCAAAAACAAAATTCAAGCACTTCAAATCGACATTACAAAGCACAAAGAACTAACTGACACTCTTGGCCATGCTTAATTGACTTGAAAAGTAGAATGCAGTTCTCGGCAAATCGTCAGTTACTATAACCTCAAATGCAGCACAACGACCAACAAGCCCGGATACAATGCATTTTACAGAGTACGACGCCGATCGTGAAAACCTTAGAAGCAGTGGTGGCTCTTGGCCTAAATCATAGACGCAACTTTTTAAAAAATATGTCATGCAACTTGTCTATTTAAATTGCATTCTGATTTATTTTGAGCTGTTTTAATTGCAACATACACTTGAGATGCTCAGCAGAATGTGAATGTTGGTATTCAGTATGTCACAAAAACCATCAGAATTCCCCGCTGTAGTTTTTATTCCAAGTAACAGACAAGGCCAACAAAACAGTTTTTGCAAGTGATATCTGTCGCTCAACCACTCATGTTTTATATGCTACAAACTATTAAAATGTTTGCTGTAGCATTTCACACCTTTCCTTTTCATATTTTGCATCGACACATTAAAAATTGGCTTTGGTCTCCCCATTAGTAACTCATCCATTTTATCACCCTCAGTCCATAGTGAAAATTGTTTGTAGTGCACTACACACTCTCAGTTTGTGAATTCATTGCAAATCATCAAAAAGTTTTTAAAAATGAGTTTTTGACAATGCTTTTATTCCACACAACTCACAGCAGTTAACTTTAATAAAAGCACCATAACCACACTATATTAGCACACTGAATGGAAGTGACCAAAAGTGATGTTAAGGGGAGGAAAAACATTCCAATATCCAAAGAGAGGGGTGGTTTGCAAGGTTTGCAAAAGGTTTTAACAGGGTGAATAGCCTCTACAAGGGGTATTTCTCTCCCAAAAAATTCAGGGCGATAGCTTCACCATAGTCTTGAAGCATGTATACAACCCAAGCTTTATTTGGTAGCCATGGCAAGCAGACATAAACATGCAGTTGAATATAGAGAGCAGAAAAGAGCTCCATCAACCTTGGACAAATGGCTTTACATCTTGAAAGAAAAGAAACCTTTTGCTCATTATCCACCTCTTCCCTTGTCAGAGGAATGTTTCATCTTTCTCTGTTTCTGTCTGGATAACTACTTCAGGACAAATAACTTTTGATCTTCACCTAGTGATTTAAAAAAAAAATACTATGAATGCTAGGATATTTGAAAATAAAAAAATTAAAATGGAAATCAAAATTTTGTTTCAATGTATCTAGTTAAAAAACAGGTGAAGTGGCACTTTACTATCTTCACCTGAAGAACCTCCCATGATTAGCAGTTATGTGTTTATTATGTTGTCTTACTCTTGTACCCAAAATTATGATTATGAAGTTGGTAAAATTGCTAAAATCCAGTAGCCAGTCAGTGAAACACAAAAAATGGCATTTGAGCCATGAACTACAATATTTCTAGTAGGAAGCAGAGAAAATGTATTTCATAATATGTTGTTAATTTATTTTTTCACATTTGCAGTATTATTTGGATGTTTTTGACTTGCCTTCATTTGACCTGTATGCATTTCTCTAAATATAGATACTTATTTGTTGTTCTGTACTACTGGTTCTGCTGAATATAAATTGCAAACTTGTAGAACTTTAATAACTAGAATTAACATTCATATGTGAATGGTTGAATGCACATGCATGCATGCACGCATGCGTACACAAACATACATGAGAGAGAGATTTTCATAAAAATATCATAACATTCCTATTCAAATAGTAGAATTCATGTAAATTATAATTAATCTGTTGTCTAACTCACAAGTTGGTTGAAGATGGAGAGGATGTCTCTTCGAAACTGGTCCCACCGTATTTAAAAGTAGTGAAGCATAAGAGTGTGTTAGAGGACAGATTAATTATATTTTACATTTAACAAGCTTTACTGTGAGAGTTCCAACAGAATTTTTTTAAAAATGTCTTATTTTTCAAAAGTTCTTAAATGAATAGAATTCATTCTCTTGATTTTCATGGCAACAAATTTATCATTGATACTGTCTGGAATCTGCAGGAATTCTTTATCTCTACAGAGAGCATTTTATGCTTCCAAATTTTCTTTACATTCAGTTAACACAAAGAGAAACAAAATAATTCTATATATTCTTAGTTATTTGACAATTAGATTTGATAACCTAATGCTCCACTTACTGTTGAATTATACAGAACATATTTCATAAGCCACTGCCTGCATCATCACTGTGTGTCGACTGCTGGATTCATTTTGATGGTTGGATGAACTTTGTGTAGGGCTTGCAGACATTTTATGAACTTTTGGATTAACTTGTCTTCTGTTGGGATTTTGAAGTTCATAACCTTATCTTCACATTTTTTTTTATAATTTTTTTCCCCATATTCCCAGCTCCAAAGGCCTATCTATGAATTTCAGTAAATTTGATTTTCATTTTTATATCATGTTTATCTCCAAAAGTGATGTATTTCCACTGATTTATCTGTCTGACATTTCTCCAGTATTCTTTGAACCTAATTCTAAAGCTTCTTTTTGTTTTGTTAATATATACTTTGTTGCATTCTGAGCAGTTGGTTTTATAGATTTCTGGTTTCTTCTCATCAGGAATTCTATCATTATCACTAGATTGAGCAGATTATTTATGCAGAATTTGTTCACTGGGACAAAATAAATTCAAATTCTCTGAGTATTTTCTGGACTATTTTGATGGCCCAAGGATGATAAGTAATTTTCCTATAGCTGGTAGTAGTTTCTTTTGTTGCTGTCAATATTTTTACCTGTTTTAACCTCTTCTCTTGTTTGAATTTCTGGATTTTCTCGCCTACAATTTCTTGGTCATACCCATTGGTTTTTGCCATTTGCATTATCTTTGCTGTATTTAAACTCATTCATGGGTACATTAACGAGTCTATGTGCTAAGCTGTTGACTGTATATTTGTGTGCTGTGGGATTGAAGCCTCTTGCCTTTATGTAATTTTTAATTTGCATATCCTTTCTGAACATTTCAAATTTTAAATTATTGCCTATTCTTATGACCTTTAAGTCAAGGAAAGGAATCATGTTGTCTTGTTCTGTTTCAGATGTGAATTTAATTTCTCTATCTTGTAGGTTTAGCAATTTCAAAGCATCATTCAAGTGTTTCTTATTAACTACTGCAAAGATATCATCCATGTATCTGTGTCAAATTTTAAAAATGTATGGGAATGATTTGGTAATGTGCATTTCTGAACTACTCATATATAAATCAGCCAGAAAAAGTGATGATGGATTTCCCATAGTTAAACGTGCTTCTTGTTTGTGAAATTCACTATTGAACCTGAAGAAATTCTGATTGATGCAGACGTCAGTTAGTTGGATGTATTCCTCAATCTCCTTGTTGCTTAATTTCAGAGACTACAATCATTTTTGAAGGGATGATGGGAGTTTGCATTTTGATATGCTGGGAAAGAGTGAATATACATCAAAAGACAATAGATGGTCGTCCTTTTGGAGAACCAAATCTTTAATTTTCTCCACCAGTTCTATGGAATTACTTAACCTTAAGCTATCAAACCTCAGAAATTTCTGAAATCTCTGGAGGAGTCATTTTGCTAGTTGGTAGGATGGTGTATTTCTACGATTGATTATTGGTCTCATGGTTTTTCTGGATTATGCTTTTTTGGTAGGCTGGTAAGTGGAGCATAGGAGTATTAAATCTAATCACTAGCTAATCAAGAATATATTAGTTGCTTCACTGTGTTAGTTTCAACACAAGATTAGTTTTAAATTTAATACAAAGCAAATTTGCTAGCCTGCTCTTTGGCAAAAGCTAAAATGCCACAAATGAAATGATTATTACTTCTGCATAAATGCTTTGGAGAGAGTGTGGATGAAAGCATTGTTACTTCAAATGTATTATTGTTTGATAATTGAAATAATTACAGTTTTATAATATATATAATGACTTGTCATTAATATCCTTTTCACTGTAACTATCTAATAGGCTTTTTCTTTAGTTATATAATGCAATATAACAATTGGTTTTTATAAAACTGAGGCAAACTTTCCTGGGAATACATGTGATGAGAGATGGTGCATACACACAATAACTCTTATGAGCAAGAGGCTCCTCCTACCACTTATTTGGTTTATTTAATGACACTCTTTAACATCTTTGGTCATTAGCATCCCGTACTTCAGGACATGAACCTGCGAATAAATTTGCTCATAGACCTTTTCTTTCATGCTTGATGTTCTTTTTTATGCTATAAATCTACAATATAGAATCAACCACTTGCTTCCCTTTGGAAGGAAGTGCCGTACTTGATTTTTATATCCTAAAAATCCATTGACCTTGGTTAGGTTTGAACCTGTGACCTTGGGTCTATAAGGCAAGTATGGTTACTACTAGACAACCAGGACTGACTGCTCTTATCATTTCCTCCCACCTCCCCTGATCAAAACACTCCACAAACTTAGCGAGACATTGGTTTGTACCGTGACTACAAATCCAGCCCCTTGCAAATAATAATCACAAAATATAAAAATCAGCACAAGATAGAAGTCCCATATTAACATTTATTTTTATATTCCTAATAAAAATGCATTAAGCATTAGTAATAGGAAATTAAATATTGAACGTTTTTGGGATGGTGCAAATCAGCAAATCCAGCCCCTTACCAAATAATAATCACAAAATATAAAAATCAGCACAAGATAGAAGTCCCATATTAACATTTATTTTTATATTCCTAATAAAAATGCATTAAGCATTAGTAATAGGAAATGAAATATTGCACGTTTTTGGGATGGTGCAAATCAGCAACCTCATAATGTCACTGATTCATTGCAGTTATGCCAGGCTATTTCTATGCAGCACCTTTCATGACTCATTTAACTTAAGTCTTAATATTCTTAGAATATAGGGCATACAAAATATCTCCAAAAAACTCTATTGACTGCCAGTATCTTAATCATTTTTTAAATCTTTCTAATCCTAGTTCTTAATATAATGCAAAACAGTAAAATTTATAGAAAATTTTCTCATAGGGCTCTTACATTCCAGCAATTACAATTACATTTACAATTTGGTTAGTTGATCACCTAAGTATTAGGGAAGATAAATTTTTTGAAAACTGTAAATTTTTAATTTTTAATGTATCATTTACCAGACTTTATCTATTGATATTTTGTATTGCTTAGTGACAATAAATGTTGATATTGATATTAAAATCGAGCTGTATTAGTTATTAAACTTTGAGGTGACATAAACATGTATAATGTATCAAATATTAAAATCATTCATTTGTCATAGATTGCATTCATTGAGAATGAATGGAAGATAAGGGCTTTCTTAAGAGAAAAATTGCTGATGAAGAAGCTGAGTTTTGAAAAGGTAAGATTTTATTTACTAGCATATATTACACTGTTCTTCTCAGGTTAAGAAATAACAACTCTTCAAGTTCTAAATGAGTAATTTACAAACTGTGGTTACCCCAGTTTTTTAAAAAACATCTGGCTACCATAATCTAACAAACAACTCTCTGTATTGTATCAGAATATGTTTTTTCAGCAAGCTTGTACACAAATAAATTTTTTTATTTAATTGAGTTTAACTGTAATTGTTGTGAATATTGTGGAAGTGTTGTGAGAGAAATGGTACAGCTTTTAGTTGAAAACCAAATTGATATTGTGGAATTTTACATAAAGACAGGCTCCATTAAGGAGACTAATGATATGTTTGAGGTGAAATATCTTGATATCCCCACAACTAGCAAAATTTAAGATCTGTATAACAAATGGAGAACTACAGGATCTATTGCAAATGTGAAGAGAAATAAGTATGTGACAGTGAAGAGCCCAGCAGTATTGAACAGAATTTGCATGAACATAACTAGAATCCCAAGAAATCGATAAGGAGATTATCTTAGCAAATTAGTGTATCCCGCAACATGCCATCATATGCTAAAGAGCTCAAATTTTGAGCATTTCATATGAGCTTAGTATATGAACCAGACAAATAAGTAACTTATTGCAACTGGTTCTTATCTTTGATTGTTTCATGGACCCGCATGCTCTTCTTTATGATAGAAGCCTGGTTTCATCTATCTTGTTATGTTAACTCACAGCATTTTAGATATTGGTTGCAGGATAACCCACATATTGTGCATGAAGACCTCTTCACTCAGAGAAGATAGGCATTTGGTATGCAGTGCCAGGAATGAACATTACTGGCCCATTTTCTCAATGAGATGATCTACAACACAAGATATCTGCAGATCTTACTTAGGGAGTAATATAATAGTGACACAAGCCTTTTATGTGAACGGCAGTGAGACACTGAGTCATACCAGTTTTTTATGCGGGACACCCTGTAATTAATAACCAGTAAGATCTGCAGAAGATTCTATTTTACAGGAAGTAATAATATAAACTTAAGATACAAGCAAACCATGTTTTGTGTGTGTGTGTGTGTGTGTGTGTGTGTGTGTGTGTATATGATTGCTATTGATATTAGGGTAGTTTGAGTTCATGCATGAAGTTCATTGTCTGTGTGTCATTGACCTAATATTAATATTTTCATTTGTGCAATAGCAAGGAAGGTTGACTTATGTTGTTACTGTAGAGAGCCTTTCAATTATTTAATTTAGGGAACTTTATACTGTTACTGTAGCTATATGATATTCGTTGGAATATTTCAGATTTTCTGTCATAAAACAACCAACTCTAAACCAGTCATTAAATTATTGTATGACTGAGTTGAACTACATACTCTTGTGGCTTCACTTGTTTATATCTAGAACTTATGTTGCAGACCATCTATATCTTCAGTTAATTGTCGACAGTTAGCTGAGGAAGCAGACAATGTTCTGTGAAGCATATTCTATATATAAACAAATAAGTGAAGCTACTCAGAAATGGAGTACAAAATGGAATGCCAACAGATTATTTAATACAACAATAACAATGGTTTCAACAAAAATACAGTAATAAAAATTATTAATAAATTTAAAAGATGAAAATCTATAAGAGAAATTTCCACACTGAAGAACATCGAGGAAAGATAAAAATTCAAAAGTTTCAAATTCAATAGGATATTCAAAGAATATGGCATTAAAGTTAGCCCCAAAGAGAAAATATATTATAAAAAATTTATTAGGTTGCACAGTAAATGACGCTATACAAACAGAACAGAAATCAGGAATTTATGAAACCAAATATGTAGATTGTAACCAAAGATACATTGGAAAAATGAAGAGAAATTTAGAAATTTGGAGAAAGGAACACTTTAGGAATATTAGTTTTGATAAAATTGATAAAGCAGCTGTGGCAGCTCCTTTTGAACCAAAAATCATAAAATTAACTAGAGGCCAAACTGCTGAAAGAATTTCACATCCCAATAGATCTGTCTATTTGGGAAAAAAAATTTCATCATAAAAAATTGGAAAAGTTTGATGAATTATGATTTTAGGGTTATCTATGGTTCCCCTCATGGATGAACTCTGCAAGTTCTTACTCAAAACATTAGAGACGTCACAAAAGCACCTTAATATTCAGCCACCAAATTGGTCAACAGCTGATGATGGAAGCGATTGCTCCCAAAACATGTACTGATGTATAAATAAGTGGATTTGGCGTAAACACATTTAATACATTCTTATAAGAGTGTGTAGTTTAACTCAGTCATACTATAATTTAATTATATGATTTGCTTCACTGTACAATTTCCAGTTCACATTTTAAATTCTAAATAAATAATTTACAAACTGTGGCTACCCAGTAACATTGACAATTATTTTTACATTTCTGCATACTTTGTGAGTATTTGCAATTTAAAGGATATTAGATCTTTGGCTTAAATTAGTGGCATGACGGAGAAAGGTTGGGTCCTCCTGCAAAGTTTAATTTGGGCCCCCTAACAAAAAGATTCGTATAACATATTTGTTAAATTATTGAAGCTATTTACAGTGGTCTTGTATATTGATTGACACATAGTGGGTAATTTTAAAAAAATTACCCACTATGTGTCAACCAATAAAAAAGATTCGTGTTCAAGCATATGGGTTCAGTAACCTGTCTTTGATAGGGGAAATATAAAATTTGATAGGGTGATAGGACCTTGGAAGAGTCGGATGCATTAAAATTTGTCTGTATTATTATTATTATTATTATTATTATTATTATTATTATTATTATTATTATTATTATTATTATTGGTGGTGGTGGTGGTGGTGAAGGAAATTAGGAAACAAAGTTATATTATTTTCTAGATGCTAGATATACGATACCTGCTTACCTCCAAAATCTGGAACAGTCACATTATAATATGTAGAATTAAGAATCGCTGGAAACGGCAAAGATGTCTTTGAGATAAAAGTTTCCTTACATCAACTCTTTGTGTTCTCTCACATTCAATACTTAAAATATTGAACCCACTTAATCGTGCTTGCTACATTGTGCTATGTAAATATACTTTTATTAGTTTAATTATGAAAAGGATCCCTCAGCTGATGCAACAGTTACAGGTAAAGAGAGAAAGTAAATGAAAACAGTGCAAACTTCTGGTTTATTTGGCCATAAAGCGTAATTTTCAATTAAAAAGAGATGTGTCAATTCATGAACAGATGTTTAGTCTTCTATCTCATTTTTAATGCATTTTTGAAGCACTCTAACTGATGAAAAATCTCTTAAGTCTACTGCTAACTGTATTGATAAATGTTATGCTTTACTATGTAATTCTTTGTCTTTTGCAGTAGACAGAAACTATGGGATGAGTGCGCTGACAGATCACTTAAACATCTCATAGAATTAAATCTGATTTTAACTTTATTAACAATGATATCTAATATAATATGAAAGACATTTAATTGAAAATATTTTTCAGCATCTGACAGACGTTCATCTTGAGCCAGTTCATCTAAATGACTCAGTTTTGCGGAATCTCTTGTTTTCAAATTTGACGTCAACTCCCCATTGTTTTGTAAGATACTCTGGATAACATTGCTTCCTGGAAATTATATCTGTAGTCATTTAACAAATTTGCAGTGGTTTTGAGTAATAATGAAGCTCAGGAAATATCCAAGTTGTTAGGTTGCAGTAATTTTGATAACAGCCGCAAGTATGAATGCAAATAACTTGAAAAACAAATTAAAAATTTTACTTTTGTTTTTTAAGAGCACTGGCTTCATTAGTCATTGGTATATTTAGATTTCAACACTATTGCAATTAGTGTCTTCAGTAACATCTAAATAAACATGTCTTAGGGCTTTTATTGAGTTCAATCTTGATGACCAAAATGTACGACAAAGCATTTCAAAGAGTAAGTAGCTAGTTCCCATCTCTTGGTACTTTGATTGAAAAACAAAGTCTTTCAACTATATATATCTTATTTTTAGATACAATCCTAAAGATGTCATTTAGAACTGGATTCAAATTATGTGCGATACAGTAAACATATTTAGCTGTTTTCTGTTTTTGTTCAATCCTTGCTTGTACTCCTTTATAAGTTCCGACATATTCACTGCACTGTTTTAACCTTGGCCATGGCATTTGGCTAATGAGATACGCATTTCATCCATTGATTTTAGAATTTCGGCTTCCAATTATACAACAGTATGATCCAGATTTCTTTGAATCCTTAATGGTTTTCATTTATTTTTATTTCACTAGCTTTTGCAAAAGAATCTTTAACTATAAAAACATGTTGAAAAATTTATCTTTTTTTGCTTACACCTAGTGTAGTATCTGAGATTACAGAAAAATTTTGAGCAGAGGTACCCACATCATTCACTATTTCATTCTCTACTTTCTGTGATAGCAGCTAATTTAATTAATTTTGGGTTTTTGGACCAAGGTATTTTTCAGATGCTTCCGGTCCATGTACTTACTGTTGTAATACCGGATCATACTTGCACAATAAGTCCAAAATAGCTAAAAAAAATTACACAGTGAGCTTTCCATACCTCTTATCTATGACCTTGTAAAGCTAGATTAGATACTGATAATGTAATGACATTAATTATGCTATCAAGAATCCATAAGTTAATTTCTTTAATTCACATTCCAGATTACAATCTACTGTTACTTTTCCTTTCCAGATGTTATAAATAACACATTATTCCAGATAAGAATGAGACATTTCGTGTTTTAAAATTTGTTTTAATAAGCCCTGCCATCATGAACGCCCTTTATCCAGGCAAAATGAGAAGATGCTGAACTCCCATTAGCAAATAACCAATATGGCTCACAATAAATAGTCTCCCTTTCTAGAATAACAGAATCATTCTCTTGGGATTTTGTTAATTTTTCATAGTAATTAATAGAAAAATGCCTATTGTTTTGCTTAGGATCTTTCGAAAATAGACCTTGCAGTTTTCAAGGCTTGTGCTATATAATAAGCTCCTTAAAGTTATAAATGTCTGGAAAATTAGCACGATCAGTAGGAAATTCCTCTCTAGTACTAGTGATGTTATCAAAGAAGTACTTATATTCCGCTGTGCGCTATTACTTCCATTCTCAATTTCAGTAAAAATATCAGATCTCTTACCAATATCAAGATTTACACTCTCTTCATCTTCACTGTACTACTGCTTGACTTTGCATTTCTGTAATTTGTTCTTAGAGAAACAGATGACCTACTAGAACATGGGCCATTACAATTTTCATTTTTTATTTCTGAATTGGTATTAAATAAAGAATCTATTTTCACTAGTTTGGAAACTGATCGATCTTTCAGTCTCAATCTTTTTTTTCCTCCGTTTTTGTGCACCACTCAAATATTAATAAGTAGTGACCCCATAAAAAAAATTCCTAGAACTAGGCTATTTTTAGTCTAATATTGTGACTCCAGATCAGAATCATATAACACCATGTTTCACTTCTACCATTGTACTACTTAATGTAATATCAAAGCCAAGCCTATGGAAAAATAAACTAATACATTCACCATTCACGAAGGTAACCTAAATATGCAGTGTTAGGGGCCTGCAGTGTAGTGACAAACGAAAGGCTCGGGTTCATTTTCAATACTCAGTTTGCTGATTGTTGACATGTACCAGTGTGTTCACTGAAAATTATGAATTCTTTTTCTCTTACTGCTTTGTATGTCTTTTTCTCCCATCATCATCATCATCATCATCATCATCATCATCATCATCATCATCATCATCATCATCATCATCATCATCATTTTCATTTTCATTTTCATTTTAATAGTCTTTAACGCCAGTTTTTACTACTGAGACACCACAGGCGGAGGACACTGATTATACATGAAATGATAAATTGGGAAAGAATTTTTTTTTAAGGAAGGAAACTTTCCAGGTCTAATTTTAGGGTACCTCCCTTGCTATTTATGAGGACTGAGGAAAACCTGGAAAAAACTTCAGTCAGCAAGGATGGTTTCTTCCATTATGACAACATATTTATATTCCTTTCCCCTCCCCCAAATTTTTATTTTCAAACTTTTATTTTTTGCCAACAGTGCCCCCCTCAGTTATGCTCTTGGAATACACTTTATTTCAATTGTAATTTTGTCATATTATTGGGATATGAAAGGCCTCTATTAGAGGTTTACATTATAAATCCAGTTAAGTTTATGTAATCGAAGGTATTTTACTAAAAAATAATACAAAATGTTGCAGGCAAAATCCAAAGGTGAACTTTTGGAATGCCAGTGCTGCTGTGATGATGAAATATTAGCTGAAGATGTAGCCACATGCCCAACTGGACATATTTTCTGTAAAAATTGTATCATAAAGTATGTAAGCATGTTTTTTTAGTAAAATTATCCAATAATGGTGTTTACATAACTTTTAGTAAATTTTATTTTAAAGTCATTTACAGAGCTTTTCATATTATAAGTATTCTTATCATAATGTATTTTATAAATCTTGGCCAAACTTTCTTATATATGGGCCAGTTTTAAAATAACAGAAGAGTGAATGGAAACATTATTAGAACACATTGTGAACAGTTTAGAGCCTGTGAACCCACAGAGCAGAGGCTAATAGGCTGCAGCAAGTAGCAATAAACTGCCAAGTCCTCTGGTTTCTAGGGAGGTTAGCCCCATTTTCCTTTAAACGAAAGGTCAATTTGTTGATCACAGCTCAATCATTGTATTTCTCCTCCTTTGTAAATAGTTCACAAAATTTTGCTCAGTTGTGCTTGTTTAGGTTATTAATCAATAAAACAATGAATAAATAGCTTTAAGGAGATTTTATCAAGCAATAATATTTTTAACTGTTTGTGAAACTGTTATATAGCTATAAGACACTGTGGCCATTATGGAACCAATAGAAAGATATTTGCTTTAGTGCATATGCCTTATCCCTCCATCTCTATGTTCAGTCATAGTACATTATTTCTTCCTCCTTCCCTCTGTCACACTCCAATATGTACAAAAAGATATAAGATCTGTTGACGGTGCATATCAGTTTTTGGTAGACAGGGTTTATATTAGTGCTGGTATATGAATTGATTATGAATTTCCGTTTTTATGGCTTTAAGCTTTCTCCTCCTGCTGTGTGCATTTCTTGCTGTTTCTATAACCATGACATCAGCACACCTGCTGCCATTTTCTTGTTTGTTCAATAAAAGTAGACAACTTTTCAGGGATGATATATTAGCTGTCGATTCATTCATATTGTCTAGGTACTAATAATATTATATTCACTCTTCCTTTTTATTCTGCATAAATGTAGAAATTTTACTTGTGGCTTGCAAATATAGGAGCAGCTTAATATTTAAATGATGTATTAACACACTATTTATAAGCAATAAAACTGTCTTTTTACATCAATTTTAACATTAAGTTAGTATAATTAAGATTATTATATGACTGAGTCAAACTACATACTCTTATTTGTATACTCCACTTGTTTATATTTATAACATTTTTCAGACCATTGTCTGCATCCTCAACTAGCTGTTAACTGTTGGATAATTCACACAGTTCATTTTGAGGATACATACTCTGCTCTTGTGGAGATGTGATGAATTTAAAATTTATTTTCATCCCCAGAAGCATTGACGTTACTTAATCTGTCTCTGTATTTATAAATGTAGATTTTCTTCCGTGTTGTGTGCATCCCTGTGTTGACTTTAATTATTTTGTCTTTTCACTATGTTCTATACTGTTTAAAGGATTTATTTTTTTATGTTGCTAAGTAAAGAAGTAAAGTAAAGAAACAAAACCTATGCTACACTGCAAACTACATTATCACATGATGTACAATAAAGTAAAATTAATGTTTAATTCAATTCAAAAATCTTAATAAAATCAATGTAAGTAAATACATTTTTACATTTTCATGTAATACTAATATTGATTTTAATTCTATTGTTATTAACAATATTTTTAACTACTTTGCTAACATTACCCTTTCTGAAAAATTATGAAAAATTTCTTTCCTTCACTCCACTTGATAAGGAAATACTTACAGTTTTGACTTTGAAGGTAGAGGACTAGAAAATATTCATTTTGCTACATCAAAATTTTCATTCATGAAATCATAGAAGTCACTAGATTCATCTTCAAACAGAGACAAAAAGAATAATTTTATAAAATTTCATTCATTGCCTAAGCTGAAATTCTTATACTCATAGTGACACTGTCTCTTTAATTTTTTCTCATCTTATGCTATGATATGTAAAACACTGACTCCTGGATACTTATATTTAAACAAGAGGCAATAAACTGCAATCTGCAATGATTTATCTTTATTTCTTTTCGTTATTTTATCCTATTGTTTTTTGGAATCTCCATGCACAGCATTGGTTTAAACACAATAAACTATAGGCAATTGTATTATGCTTTATCATAAAACAGAAACATAATTTTAATATACTTATTTTGTATTGGGGATTTTCACAGTGAAATATATTATGATACAATATATTATACAAGCTGAAGATGGAGGCAATCACCTTTGAAACATGTCCAAGTAAGCGGAACAAAATTAGTGAAATTTGAGTGATTTCGTAGCAATAATTTTTAATAATTTTCAATTCAAAATTAATTATCAATTTCTGTTTTATATTATGGTAATATAAAAAATCATGTATGCAAATTGGTCTTGGTGATCTAGTAGTAACCATACTTGTTTCACAAACCCAAGTTTGTGGATTCAAACCTGGCCTGGATTGATGGACTTTTTAGTTTTGTAAAAAATCATCATCAGCATGTATCCACTGTCAGCTTCCCAGCTGATCATCAAATTTAGTGATGAGGTTACTGTTGTTTGGAAGATCAAAATTAAATAAATTTTTCTTGTTTTTGTTTATGAATATATTTTCCCACACTGTTAATTCTATGGGTTTCTGAAGAGCTTTTAAGAGTTTTGGTTCATTTTGGAATGTGTGGTTGCTTTTCGAGAAATAGTATATGCTATCAATGATTTCTTCAGGTGTATATATTTTAAATTTCTCATGTGTTCCTTAAACCATATGGTACTGTTTCTTTTTGTTTTGCCTATATATTTCATATTGCAGTCTTTGCTGCTGTTTTAGTAAATGCCTAATTGTTTTTTTTTAAACATGTACAACTGAGTGGGACAATATTAGTGAAATTGGAGTGATTTCCACTTAAAAACATTGTCATATATTATATTTCACTGTGAAAATGCCCACTATATAAAACTACTTATTACAACTTTGTTTTCAAACAAGGTCTATAGAAGTTATGATTGGCCAAGGACGTACAAAGTTTCCCTGTCTTACAGACTGTGGTGAAGAGTTCAGCCTTAGCACATTGGAGGTAGGTAATATTAACAGTTTTATTGTGATAGTTAAAGGTAATGGAATAAAAAATTATTAATATTAGAGTCTTAGAATGCTGTGACAAGGTGTAAGTATATAATAATTAGGGCTCAGATTCTTAGCTAAATACATATTTTATTTGCACTGCAAAAGGAGCATGTTTGAAACTTTGGATGTGATAAACTTAGCTTATATATTTAATTTTATGGCACAAAAATATAGAGTTCTTTAAAAGTATATGTAAATAAATATTTTCAAATATTTGCATAAAAACATACAAAACCCAGTTTGAGACTTAGTATTTCAGGAACAGGATTATTCTTTGACTTGTGTTTTATATCATGGGCTAACTCAGAAGTATTACCTAACACAGAACAGAATGTTGATATAAACATCTGAATGCATGCTATTTTGATTATTAGAATTGTTGTATACCTATCATGAGCTGCTCTGTTTATACTTTCAAGATGCTATCACTGATTCTACTGGAAGAAGTTTTATTTACATTACCTCTTCACCCTGCTTCTGTATTTCCTTGCCAGGCAATAAAATGGAGTTAGTATAGTGTATGGACTCTAAAATGTGAAGGTGCAGTTTGAAATATCTGTTTCTTCAGATCTGAACTTAATGCAAATCCACAACTGAAGCTTGGACCCACTCTTGTTCTTCTATGTCTCCATTAATTGAAAATGTCTCTGAACTTGGTGCTAGTCCTACATCAAAGAGAACACCATTTTTACTTAGGTGTCAGATCATTATAGTATCTGCAGCTTGACACCATCAATGCATATCAAAGATGTAGTGAAATTTAGTGCTGTATAATATGAAAAAGAGCCTTTATGTTCTGCCATCAACTAATCACTCAGATTTAATTAATTTTTGATGTTTGAGGTGGTAGTAGTTACACTTTTCTTTCTTTTGCATGTTTAACAATGCCCAAAGCACAAGACAGATAAATAACTTTTCATGGCTCTGTTCCCAAAAGTGAGTTGCTACCACTTTTTTTTTTTGCAATTGTTTTAATTGGGCATTTCTAAAATGTTCTTTCTTTGTGATTTCTATATTTCTCTTTGTTTTTTATATGCATTTTAAATCACAATCTAAGTATTCTATTGCATATAAAACTGATATTTTCTCTGGTGCTATACTATCTTTCAGTGAAGAACCTAATAAGTTTTTAAAAATGTATTTATTTTATGGGTTAATTTTATGCCAGTTCTTGGAAGGTCTTCCCAAACTTGTGGAGCTAATCTGGGAGATAAGTGAATCTACTCTTTTTGTAATTATCTTTCATATTTTTAAGTATAGAAATGTCTTTAATGGCTTTTTATTTTTTGAATCTTAATTTTTTAACTATTGTGTTATGCTGTATCTATTGATTATTGCCTTATTGAATATATAGATGTAACAAAAAGGTATGTCAAAACTTTGGGGAAACATTCCTTGCATATAAAGAGTACAAATATGTTATGTGTTTATAGTGCCGAGAAATGCTTTATTTCCTTGTTAGAGCCCTTTGTCTACAACTCTGTATACGTGGTGGGATATGCAAGGTAGAAGGCCAGCATAGCTGTCCTGTGGCAATAACCTTAAAGCAGAACAGTTGCTTAATATCTACATTAGGTAAACATTTGCTTTTACCTCTGGTTAAGTGGGGTGGGTGGTTTTGCTACTACTCTTATTTTCTAACTTCACTATTGTTGTAGTCATTCTGTGTCACTTATTCCATTTGTTATGCTACTCACTTTGTTGCTCAAAGTAGTGTCAAGCACATTGTGTCAGTTGTGTGTGTTGATGGACCTCTTTCCAGGTACAGTAAAATGAGAGATTCTAATGTGAAGTTGGCAGATGCTTATATGATCTATGGATTAGTCAAAGGTTTAGAGAGTCTCCATGCTCCTATTGTGCAAGGCTGCCAGTAAGATATTCCAGAAATACACAGCTCATCAGGTAGTCCAAGAGATGGTGGGTTGATGGATATATCCATGCTAATGAAGGACATTTTGAACATTTCATACATTTCCCACAGTTCTGTTTTTGAGTATTCCGTATATGTGGTACAGGTGTAGAAAATGGACTCCAAGGAAATAAAGCTATTTCGGACCCATGCTCACATATTTTTTATCCTACATATGCAAGGAATATTTCCCAAAGTTTTAACATACCATTTTGTTACACCTGTATATTGTAATTATTTTTTGTTTTCTGTTTTTGCGAGCAGGAGATTAACTAGTCTTGTGTATAGAATTATTAAAAATGGCATATTTATATGGTATTGGTTTGTAGCTATTGTTTTTTATCTAGTTATCTGTATTTGTACATTTTGTATAAATACCAAAGTTAAGTTATTCCTACATTTCTAATGATTTTTAAGTTTAAAAATGAAAGTTCCTCATTTTCTCCTCTTTCTATGGTGAATTTTTATGGTTTTCTCTTTTAAATTGAGGAGTTTTGAGCATCTGATTTCTTTGGTATTAATGCAAATACATCATCTACATATCTGTATCACATTTTAAAAATTAACACACAATCATTTATGATGTGTGCTTAGAAAAAAATCAAATACATCTGCCAGAAATGGAGAAAGTGAGTTTCCCATGGTTAGCCATGATACCTGTTTCTAAATTGTTTGGTTTTTTGTTTAAAAATTTCTTCATTTGGCACCGAGGTCTGTGATTATTTTTTGGATTGCTCCATTCATCTTTCTCTATCCTCCTCATTTGATTTTTAGTTTCCACACTTTTTTTAATGTTTTATTTATAGTCACTTTGGCTGTATTGGCCTTCTCGTGAATATTGTAGGTATAGGTCTATAGTCTGTAAGGATGAATGAAATGAATTAATGATGGTACAAATGAGCTCTGAGTCCTTGGTGTCATAAAGCTATCTGATATTCATCTCAGCGGGGAAAAAAGAAAAAAGAGAGAAAAAAAAACTTTCCTAGGTGGCTTGGCAGGAGATCGAATCCAGGACCTTCAGATTAGTAGTTGCAAACACTACTACTAGACCATGGACCGAATTTCCATATATTCTGTGGGTAGTTATGTGATTTCAGGATAACATTTTTGCAGCTTATCCTTCTTCCTGTTATTGACTTTAAAATAATCCATGATCATCATGTTTCAGAATAAATAGAATATTTTCTCACATGATGATGATGATGATGATGATGATGATGATGATGATGATGATGATGTCTTACAATACATTGCTGTGACTCTTTATATGTAAATTAAAACAAAGCAATTATTATTAAAAAACACAGCAGGCAATGTGACTTACTAAATTAAAGTGTAAGCAAGTAAATAAATAATTAATTCAGAGTAAATAAAAATTACAGTGCCTAAATGATCTACTAAACAACTTAGGAATAATTAAATAAAATAAATTTTATGATAACGATAGCATTTTAAAAAATGTAAAAGTGATCAAAATAACTGCTTGCTGTTCTAGTCTTAAAAGAAAGAGAGTTATTTTAATATTGTTTTTGTTTTCAGTTCAATATGTATTAATACACTGGAGTTATAGAAGTTTCATCAAGTGGCTACTTTTATGCTTTGAGGAGGGTATTTTGTTTTCACTTACATTTTCAGATTTAGGAGTGCTTAAAAGTGCCAGACCTACCATAACATGAGGTGCTATCTAAAATAATGAAATAGAACTTGAAAAGCTTTAATAAGTTTAACAAATTACGCATATGAATTATGCCTTCTTATTAAGCATAATTTTATAGCATTTAAGTGGACTATATTACTTAATATCTATATCTTTATTTCTCTTTCTTTGGCAGAGAGTACTGAGGTCGGAAGTATTTTCAAAGTTGTTGCAGCAAAAACAAATTGAAGAAATACAAGCAGCAGGCATAGAAGGCCTGGAAATCTGTCCATTCTGCAGTTTTGCTGCCATTTTAACAAAGGGTGAAAAGGTTTTTCACTGCCAGAATAAAGACTGTATGCTGGATTCATGCAGGTCTTGCCATTCTTGAAATTTTCTTAAGCTCTTGTCCAAATTAAAATATTAGAAGAACTGAATTTTTAAAATATGGCTATAATCTCTTAAAAATAAATTAATTTTATAAATGAAGAAATGATTTACAGGCAAAGATGTTGCTTTTTCTTAAAAATAATGGAAATTAGCATTATATTTTAAAAAAAAACTTTTTATAAATGTATTCACTTCTTAATTTAATAATGCTAGGAACTTTAATAAAAATGCTTTTATAATAATTAGTAGGTCTGCTGTTCATCAAGAATAAAAATATTTGTTTAAATCTTCAGGATATGTAAAAGGCACAGCCATATTCCTCTCAGGTGCAATGAAGTAGAATCAAGTGTACAAATGAAGATGAGAACCTACATAGAGAATAAAATGTCTGAAGCCTTAATAAGGTATGTTCTAATTGGCTTATAATTTCATATTGTGAGATTTTCTACATTTTTATTATCCTTTTATTTTAATATTCGTCACTTAAAGCATGATGTCATCAGTTTTAATTCTTTTAATGTTTGGATATTTTCAAATATTATTTAGTAGACCAAAATTATTACAACATAAATATTTTTTCAATTTTTGTAATTGCTATAATCTGAAAAACAAATGCTTAGGGCAGTGGCTCAAGGCAGCACAAAGCTTGGGTACAACTTGGCTACTGCTATATCTCTATCTACCTACAGACTAACTGACCTAACCAACCTACCAGAACAGTTGACTAATATTTCTACCTTCCCACCAATCTACCTACCAACTGATCAACCTTTCCACCAACCAACCAGCCTATCAATCTGGCCACCTACCTACTGAGCTTTATAACAATCTACCTACTTACCTTGCTACCTACCTACCTACTTATTGACCATCCAACCAATCCACCTTCATACATACATATTTATATTTATCTCACTCTTACTTACATGATTATTGTTGTTCCTGGGCTTATTAACCATTACTGTATTAATTAGCATCTTGTGCTAATTGAGTGCTAATTGTGCTCGTTTCAATTGAGTTCATTTTTTGTACACAGGAAGTGTGATTTCCCATTAATTTTAATTTTATTTTATATATCTATTACTACTGGTACCTGTAATTATTCTTGTATTGCATCTGTATCATATTTATTTGTGGTACATGAATCTGAAATACTTTAAAAGTTCTTATATGTATTCTATTTGATTTGGACCAAGCATAAGTATTTGGGCAACAAAGATGATATTATTATTATTATTGTAATTATTCCTACAAACTAGGCATGTAATAATAATAATAATAATAATAATAATAATAATAATAATAATAATAATAATAGCTAATTGGCAGGTATAACAATAACAACATTTCTACCACTCTAAATTTATTTATCCATTTAATCTAGCATATCTAACCATCTACATAGCCTACTTTGCTTTGCCCAGCCCCACCCACCCACCCACCCACTAACTCTATCCTTCCCTACCCTATCCTTATTTAAATCACAGTTCACTCAAATTAACACCTTGAGTTGGTCTACTCAGCTTTTAATTTAAACTTTCTCTTGCAATGGTCACAAATAAAACAGGCTTAGAATGTAACCTTTGTACGCCTGGTGACAAATATTAATCATCTCTTTGAATGCAACATTCTAACCATCTCTTTGAATGCAAAATTCTTCTAATCCTAATTGATACAGCACAGGTTCACAAGATATCCACCAAAGCCATTAGATATGTAGCCATTAAGCAGATGTGTTATATGGTATGCACTAAAGATACTGACTAATGTGTGTGTTCCATTAGCTTTGTGGTAGAGTGTGCAGTGATGCTATGGTTAAGATTGCAGATTTGCCTCTAGGCATGAAATATTTCTTTTTAATGAACCTTTTTAACATATTATGACATTAATTTCATAATATTGTTTCCCATACACAGCCAGCTTTAATGTTAACATATATATTATAATGAATATTGTAATATTTCCTTCAGTATTTGTTCTATCTAAGTGCAATGTGGTGCACACCCATTCCTTGCATATGCATTAAGGGTAAAAGATCTTATGGGCATAAATTCAAGAAGCCTGGGATGCTGCAGCCTCTTGTCCACACTTGATATCATCTATGCCCCAAGGATTGAGGGCAGTTATACATGCTGAGGGTTAATATACCTGATATTAATTTGTGTTTTTTTTACTTTAGAAGATACTTCCTGTTACTGTATTTATTTAGTTATTAATAAAGAATACATTAATTTGTGATTTTGTTTTTGTGTGTGCATAGGTAATGCCATCACACTCAAAGGATACCTTAAAATATAATATAATATTAAGGCAACATGATATTCTGTATATACATTTATAAAACCAATAATAAAAAATAAAACAAAAATATTGTGGGGGATTTGAACCCAGAAGCTTTCACAATAAAGCAATGCTTTCTAAACCACTCTGTCATGCTACCATACCCTAATGTTCTCTTTCCAGATGCTTTGTATTCATTACATTCACATTACATGCACATTGTAATTTATGAGCATCTCCAAAGTGCTACAATTGACATGTAGAATCTGGGGATGACTCGTTCTTTTTATCAAGCGTTAATTTTCTTTACATTCAATTAACAAACAACAAAACAAAGCAGGTGCTTCACTATTAAAAATGACTTGTCGCTGCTGGGGAGTATTTGCATAAGAGCAATGTTACTTCAAATGTAATATTGTTTGATATTGAAATAACTGTATTGATTTATATGTATAATTTTTGAAATTATTTACAGTGATGTCATCATATTTAAAATGATACACTATGGGTAACTTATTTACATACTTCACTTACTATATTTTCCTTTTCTCAGTCGTTGACCCAGTGGTTTCTGATGCTCGTGTTGGTCCCTTGCAAGTTGTTGTGTAAACTGTGGTGACCTCTGGTGAATCTGAAATGAATCTAGAAAGGTGATCCCATGGCAGAAGGTCAAAATTCATAGCGATTTTATGATATTTTAAGATGTAAATATTTTTCCAGGTGGCTAATTTCAATGGAATTTTTATTTCTTTTAAAAGTTTTATCTCTGGGTTTATTTCATGATTTTGGCTCCAATAATGATGTACTACTGCGGATTTTTCGGTCTATTTAAATTTGAGGTTTCTAAAATGTTCTTTCTTCCAGATTGTCAGATTTCTCTTGGTTTTGCCTATGCATTTCAAATTACAGTCTAAACATTCTATGGCATATATTCGTGATTTCTTTTCTATGAGTATCTTGTCTTTTAATTTTGAGCTTAAGAGGTTTTTGATATTGTATCTGTTGATTGGGGCTAGCTTTATATTGAATTTTTTGAAAACCTTTTCGAATTTGTAATGCAGTTGTGGGTTATATGTGAATTTGCAATATCTTGTAGTTTCTTTAATTACTTCTACAGTCGATGTCTCTCTTGTGGTTTTCTCCAGTTTGTATTTGTTGATACTTTTTATTATGGTTGAGGCGTTAAAGTCATTGTTTATGGCTGTGTTCATGATGTATTCAAACTCATTCTTGTATTCTGTGGCATTGAGCAGGATGTAGACCAGTCTAAATGTCAAACTATTAAATACTGCATATTGGTGTGGTACTGGGTTGAATCCGTTCTTTTTTATGTAATTATCTGTATATGTTGGTTTACAATATATTCCAAACTGTATATTATTCTCTTTTCTGATTAGTTTTAACTCTAAGAATGGAAGCCATCCATCTTTCTCGATTTCTATAGTAAATTTAACAGATTTGTCTTGTAAGTTGAGTAGTTTGAGGGAATTACCTAAGTGTTTCTTTGGTACTATAGCAATATGTCATCTACGTCAAATATCTATGTATCTATGCCACGTTTTGAATATCCAAGGAAAGGCTTTGGTGATATGTGTTTAAAATGATCCCATGTATAATTCTGCTAATGTTGATAATAATGGGTTTCCCATTGCTAGACCTGTGATTTGTTGGGTATATTTTACTATTGAAACTGAAGGCACTCTATTGGATTGGTTCGTCAATTTAATAAGGTCTTCTGTTTCTTTATTTTTCTGATGGCAGTAGTTTTTTACATTTTTAAGCAGTGTGCTGCAACTCGGCAATCACATTTTTGTTGCTTCATGTTGTATTTATCATTAAAAATTATTGTATGAAAATACTCTACAGTCAGCTCTATCTTAGAATATCAGACAGTGAGCACAAAATCACAATTAACACTTTGCTGCAGCTGCAACAATGGGTGCTGCACAATTCTGCAATGATTACTAATTAAGATAGTCTTTCAAATGCTGCCAATAGGATATTTATGTGTTACATAGTTTCTTCAAATTCTGATAATTAAATTGTGGGGCCCTAGTACCTATATGTATGGCTTTGCTTATGTTTTTGAAAGATATTATGGAAATATAATTTTTTGAAAAATTTATAAAAGTATGAATATTTACAATACTTTCATTTCTGTTCTGGTGTTTTTAATTCCAATTTTATTTACCTTAACATCATTCTCTAATGACTCCAGCACTAATGATATCTGGAATATCCCTACATTTCCATTGAGCTTTGTAATTATTTGAAAATGCTATTCTTTTGATTAAGCTTTATCGTTTATGAATACCTAATATTTCATATATCAAATACTGCCTAAAACATTACACAATGTGAATATTACAAGTTTATATATCCTGACAATTATAGTAATAAACTAAAAAGTATCTTTCTGTTCCACAGAACATGCTTGCAATGCAAAAGGAGATTTATTAAGGAAAATGGTTGCAACAGAATGATTTGTTCCTGTGGTGCACAGATGTGTTACATATGTCGTAAGCCTGTAAATGATTATACTCATTTCAATGGTCAGGGAGGTACAGAGTATCACAAGTGAGTTTATACTAATATTTTGGTTATAGATTAGGTTTATTTTATTTAACAATTTGCTTTTAACATCTTTGATCATTAGCATCTCATTTAATTCAGGGAGTGAAACAGCCAATAAATTTTACTTTTTTCATGTTTAAGGTTCTCTTTTATGGTGTAAATATGAGACACAGGACCAACTGGTTTACTTCCCTTTTGGAGGAAACCATACTTAGGATTTTTCTGCTCTAAAATATCCTTAGACTCTGGCAGGGTTTGACACTGTCTTGGATCTTATGCATCTTTACCAACCAATTCTTATCAGAGCTTGCTAGAGAATTAGATCTCAAAAGTTTTTGTGCTGAGGGATATATAGAATGGTGTGGAATAAACATACAGTTGTACAAATTAAGAACAAGAAATATTGGTTTATATTGACCACCAAAAGGTGAAATAAAAGTTTTTCCGGACTACATTATTCTGTTATTAGATCAGATTGTATTACTGCAAACAGTAACATAATATTAGGAGACTTTAATATTAATTTTCTTCAAAACTCATATGATAATACAATTAAAGAACCAACCCATTTAAGAGACAGCTCTAGTACAGCTATTGATAGCATTATTACAAATGTAGTTAACAGGCCATACAAGGTAGAGGTCATACAGCCATGTTTATCTGATAATACTGCACAATTGCAGTGTTCTCAATATGGTGCTAGTAAGTCACAAGCTGCTCAAAATAGAAATATGAAAAAATGTCACTCCTTTAGTGAGGTTAATCTGAAAGCCCTTAAAATGCTATAACAACAGAAAACTGGAGAAAGATACATAATTAAAATGTGACAGATTTTATGAAATTTTAACTACCTCAATATTCATAGTCCTCAAACTGCTCTTAGGAAATATGACATAAAAACTGTTCTCTTTACTGGATTACTCCTGGAATAAAATACTTGTGCACCTTGCTTAAACTGGTAACTTTTCAGAATAGCAACAGTGCAAATTTTAGAGCCCTAGATCTAAAAAAATTAAAAGCTACATATTATCAAACTGTTTTTAGAAGGAAAGCAAAATAGCATTAGTAATAAAATCTTATCTGCCCATAATAAAAGCAATGTTAGTTGGCAGGTGATCAAGAATCTCAGTTGCAACCAAATTTGAAATCATTATAGCCATATTATAAATAACTCATTAGAGGTATCAGATATCATAAATAATCACTTTGCATCCATAGGTAGTAACCTAGTAATCTACTTCAAATACAAATAAAAAAGGAGGCTGTCAAATAATTTGAGAACCAATGGTAGTATATTTTTTTATTCCTACTGGTGTTAATGAAATCTGCAATATAATTAAATTTCTAAAATCAAAAAACAGTCTAGGCTTAGACGGCATACCCATGTATGATTAAAAAGTGCTATGGTGAATTAATCAACCCACTTGTAAGTCCAGTAAATAGTCTTTAAGTATATTTCCAGGCAATTTAAAAATTGCTAAGTCATAAAAAATCTATAATCTATAAATCTATAGATTATAAAATATAGATCTATAAAAAAGGCAATAAAATGGTGCCAATAATTATAGACCTATATCATTTTGTCACCAATTTAAAAAAATTATGAATGATTACTGTGGAATCAATTAATCAACTACCTTGATAAATTTGATCTAATCCCAAAGCAGCAGAATGGCTTTGTCAAAAAAGATCCACTATAAGTGTCCTATCAATTTTTATTGAAACAATAATTGCTAATATTGACTCTGGCAATTATACCACGAGTATTGTGTTAGATCTCATGAAAGCTTTTGACTATATAGATTCAGATAATCTAATGAATAAATTATATGTGTTAGGCATTAGGAACTCAGGACACAAATTAATAAAATCCTTTCTGATGAATAGAAAGCAATTTGTTGTTATAAAATTAAATGACTAGGGATTGCAGATCCAAGGTACAAAATCTAACATATGGTGTACCCCAGGGTTCTATATTGGGATCAGTATTATTCATTTTGTACATTTATAATAAAACTGAAAAAATCCCTGGAAATGCTAGCATTATCCAGTTTGCTGATGACATTACAATTGCAGTCGGTAATAGTGACTTATCCACATTGAGTTCAAGTATCAATATCATAGTAAATTCAGTGATAGAATACTTTGGCTAATTGAATCTATATGTGAATCTAGCCAAGTGTGAAATAATAAAATTTGGGTTCAAAAGCAGATTTCTTAGTGCAGGCCACTATCAACCACAATGCTGTAAGAAATGTAAATTCCACAAAACTCTTGGGGCTCATCATAGATAAAAATTTTACCCATGACTGTCACGTAGAAAAATTAAGGATGGTAATTAGTAAAAACTTAATTATACTTTTAGATATTTGAGAAAATTTGTAGCTGATAATATGGCTAGAATAGTTTATTTTTCTCTTATTCAGGCACACATCACTAATGTCATAGAACTATGGGGCAGTACTTCCAAAACAAACATTAATAAAACCTTTACCTTACAAAAAAGAGCTGTTAGGTATCTGGGTCGTCTAACATATGATGATACCTGTAGGAATACTTTCAGACTGTTAAAGTTCAAACTCTGCAATATTTATACATCTACAAAGTCATTCACTTAGTAAAATATAGCTTGCCTCTGCAAACAAACTCTGATGTACATAAATGCAAGACAAGGAATAAAAATGACTTCTCCATCCCAAGCCATGAAGAGATGCCTAGCTTTATGGTCATAAAGTTCTACAATGCTCTTCCTAAAGAAATCAAACCTGTAACAGTTTTGGATCATTATTTAATAGAAATAATCTGCTATAGCATTGATAAATATTTATTGTACTTTAGATCTTAATTTTATTGCACATATCTATAAACAAATACTCATTGTAACCTAGAGATTATCCTTATTGTTCTTATATTTTTATGTCTGGTTATTACAATCTGCATTTGTATTTTTTATCCTACAACCCTAATGTAATGTATATCTTATTAATTATTGTACATATTTATTGATGAATCTATTTTTACTGTATAAAATTATCCTTTATGGTAGCTTCAAACTGACATTGTTAAATCATATATCACACCATACTGAATTGGATTAAATTGAAATTGAAAAATTGAAATGAATTAATGATAAATAAAAGTGCTGCAATACATTTATTTTAAATTGGTATTTGTTGGCAGATTGTGATTACATCATTAAAATAATGGGCTTTAGATCAACATTATTTCTTTTTCACTTCAAATTTTGCATGCCCATTGCAGCATGTCTATAAAGTTAGAACAATCTTAGTTCCAACACAACCAAAATTTCCAGATTTCTGATCATACACAACTAAACACACTAACAACTTTTTCAAATCATTTTTGTTTGGAGTACTCTTATGTAATATACCAAATGAATTTTCCAAGGTAAAATATTCAGTAAGATGTGTGCTAGGAAAAGGCTCCCAGAGATTGTGCCTAAAAAGAACCTCCAGTTGTTGTAGGAAATGTGAAGGAAGAAATTTTAATATTATAATATTTTTCATAAACCAGTGTTCTCTCTTTATTGCTTCCTTTAACATTACATTTTACTGTTTTTAATGTACTGCCAATAAAAAAAATAGGCCAGTGATGTTGTGGACAGTTATGTTGTTTAAGTAAATTGCTGCATACTAAGTATTTATATTTATTGCTGACATTCATTCTTGTTTCTGAACAAGAGCATAGCAAAAATATTAACAAAAATCTGAAATGCATGAGAAAGTTAAATGAAAGTTAATTTATTATTTTATTAAATGTGTAGTGAATATCATATGTCAAAAAAAAAATTGAATACTGGCGTATAAAATTAATTTTGACTATATTTTCAAGAAAAGTCAGTGTTGTGTGTTTATTTGTTTTTGCCTGGCAGTATATTTTTGTACATCTTCTGACAGATGCATGGTAATGGATTCTATGCAATGTTATTTTTATAAGTTGTGCCCCACCAACTAAAATATACATGAGCTGCTACTTGACTGAACTATTTATTCAGACTATTAAACTGCTCTTACTGTATAAATCCTCAGATATTATTTCTCTGCTGTATTTTTTACTGCAACAGAGTACATTACACTAATTTGAAATTGTTCTTATGATTATAGATGTGCTTTGTTCAGTGATATCAAAGAACTGCATGATTTGCCAGTACTCAAAGAGGGTGCTCTTGCTAAGAAAAAAGTGTTAAGAGAACATCCAGATACCGAATTGAAGCATGATCCAACTATGCCATTGAAGAAAAAAAGAACAAAACAAAGATAGGCTGCTAAAAGAATCAAACTTTTGTGTTTTCAATCTTCTACTATGTGCCTCATAAATTTTGTTAGGTTATATATTTTTTAAAGATACATTTTTATTTATTACTCTAGCAAAACGTTAAATACTATCATAAAGTTTACAATGTTCTGCATAACACTAGATACTTAAACATTAAAGTACATTTAGAAATGTTGGCATTAAATTATTTCACTCCAGTTAAATTATTTAAGACTGCATTTAAAATGAATTATGAAATTTGTCATATGTTAGAATAGCTGTCTTATACATTTTATGTATCAAATAACTTTTTCCATTATCAATCTAAGCAGCTAGTTATTTGGGGTATAAGGTATATACATATAACTTTTTTTAATGTTACAATAGAACTTTTTTGGGAATTTTTATCATTTTAGAGTTTTTTCTATCTTTGACTTGTTTTATTTATTTAAGCATTTGGAATATTTGTAAGCTCTTAGCAGGCCAATAGAGTTTTAAATATTGTGTTTTCTGTAAATATGTTATGCCTTGATATATTTTATAAGAACCTGCTCTAAAGTTGAGGTTTATAGTCCATGAGCAGTGCGTGTTCAACTGTGGCATTATACAATGTTCTCAATCATATGGTGTATTATAGATGAAATTGTTATATTTTATCTACTAAACAATTCGAAAGGCATCAAATAGGAAATTGTGCTGAATTTATAATTAGTCAAATAAATTATTATTTTTATGGTTTATTTTTTATTGTAAGCTTTGTGCCAGATATGTGATAAGCTGCAATGGTAAGATCAGAGGTCGCCCTATATCAAAATGGTTCATTGGTAATCTAAAATATTAACAGCTGTTGCAGGCAGTGAGTTGAAAATGTAAGTAGTGTAAATATTAACTGTGATTAAAAGTTCAAAGTATGAATTATAAAGAAGATATGTACTTTTGTATATGAAGTATTTTAATTACATTTAAGAGCATTATTTGAGTGTTTAATATATATTATTTCCTTTTAAAAGTATTAAAACATTATGGTCCTTCCACTAAAACCTTAGCCAGGTTATAGGTAGTTACTGGACTTTAGGTATTTAAAAAATGGATTTTAGCACCTACAAAAAGCTAAAAGGATTAAATATGCACAATATAACTGAAAATAGACATTACTAATATATTAAACAATTTTTATAACTTTTATAATCACTTAATTATGAACTTAGGTCTTTAAAGTTCACATATATAATCCAGATTAAAGAATGGAGCTCAAGGATAGAAGGTGTAATGTGAGTAATATTGAAGTTAATGTGTTTAGGGATTGTTTATAACCCACGCAGAAACTCTCATTTTCACAGCCCAGATCTCTTCCACCAGTTAGAAAATGAGATAGAAGAATGCAGGGGTACTGTTGGAAATGAGGAGGGTTGGTGTGAGAGGATAGGTAATGGAGAGAATTTTGAAGTATTGGTTTAAGATGCAACAGATGTCAGATTTCTTTCTTTTAAACAGATTTTTCAAATTTCAGGAATCTTGGGTAGGGGATTTGTATTGGGTAAATAAAGTTGGGGAAGATTTATCAAGGAATGGAATGGGTGATTTGGAGGTTTGAGGATATAGACTGACTGATATTACATGTATATTGAGGAGAAAGAGGTCACTAGTGTTCAATTAGGAGATAAAGGGGGGATGTTAAAAAAGATAGATGCATTAATGAATGTAATAAGCAGGAGAAAGAGGGAATGACATGATTTAGATTAGGGATCTGGAGCTTAAGGTATTTTTGAAGTAATTGTGAGCATAAAACCGTATATTTTGGAAAATGTAGAACATATTTTGTTTGATTGTTCAGGAACACATGAATGGAGGCAGCAAGCAATTATATGGTAAATGGTTGAAATTAAATAAGCAAATTGCAGCAAAGAAAATGTTTGGTGGCCAAAGACAAGTTAGGATTCTTGGGGAATATATTGTAAAGTTAAATGGTTATGGTCAGTGAGGTTATGCGAGTTGAATTGTGAATGCCTTGTGTAATTAGCTGGTAGTGGTAATGTGTGTGAATGTAAGCTAGTTAAGGGCAGGAGTTCTATAAATGTATTGCTAATTTTGGGTGACTATTGAATTGTATAAAATGTTTCTTCATTTAAGTAGAACTGACTCCTGTTGATATTCCAGTAGGAAACTAATGTGTAACTGAAGACTGGGGCTTAGCGAACACTGTTAAATGTTTTGTATCAGAGTGATTTAATATGTAGGCCTAGATAGAATCTGGGTTAGAACCAAGCCATATTGTAATATTTGTGAACTTGGTGCTTTTTAAATAAATAAATACATGTATATAATCCCTATTTTATTAATGAGCATTTTAAAATAAAAATACTTATAGTAATTTTAAAAGTACATTGTTTAAAATATTATAGCAAATATAGAGTGTGAAAAATTATTTAAATTTGGTACCTGATAAAGGCAAATAGAAAATGAAAATATAGTTTTTATCATAATTTTACTCTTAGCTCTCACATTTTATAGTTTGTTTCATTTTTCCTACATAAATTATGAAAATAATTTTGTTTAGATAAACTTTAAATGTGTACATGATCTGGTTTAAATAACTAGGAAAAAATAATAATCACACTGTTTAATGTTAGTTGCTTATTTCCCTTGGTTTGCTTCACAGTAAATTGCAAGTGCCTTTTCCAAACTTCCCATAAAAAATTGTATCTTTTGTATTTATGAATGAATACTTTATTTCTACACATTTGCTTTACATTAACTTTTACAATTTATCAGCTGTTCTTAGAGGGTTTGTTATTTTAGAATCTTACATAATTAACACCTGGTTATGTATGTAATAGATCTTACTTTTCTCTAACTACACATTTCAAAATTATCTCCTATATATCTTCTTCCTTTAATTTAATCACTTTCTTCCACCACTTCATTCTTACCTTTCCCTTATAGTTATAAAATTTTATCCAAAACTCCTTACTGCCAATTCCAAAAAATTGTTAATACCAAAATTGCTCTCTGTAATTTATTCCATTTTCTAATCTATACTTCTTCTCTCCATGCTTTAGTTTCTGAACATTCAACTATACATTGTAGATCCTTTACTGTTTTTTCACATAGTGGACACTCTTCCTTTTTCACTTTTAATTCGCTTAGCCCTATTATTCCTTCTCTACTCCAAGCAAATCCCTTCTGTTATAAACATCTACATATTTTTTCCACACTTATTCTTACTTAAATTTCCTATACTATTTCCAAGTACTATTATCTTGTAAACTATTGCATATTTCTTGTTTTTCAATATAGTCTATTCTTAGTTTCGCTTATTCCATAATCCTTGTCTATTGATTATCTGCTGTCTATCTAAATTACTTTTCCAATTTCTTGAACTATTTCTTTATTTGAGATAACCAACTTCTTTCTCATTATATTTTCTCTTGTGTCCATAAGCAATCATTAACTATATTTCCTTCTTCCCTTAACTCTATCTTATACCCATATTTCAATATATGTTTAACTACCACATCTTTCTTACCAACTCTTCCCAATTCAGCTAATGCTACCCCTTTCTGTAAATAAGTTTGAAGGCAGAAAAAGATCTTTCCACATCTAGAGATATCAGTGAGCATACTTAGTCTTGGGTACATGCGCAAGATCTACACCACAGTCAAATTCAATTTTGTTTAAAATATTTGCCAGAGCAGAAAAATACAAAAACCTTTGTTTTTTCAATAACACAAATTCCACTCTATTTCTTATTTTTCTCCCAACTTTCCCAGCAACTTCACCAGTCTTGAGCATGAAATTTTGAATTATTTCAATGTTTTTTTTTTTTTTTAATTTTATTACAGAAGTATGCCTTTTCTTTACAAGTTTGCAATCCTTGAAGCTAGAAAGTTAAATAGAGTTGCTAATTGGAAGTTGTACAGTGAAGATAATCATTTAATTAAGAACAATGTATGATTAAGTCGAACTACACACTCTTATTGGCTCCACTTACTTGTTTATATGTAGTATATGTTTCATAAACCCTTGTTCGACTCGCATTGGCTCCACATTCTTGTTTATAGGCAATTCATGTTTCAAGAACCCTTGTTGGTCCTGGTGGTCTAATGGTAGCCGTACTTGCCTCGTAGACTCAAGATTGTGGGTTCAATCATGGCCAGGGTCCTGGATTTTTTTTTGGGCATAAAAAAGCTAAGTATGGCTTCCTTCAGAAGAGAAGTAAAGCCATGGGTTCTGTGTTGTAGATTTATGGCATGAAAAAGAACCTCGAGCCTGAAAGAAGAGCAAAAGCCACTGAACAAAATTTGTTAGCAGTTTCACACCCTGAATGGAATGGGATGCTGATGACGTGAGATGTTAAAGAGCATCCGTAAATAAAACAAATCAACAACTAATCCTTGTTGTTGAGGATGCAAACAAGGGCTCATGAAAGATGTACTATATATAAACAAGTGGAGCCAATAAGAGTGTGTAGTTAAACTGAATCATACAATAATCTTAATTATAGAAAGTTGAAGTTTAATGTGAAATATCTAGGTCTTTGGCAACAAACTGATTTTCATTTCAGATGCAGCACCTTCAGTTAGATCATTTACAACCATCTTGATGCTTTCAAAATGTTCAATAAAATGAGTTCTTTCTTTCAGTTGGACGAGATTCAGTTGATATAAAAATTATGGGGAGAAAAAAAAATATTTAGTTTCATTTGTAGATTTAAATGCTGCTCTAGAAAACTACACATTTTAAGCTTTTAATGCCACAAAATATAAATGTCCTGATTTTCTTCATAATGTCTATTAAGAAAAAAAAAAAACCCTTGGTTGAAAATTTACTGTCTAGTGATTTTATACTAGGATTGTGCAATGCAAGTCGAAAAGTAAATAGAAATACATAAACAAAATTGCCAGATACCTACAATTTTTTTCTGGGCTGTTGTGCTATGGTCTGCTGGAGATGAGAATTCCGGACGTTTTGTCCGCAACTATGGTGGACATCTTTGGAGAAGGTATCACTGAGTCTGAAGTTTTGGCTGTCAGAGTTGCTATATTTGTACTGCTAGTGCTCTCCACTGGTTGGTCCGGGGTGGGCAGTAGTCACTTGGTGGGAGGAGCCTTGCCTCTCCTGTGCTGGGGAAAAAAATTGTAGTTATATTTATGACTTTGGCCGTGAAAGCCTACATTCTCTCTTGCCAGATACCATTTGGAAAATTAGCTATACCACTGTACCTGGAATTGAAACCGAATTATTGAGATGGAAATTTCAGATTAGCTATTATGCTATGGTGCATAAACTTTGGGAATCTCTCATGTACAAAATATTACAATATATTTTACATATAGATTCAAATGGAGTTTAATATAGTATTGTCACATTGGTGATACCATTTTGCCTCTCACCAAGGTAATCAAGGTTGATCCCAGTGACCGTAAGTGGGATTTATGCTTGTTGAAGTGGCACCTGGACAGATTTTCTGCATGTCCTTCAGTTTCCCATGCCATTCATTCGTAATTGCTCCACTGTCACCCTCATCCCTATCTTCATCTTCATAATCTAGATTAGTCAGCCTCAACTCAATGCACTGTGATATCACAATTATCTGTCCTGCTGCCCTCTCAATATCAAGCAGACGGCTGGTATTCATGTGATCCATACTTACGCTTTCTCTGTCAGTAAGATTTCACTAGAGTTGGTCAAATTATTAGATTTTCTTTAATAGACATGTTTTGTTCAAGGAAATCCACATCTTATGCTAATATTTGGAAATAAAAAGTTATTCTGTACACAATAAGCAATGACTAGTATTTTATAATATTGAATATTATATATATTAATTAAATACCTCTTATACCTTAGACAGTTTATTCTTGTATTCTACATATCAACCAGATTATTCTTTGCTCATCCTTAGAAATTTTTACATTCTTTTCTCTGAAACTATTTTTTAATATTTGGAACATCAATCTGTGTTATATATAATTAAAGAAGAAAAGAGAGAAAAGAACAAATAAGCTATGTGAAAATATTATAATCAAAGTAAATGACAGAGAGATAATCAACCCAGATGAAATATGCATTAATAATTATTTTATAAATATCCCAAACCAAATGATGATAAAGGACAAAATAATAACCAAGTAAAAATAACAGCTTCAAGTCAAGTAAAGTCAATGGAAATATTAGAAATATCGCAGAAAAACACATTACAAGAAATTGATAAGCTAAAACATCGATTAGCTTTGATAAAATGTCGAACAAGATTATAAAAGACATAAAAATTGAAATTTTCAAAGTGCTAACACATATTACAAATAAATAATTAATTTAAGGGATCTTTCCAGAAACTTTAAAGAAAGTAATTTGTAAGGCCACTATATAAACAAAAAGGCAGTAAGGCGAATATAGAAAATTATAGCTCAATTACATTATGCTCAACTTTCTCAAAAGTAATGGAAGACATTTTTTAAACCAATTACAAAATTGTTTTACTAAATTGAACATAATATCAGAATGGCAATTTGGGTTCCAAAAGAAGAAATTGACAATTAACATGATCAGCAAGGTTAATAACTATATAATTGAAGTATTAAATAGTTGGGAGAAAGTAATAGCTATCTAAGGAATTTGATTGTGTAAATATAAACATACTGGTAAATAAACTAGAAAATTGTGGGGTCCGAGGATTGGCACTAAATTAAACTAGTTCATATCTTAAAAATAGAATGCAGTGTATTGAAATAAATCATAAAAATAGTGCTGGTGTTGTAAAAAAAATTAAATCAAATTTTCAAATGGTCCAGAAAGAAGTACTTCAAGGCTCAAAATTGGTTTCATTTCTATTTCTAATATATATTAATGATATCTTTGAATTAGTACAAAGAAATGGAAATGTAGTAACTAAAGGTAAGTCGGCTGTAGAAGCAGAATCAAAAGCAAATGAGTGAATGGAAAAAATAAAACAATATTACATAAACTTGGACATGATTTTAAATATTAAAAAGTCAGCCTGGATATACTTTGAATTAAAAAAAAATGTGGTTTAAATAGTATAAAACTGGAAATAGACGGGGGGGGGGAATACCAGAGATTCAATACACAATTTTTTTTAGGAATTTGAATAGATAAACCATTAAACTGGAAGCCATATATAACTGATATAAAAAGAAGATAAATACTGGCTTATACATAATGAGACAAGTGAGTAAAACTATGGATGATGTGTATTATGCTTTTATTTATTCACATATAAAATATGCAATAATAATGTGGGGAAATATTATAAAAACTGAAGTTGATAAGGTCTTTAAATTACAAAAAAAGAGCAATTGGAATAAGTAATGTAAATAGAAGACACACATGTAGATTAAAGTTCAAACAATTTGGGATATACACTGTTCCTTGTATATACATAATATTCAATATATGGTGAATAAAATACTATTCATTGCTTATTGTATATAGAGTAACTTATTTTTATTTCCACATATTAGCATATGATGTGGATTTCCTTGAACAAAACATGTCTATTAAAGAAAATCTAATAATTTGATCATCTCTAGTGAAATATCACTGGCAGAGAAAGCACAAGTATGCATCACATGAATGCCAGCTGTCTACTTGATGTTGAGAGGGCAGCAGGACAGATAGTTGTGACTTCAACTGCAATATATGCATTGCACGCTGTAGCGCCCAGTTGTGCTAAGGTCGCCGGCTACCCAAATTTGCACGAGTTGACAGTGACTGATCTAGCATAATATGGTCTGCTGGTTCCTGGTGCATGAATTGTAATTGGATTCATTTCCGGGTATGTTATGCCTGTGAAAAACCCAATCTTTAGTCATGCAAATGAGTTGGTATCAGCACTCACTGTCTCATTCATTATTTTGTCACACTAAACAGTTCAAAAAAAATGAGAGAAGGCAGGTTGATGAAATTGCTTCTTTTATATGAAAGTTTATATGTCATTTTTGTTTAAATTTCATTTTTGTTAAACATAATATAAATTTATATTTTCTGAAAAACAGCCAATTTACCGCATTCTGCAAATACTGCTTAGTAATGAAGTGCATAACTCCAGAATTAGTTCAGCAATTTCATAATGATGGAGCTATTTTATTGAAGGGAGTGTTTTCTACAAAGTGGATAGATATAGTTCAACATGGAATAAAGCGCAATATGCAGCAGCCAAGCAAATATGCAGAATGGTTGCAAGTAAGCTCTTGTTTTATTATATGTGAAATAACTCTGTGTTGAAACTCTACTTGCAATATTCATGTGATTTGTAATATCAAAATACTTTTTTCTGGTACAAAACAAAAATATTCATAATAAAAACAATATTTTCAGGTAGGCAAAGACAGTGGGTTTTATTTCAATGATTACTGCAATTGGAAAACTATTCCAGAATTCAGAGAATACATAGAGCATTCCCCTGCAGCAGAAGTGGCAGGATGTCTCATAAATTCTAAGGTGCGTATGTATTCTAATCATTAAAGGGTGTAAATGAATGAAATATATTTTAAAGAAGGAATCTCAATAGTTATTTTATTATTGCCATATTAGATAATATGCTTACAAGAAGCCTGTTCAATAAAGAATGATAATTTTTTTGATAGTATACCTTTAATCATGCTCATAATCTTCATAATCCTTCTCAAAGTAGTCCCTGTTGGATGCTATGCACCTTTCCCAGTATCTCTGCAGTCTTCATAGACATGCTAGAAATAATTTTTTGACAGGTCCTTAAGAGTTGCCTTCACCATTGCTTCTGATGATGGACAATGCCTTCCATTAAAGTGTTTCTTCAATTTGAAGAAAAATTAATCTAGACTAAATAGATGGTGAAGGACACACTTCATATAGGTTTTTGTGAGAAATTCAGTAACAACATTTGTGATGTGCAGTTGTGTATTACCATGGTACAGCATTTAAGTTGTTACACTGAAATGAGGCCTTTTGCAAGAGATCTTGCAAGAGTTTTCAGGGCACCTCTGTAGTACTGCACAGTTACAGTTGCATGTACAGATACAATATGCTGGTAAACCATTCCTTGAATATCAAAAATTGAGATGACCGTAACTTTTCCAGCAACTTTTTGTTTTTTTTTGGTGTTGGTGATGATGGAAATTTCTGCACAGAGCTTTGCTGTTTGCTCTCGAGATCAAAATGATGTAACCAAGTTTCATCAGCAGTGATTACCTTTGAAAGAAACTTCTTCTTTTTGTAATATCTTCAACTACTTACAAATTTGCATGCACAGCAGTCTTAGAACCCACCATGCACAAACACATCTCTTATGCAACTGTTCAGTTATCAAACATTAAATAAACACAGTAAATTTTTCAGAATTTTTTAAAGTTTCTTAATATTATTATTATATTATTATATCTCCCCCCTTCCTTTGAGATTTATAGTCTCCCCAATTTAAGCACTATAAACCATCTTCAAGCTGTGCTATAGGAAAGAACAAACTCTCCATAGGTCTCCTGTAACATTGCAGAGGCCTCTGCCGAAGATTTGCTGAGACAGAAACAGAATTTGAGAGCAGCATATTGTTTGTCATATGTCACCTCCATTTTACTGTAGGCAGAACTGAACATATCTCAACTTGCACACTTCTTAAAGGCAGGAACCAAATGTGACAAATGAAACTAGTACCATGTGTATATTAAATATATAGGTAACAAAATATTTTAAAATTAAATTTAGCACATGAAATTAGGCCTGTAAAAATTATAACATTTTTATTGAACAGTTCTTATATTTAAAAAATTTCCTTCCACACTATAATTCTAATGATTAAAATCCCTATTGCTTGCTGCCATTGTATTTATTAACAATCAATTGGATTATTATGACACGTTATACACATGTTATAAAATACAGATTCAGTAGTTAATATCTCTTCATTATGACACTGGAGGCATTGGATTAACCATCTGCTCCTCTGACATTTTTAGGTACTAGGTGTAAATAAATTCAAAGTCTAAAGAAATGTACAGAAAAACCTTTGACAATTGAGAGGAAGAGAAAGATATACTAGAGTTTTCGAGGGGAGAATTTTGTAACTTGTATGTTTGATAATGTGTGAAGCTATTATTTTTCTTTATGTTTGTACCTTTTGAAATGATTTGACATAGTCATTCTTAACAGAATGTTTTTCACTGTGGATGTTTTATTGGACATAATATTCCTTCTCTGGCCAATCAAGTCAACCCATACTTGCTGAGAAATCTGATTTGCCATCACTTACCTCACCTCAGAAGAACAAGCTATTTTGGAGGCATAGGTGCTAGACCAGCTGTTTTCTCTTTGTTAATAGAATCAAGGAATTAAAGCTTCATTTGTTATTTAATACTCAGCTTTTTGTACTGCTAAATATTTGGAATATTGGTAAAAGGAGAACTGCTCTATTTGTTCCTATTTCAATATCATGCCACTACATTTACTTCACTGACACTGACACTAATCTTAGCAATCTTATTTGTGGTTTTGCCTCGGTCCAGTTTTTGGATAGTTTATGGAGTTATACTTAATTAAATATTATTGTATTATATTGTGATGTGTGTGCTATGTTATTTTTTTATTGATTAATCTGAACATGTTCTGTTTTTAAATGAATGAGCCAATGCTGATATTTTGAACTGTTAATTTGTTTGTTTATGATATTGTATTCAATGTCCCATTTCTTCTTGTAAGATCTGTGGATTTAATAATAAAGAAATACCTACAAGTGGCCCCTAAATTTGCATGTGAGCAAATTTCTTTTACATTTAGCACTAATTTTTTTGAAACTTAAACACATGCTCACTATTCTGTCGACATTATAATAAATACTGTATTATCATAATTAGGGCTTGGATCTTTATGACAAGTTATACTTTTTCCCTTACTACTATTATACCTAAAAAGTTTAATTAAACATGATTATTCAAATATTTGTCTTTCTACTGAGACCTGTTTTATTTTGCATTTATATTTCAGGTATTTTCCTTGTTTTGGTCATTTTTCACTAATATTGAGCTTCAATGTATATTATGGCTATGCTTCAGAGACAAGTTCATATAATTTATGGCATATAGACATATAATGACTGAGTTCAAAAAGACTGTTCTATTTACTGATATTTTATGTAAATTTACACTGGATGCAACTGCTCACTGAACATTTTTTGTTGCTATATCCATAAGAGAACAATGCAGTACCACATCACTTATTCACATTTGAGGAAGGGATTAGTACAGATATCCTTTCCTCTCAAATGTACAGAATTCAATAGAGGGTATTTTCTAATGCTTGAACTTAGACTTCAAATTCAGATAAACAATGAATCAGTTAACACTAACATGCCTAAGCTGAGGGTAGTGAAAGTTTAAATTAAGAAATTGTGTGAAAGAATGTGGAGAGGAATATTTTAGTTCAGATGAAAATATGTTGTATTGTAAAATGTGCAAACTTATAACAGAAAAACAATTTAATGTGGTGCAACATATTGATACAGCAAGACACAAGAACACTAAGTTAGAAATCAAGTCAACAAAACAGGCAATGACTTCTTTTTGATGCAGCAACATCTTCGGCATTATCTAAGTTGTATTACTTTTCAAAAGATTTGTAATATGGCGATGGATGCTAACAGTACTTTGAACATTTTGAATGGTAAACTTTTCATAATCTTTATGAAGAAATACAGGACATAGTTAATTCCAAAGGAATCATCGCTGAGGAAAAACAACATATTGTTCTATTGCTCCGTATAAAGAGCATTGAAAAAGTTATGAGTACTGTTGGCAACAGTAAGATTTGGGCATGAATTAAGAAAGTAAATGTTGCAAATGCTGTTAATTGGTATGCTATTGTTTAATAAACCTGATAACATATTTTTACTGGACTTTGAGGTTCTTGAAGCAGTGAATTGCCTACTTTTTGATAATACCATGAAAAAGTTGTGGCATGGTGAAGTTAAGCAGAAACAAGGCTACATTTTTCCTGATGTTGAAGAATTAATATCTAATATAAAGAAAATATTTGTCAAAACTTCATTCAGGGAGGCAACATTTAACCAATTAGCACCATCCTCTACTATCTCAACCCATACTCACTCACTGGAATACATGATTTGAGACAGCTAAGTATTATTGCTAAACTATGATGCTGAAGCAAGTGGTCTCCACTATTGATGGTAGTAATGCATCTTCAACAAAACATTGTGCAAAAACTGTTTTGCGGCACTTCGTTAGGAAATTTAGCTTGCATAGTGTCAAATTATGACTGCTTTCTTAGTCTAGTAGTTGGCATTGCTGACTGCTGGCTAAGAGAACCTGGGTTCGATTTCAGATACCGGCTTAGGAATTTTTCTAAGCTAGGGAGTTCTGAAATGGGGTCCACTCAACCTTGTGAGGATAATTAGGAAGCCGCCTGATGTAGAAAGTCACTTGACTGGCGACCTACTGGGTGCAGGCATGCTGATCACATGCCCCCTCTGCAATTCTGCCCTGTATCAATGAAGTCATAAGATGGCGGTAGAGGAAGCAGAGATCACTGCAACAGGTCATGGTCTGATCTTGGATTGTGGTGCCTTAGAAAAAGAAGAAGTATCAAATTATGGAGGCATCCCAAAAGCAACTTGTCTAGAAACAATTGGTTTAGAGTTGCCTGAAAGTACGCAGCTAGTGGAAAATGTACAGGCAGTGAATAGGAGGCAGTGCTTCCATTCTATGAAGAATAAAGTAAATAACATGTTATATGGAAATAATTAATGGTAACTGAGTGCAAAACTAGTGACATTTAACAGGGGTAAAGCTGTTTTGAAAAAAAATGACCCATAGCTGATTGCAGTAACTCAGTTCTGTTCATGATATTATTTGATATTGAATGGAGTTTTTCCCATTACTAGACAGTGCTAAGTGACATTAGAAAAAGATTCCTCATTGAAAACTTGAGTATGCATGTGGTAATATCCTGTAATGCTGACATCACTGAAGAAGGAAGATTGGTATGTACACTAATATTTGAAATTGATTAAAATAATTAATTATGAATTTATTTTATTTCATGGCTAGTAGGATACTTAAAACCTAAAACTAATTTAGTTAATATATTTTTTACAGGAATAGGGGAATATATGAACTGGGTTCTATAATTTATAACTAGTGCAGTGATGAGTACAAGAAAATGACAGAAACAATGTTGTTGTAATGGTGGTGGTAACAAAATACTCTTCTCTTGTGAAACAAAATTAATCAGTGAAAATAAATTCAATTAAAGCAATACTTTACTTTAATACTTTAAGCATTTATTCTTTGCAAGTACATTCATATGTTTGGTTATATATCTTATTTAGGTTATATTTGGCTATTTTTAATGCCATATTTGCATGTATATATCTCAGTTTTAAGGTTATAAACAACCAAATTGTAATCATAATAATACATATCAATGAATTACATTTCCGTACTATGTTCTTATGCTGTAAATGATTAAAATTCTTAACTATTCCATGTAGCTTTAAGGTTCAAGATTTTTATTCACTGATTATGTAGAGTTTATACATTTGACTTTGTCAGTTTATAAAATACACAGCTACAAATTTATAAATATATATTTAACTCTTTAATTTAGTCATCAAGAATTCCTCCACAGTATAAAAGTTATGTTTTAACTGTAGGATTTTAACACATTTTTAAAATTTTATGCTTGAAGTGCTTTTAAATGATTTTGGCATTTTATTATATAGGATTCTACACTATGTGACACTTAATTGATTCTTTTTGTAAGTCTGTGATAATGTATTTTAGCCCTGATCTAGTATGATGCACACGATAATCATTATTCCTAAAAATCTGTTTTTTATTATTATGCACAAGAGATACATTTTCTAATATATGTGTGGTAAAGATACAACATTTAATTCCTTAAAATTGGTTTACTGGGAGCATGAAATGGTAATTGCTGCATTGCTGCTAATATTTTCTTTTGATATTAAAAAACTATAGATGATGAACTTGCTGCTTCCCAAAAGGGTATACCTTAAGCTAGTATAGAATATACACAACAAAAATACGCTATTCTCAAAATATCTTTAGTACATTCCTACTTAATATGTATAATACATACTTAATACATTGCATAAGATATTTGACTTAATTTAATTACATAAGAGAAAAATATGTTCATTCCAAGATAAGTCTGAGTCAATTACAACATCTAAAATTTTTGTACTTATATTAAAGTTTTTTGTATGTATATTTTTAATTTCTATGCTATATGAATTATTAAGAAGTGTATGTTTATTGAAATTGATGTATTAGTTTTGTCGATATTTAATATTAACTAATTAGACTTAAACCAATTATTTAAGTTGCATCACTGATAAAGGATTGCAAAGTAACTTTACTTGGGTTTCTAAAGATTGGAAAAATCAGTAAACAGAACCATATTTGCAGGTTCTTAACTTCAATGCTGGGAGATCATTAATATAGAATATTAATAAAACTAGTCCCAATGCATCATCTGTTATAAATATATCAAGTGCATTAGATGAAAGGACAAAAAGAGTATGTTGACATTGCTATTTTTATTAAAAATGTTATATTAAATATTTTATTTGTGCAGTGGGCTAAATTCTACCATGAACATGTACTAGTAAAGGAACCTGGATCTGAAAAAGCAACTCCATGGCATCATGACCAGTCTTATTATCCAATTAATGGGGACAAGGTAAAATACTATAATCAATACTATTACAAGGTCTGTTCAATAAAGAATAATCATAACTTTTTACAGTCATAATTTCTCATGCTAAAATTAAATTTTAAAATATTTTGTAAGCTTAATGCTTAATATTTACATGGTACTAGTTTCATTGTTGTAGCTTCCAATTCCCAGCTGTGAGATGTGTGCAAGTTAAGACACTTCAGATCTGCCTACAGCAAAATAGAAGAGGTGACAAGCAATAAACCATATACTGCTCTGAATTCTGTTTTCATCTGAATAAATCTTTGTGACTGAAGCTTATGAAATGATACAGGAGGCCTATGGAGAGTTAGTTTTTCCCTATAGCAATACTTGAAGATGGTTTAAGATATTTAAAGAAGGGAGGCAATCAAGTTCAAAGGAAGGTGAATCTGGCTCCAGTTTGTGCTCTAACTGAAGAAAACATTAACACTGCTACTGTTAATTCATATCATTGTATGATTCAGTTGAACTACAAACTCTTATAGCTTCACTTGCTTTTCATAAATGTATGGAACTGGTTTCAAGAACATTTAGTTCCCATCTTCAGTCAGACTGTCGGATCATTTGTTGAGCTGTTAACTGCTGTTAACACATTTGTTATGACAGAGGACAGTCAAATAACATTAAGAACACTTTCAGAAATTCTGAAAATGTTGCCATATGCTACTCACAGATTGGTAGCTGAAAATTTGCATATTTGTAATAAAAATATTTGTGAACCACAGAGGATTGCAAGACTACCAGAACAAAAGGTAATTAATGTGCAGGTTTGGTGTAACAGTAAGATGCAGAATTTGTTTCAAAGATAAACACTACTGATGAAATGTGGGTACATCATTTTGATCCTGAGGGCAATCAGCAAAGCTTCTGTGAAAATCTCCATCATCATCAACACCAAAAAAAAAAGTAACAGTGGCTGCTTCTGCTGGGAAAGTTATCATCTCATTTTTCGATATTCAAGGAATGTTTTACCAGTATGTTGTATCTGCACACATACTAACTCAACACAGATGTTCTAAAAGTTCTGCAAGGCCATATCACATGCAATAGGCTTCATTTCTGTTCAACAAACTGGATGCTGTACCACAATAATGCAAGGTTGCACATTGCAAATGTTATTGCCAAATATCTCACAAAAATTGATCTGAAATGCGTTCCTTACTATTGTCTAGCTAGCCCCATGTGGCATTTTCCTTTTTCCCAAATTTAAGAAACGTCTTCATGGGAGAATTTTCTATCTGCAGAAGCAGTAGTAAAGGCTGCAGAGATATTTCTGAAGGACCTGTTGAAAGATGATTTCCATTACGTCTCTTTGAAGACTGGCAGAAATACTGGAACTGGTGCATTGCATCCAATGGGGACTACTTTGAGAAAGATAAATTATGATCAGGATGAGTAAAGGTCTTCTTCTCATTGGCCACTACAGCTCGGGATGAACCTTGGTCTGCCACAGTGAACTCTGCTTCCTCTATCTCCAGTCTTATGATTTCATTGATTGAAGTCATTATTATAGGAAGGTATGTGATTAGCATGCTGGCACCCCGCAGGTTGCTTATCATGCAGCTTTCGTGAATGGAGAATGCCACCTCTCCACCAGGCAGCTTCCCAATTGTCCTCACAAGTCTAGGTGGACCCCATTTCAGATCTCCCTAACAGAAAAATTCCTAAGAAGGTACCAGGAATCAAACCCAGGCCTGCCAATCAACAGTCAGCAATGCTAAGCACTAGACTAAGGAGGTGGTTGTATGAGTAAAGGTATTTTGTCCAAAAAAAATTATCTTTCTTTATTGAACAGCCCTTGTACAGTGCAAATAAAATAGAATGAAGCATTTCTTAAATGCAGAAAAAATATTTTACCATTGAAGATTTTTAATGCTTTTTTGTGGCCTATAATGACTACAGGTTTGCTCAATCTGGATGCCTGTGGATTCTATTTCTCATAGCTGCTCACTGAGATTGGTACGTGGTTCCCATCACTGGGGTTGGTTCAAACCCAGAAAGTTTGCTACAGAGCTTGACTATTTCTCTACATCAACATCAATGTCAGCACAAACGTTCAAAAGTGTACCTTTGGAGGAGATTGATGCTGGAAAGCATGACATACTACAATGGGAAGTAGAGGTAAAACCTGGAACTTTATGGATGCTTTGAAACCTTCTTCATACAAAAATAGAAGAGATTTAATGTTTTCTTAGAGCTCATTAAGATCAGTGCTGTATTTGGGCTGGTACTGGCATAAATAAAATATATGGTTAGAGTATGGGCTAAAAAATATAGAATTGAAAATACTCCTTTCATCTTTATTAAAAATGGAAGTTATCTGTTAGCTGTTTGAAAGCTTTAGAATTAGGCAAAAGTGTTATAATAATTTTGATTTTAAAAAATTTCATCTTACCTTTTGTTAAAATTCTTGATCATTGTTTGCTTTTCTTGAAAACTATGAACAGCCACCTGAAAGTTGGTGTTATTCACAGTTTGTCCTCTAATTGGTAAGTTCACGCTAAACTTATAATGTGGCACCTCAAGAAGTATACCTTTGATTCATTAATTTCAAAATTTTGTAGCTTGTCCTCTAATTGGCAAGTTAACTTTTTAATGTGGTAGAAATGGAAGAAAGAGTATTAAATGATCTGGCTTATACAATATCTGGGCTTCATGAAACAAGGGACTACCGGTAGTGATGCAAGCATCTTGATGGCAAGCAAAGTATATTCATGCCTTCAGGGAATGTAATGGCACCAATGTGAAACCACAAGCATTTTGTGGTATGGTGCAGATTATAGATTCCAATTTAGCTTCTACTTCAGAATGCAAAAGAGCATTTAGTTTAATGGGTGATATCTGCACTAAGGAAACACTAGTCTTCTGATAGAAAGAATAGCTAGAAACTTGTTCTCAAAAATGTGAGATATAATCCTTTGTCTTATGAGCAATTCTGGCTGTGATCTGGAAGGGCATCTGCATGCTGGAGAAGAAACATCACAAAAGTAGTTCAGTCCACGAGCCCCCTTTTACATAATGGTAAGTAATTTTAACAGAACTCCTAAAAGGTTTTTTCAACTACAGCAATGAATAATTTTATTTATCAAATTAATGTTAAGGAAGAGTAAAGGTAATTTTTGGCCAGTAGGGGTAGTGCAGCACCTAGGTAATGCTTGTGTTAACCAGATATTTTTTAGAATTTGTTTTTAAAAACAAGACTAGGCATAATTATGTTTTTTCTTCAAATTTTGCTGATCCTTATGATGCTTAATACAGAAAAGCTGGAGTTTATATTTCACAGCAGGATTTCGAAAAATAATGGCAGCCTCTTGAATTTTAAATGTATTTCATTATTAATGAAAAATGTGGGCTTCCTTACAGCTTCAAGAAACAATGTGAATTCGTGCTAAGAATGCTGATAGTACTATTGAAGACACTACATAAGGCAGTGCAATACTGATTAACATCAATGTACATTATTTTATTTATTTCTAGCCTGGAGACTGTATTGTATTCCACATGAGAACACTCCATGGTGCTGAGGGGAACATATCTACTACACAGCAAAGAAGAGTTCTTGCTACACGTTGGCTGGGTAGGTACTTTTCTTGTCTTTTAATTGGTGAAACCTGCATATTGATAAGCAATACAAGCAGCAGTTTTAAATTTACTTAAATTAACGGAAATTAAATATAAAGTCCACCATTAAGTGAATTCCTCACCTAGTAGAGTAACTTTAAAAATGAATATAAAATCCAAATTATGGCCTTATTAATTAACAACATTAAATAAGTTATGGCATTACTGTGTGGTATTAGGGGGACAAAATTAGAATTCTTGCAATCTATAAGTATCACAAAAGAGAAACTCAATTTTTATATTATTATTATTATTATTATTATTATTATTATTATTATTATTATTATTTTGTGATTAAACCACAAAATATTATTAATTAAATTAAATATATGGCCACTGATAGACAAAGCTATACTATATGGATGTTTTTAAACATTTTTAAATGTAATCATGTTTTAGAACTGAGCTCTTGATATCATCTGCACATTCACTAAAATAGACAAATAACAGAATATTTTGACTTATATTGTGTATTTAAGAATAAAATTTACATATATATCAATAAAACAAAAACATGTTACTATTTAAAAACAATGACAATGTACTATGCAAATATACCTAATCAACAATAAACAATGAAAAGTTCTATAATTTTTCAGTGACTTTGAAATTTAATTTAAATGTTATTTAAAAAAAAATAGTTATGCTAACATTTTCAGAAGTTATTACAGAACATTTTTTAAAATATTTTTTTATATAGTTTATTTGGAAATCTATAATAGCACAAATTGATGTATATAGTTCTCACACACATATTAGAATAATATTTCACAGTGATATCTTCATGACACTACTTTTGTTAAATATGCATTGTTATAAATAGAGTTTATATGCTGAGCTAATTTGTCCTTTTATTTTGAAACATTGAGAGAAAAATGTTAGAATGATTTTTCAATGCCAATTTTCAGGTATACTCCTACTTCTAATGGTCTGATTTCCCTAATTTTCAAAAACTTTTTTCTTATTTTATTTAAATGAAATACACTGAGTTTTGATGAGAAAAAACAAAATCAATCTAGTGCCGCTAGATCAATTTTTAAATTTTGAATTCCAGGTAAACTTCCACTCCTAATAGTCTGATTTTCCTAATTTTCAGAAACTATTATTATTATTATTATTATTATTATTATTATTATTATTATTGTTGTTGTTGTTGTATTTAAATGGAACATACCAAGTTTTGTTGAGAATAAACAAAAATGTTGGTATCATAAGAGAAATTTTTAAATTTTGATTTTCAGGTATACCCCTACTCCTGATGGTCCAATTTCCCTACTTTTCAGAAACTATTTCTCTATTTTATTTAAATGGTATATACCAAATTTGGATGAGAAAAACATTGGTGCCGCTAGAGCAATTTTGAAATTTATTATATGTTGTGACAGATTCTCATACCTATGCATGCCCAAGAGTAAATGTTTTTAGATAATGTAAATATTAATAAATATATTATATTTATGTAAACAGAACCTGTAAACAGAACCTGTGACGTGGTAGCAACTGATAATTTTATTTCACATATTCCAATTTTGTCCATCACCTATTACTTTTTTTTTTATACCACCTCTTATATATATATATAGGTTATAATAAATAAGGATAATTGAAATTCAATATTTGTGATAATATCACTACTCTTTGGAAATATTGGGGAGCTCATATTAAAAAAGTCATTGGGCTGGTTCTGGCATGCTCTGCTAGAGCTGTAAGGTGGCTGTAACCTTGAACAAGCACTGAGCCAAGCGACATGGCTATCATAGATAACCACTATATATGTACACATTAGCCATGGCTTCACCAATTTATATATATATAGTCCTTAAATTGATTACTGAAACTTGCACAAGCTGATGACCTGAGATGTTAAAGAGCGTCCATAAATAAACCAATGGAATTGCGCCAGGAGAAATAGAAACTTATATTGTGTATAGTTTATACTAAATGTACTATGGTAAAACACTTAAAACTACCACCTCATATAAAACATCTTCTATACTCTTATTGATATAGACAAGTTGTTTTATTTTTAATATTGATTCTCTATGGGCTAATTTTGTGAGCTGTTTTAATGCAATCTCCACATTAAACTGTCACTAAAACATACCCATCTCTCTGGATCTTGATGGCATGCCAGATCAATTCATTGCAAGAAGTAAGTTGCTGCTGCAGACATGTGTTAGACTTATGTTAAAATAGTTCATTCTTTAATCCACTCTCCTGTTATTTTATTTAAGTTTCTTGTTTCTTAATTTGTCTCTTAAATATTTTTAATTTATTTGCTCTTTTTTTCATGTTTTATGCTATTTTTATTGATTTGCATGTTTTCAATGCATAGAATTTTTAAAACAAAATCTAATAAAAGAGTTATTGAACAAATACATGGATTTTATTTCAATTTATTATGTATCACAAACTTGTTACTTTAATTGAACTTGCTTGCTTATTAATGCATACAATAAATGGAGATTTAATTTTTATTTATATTGGGGTAAGCCTTTACAAAATTTGTGTTTTGGCTGATGTGTTTATTTAGAAATTTCATAGAGAGAGTTGGGCCACCCTCCCCCTAAATGTTTAAAGATGTTGGCGCTTATGTATATACTAAACTTATACTGGTTAAAAAAATTTTAAATATATTTATATGTAGATCTTCAGTAGGTAATTGTAATACTAGGTGCAAATACGATTTAGACACGCTACACAATAGATTAAGCAAAAGATTAACTATCAACTACTATCAACATTCAGAACTCTTTAATAAACTACTATTAACTATTAAATAACTACTACACAGTAAATTTAATGTGATTGTAAAGAAAGGGTTCAAACATAAAGCTATTACAGTGTATAAGAATATATGGAGAGTGATATTCGTATTCCTAAATTTATGTAAGTTAGTAATTAATGTATTGTAGTTTGTTATCATACAACTTTGCAGGATATTACAGGCTTTGCACAGTACAATTTTCTATAGTTATATGTATTGTGCTCATTTGAGATTTTATGGTATGTAATGCATCACAGCTTCTTGTAAAATATATGTAATTACTTGTATATATTGTACTTGGTTTATCGTATTATTTTGCGAGGATGTCATTAAATAAGCTACAAATTGATGTGGAGTATCATATATGAATGAGGCTATATGACAGCATTAGTCCGGTACTATTGGTGACATTCGACACGAGAAAATCCATGTTTACAATAGCAAAACAGCAATTGCAAGATGGCCGCGCCTCTGAGTGAGTGTACAATCCTTGAGCTATTTTTGTGGGCAAAATGTATGGAATCACAAAACGTCAATAAAAATGCTTCTCATATGTAGTGAGAAGTGCCTTTCACGTCAAGCTATTTACAATTAGATGCGGCATTTCCCAAAGGGCGGACATGTATCGAAGACGAACACCGCGTCGGCCTGGCAACGGAGATTGTCACAGAGGCAAATTTGCAATGAGTTGAATACTTAATCCGAGCAGAGAGAAGAGTAACTATAGACACTATAGCCACAGCTATTGGTTGTTTACATGGCATAATGCAAGCCAGGTTAGGTTTCCACAAAGCCTGTGCATGATGGGTGCCGTGCGTACTGACCTCACAATGTAAAATGTAAAAAATAAGTTTTGCATTACAGCATCTCAATCGCTAACATGATGAATGTCGGTCCTGGTGGTGTAGTGGTAACTATACTTACCTCCTAAACTCAAGATCGCGGGTTCAAACCCGGCCAGCATCGATGGATTTTTTCGGGCGTAAAAATCCTAAGTATGGCTTCCTTCGGAAGGGAAGTAAAGCCGTGGGTCCCGTGTCGTACATTTACGGCACGATAAAGAACCTCAAGCCTGAAAGAAGAGGCCTCTGAGCAAAATTTGTCAACCGTTTCACGCCCTGAATTGAATGGGACGCTGATGACCTGAGATGTTAAAGAGCGTCCATAAATAAACAAAAAAACAAAAAAACAAAAAAAAACAAAACAAAAAAAAACACGATGAAGGATCAATATTCTAGCAAATTGTCACGTGATGAGTCTTGGGTTCAAGACAAAACGGGAGTCAAGGCAGTAGAAACATCCTGCGTAACCTACGGAAAAAAAAGAAGAAGAAGAAAAAAAAGAGAAGTAGTTCAAAGTGATAATCGTGCCCCCAGTGCTCAGGGTTCTCTGGAATCACGAAGGCATACTGAGCACCGCATTCCAGCTTCAAGGACTATCTTAAATGCCGATTCCCTTGGTAACACACTCAGGAAACTTAAGGCCATTCAACAGAAGCAACCAGGACTCTTCACCATAGATGTGCTGCTCTTGTATGACAACGCGCGTCCTCATACTGCCAACAGGACAAATAGACGCTGCGAAATTTCAAGTGACAAGACCTCCAGCTTCCTTCGTTTGGTCCCGACCTTATTTCAAGCGACTTCTATTTTTCGGCCTTCTTAAACATCATCTTTTGGGCCAACATTTTCGCTATAATGAAGTCACCGCCTGGTTCCGACAACAGCCCAAACATTTTTTATGTTGTTGGCCTTCAGGGGCTTGTGAAACGACGGAACAATGCTTCAATGTACAGAGAGATTACGTTGAAAAAAATCAGACTTCTTATTTGTTTAGGCTCTATATTCATTTGTAACTTAATGTCTTACGTTCGTATATAGCTGGTGACACCTGTTGCTTGTTGTAAGCTTAATGTGAACAAAGGAATCTGCAATGTAAAGTGCCACATAGTATTCAATGAATTATTATATGTTGATATTGTTACAGGTGATGATGCTAGTATTGTTAACAGACCTTGGAAAGTATCCCCGCCGTTAGAAGCTGTGTTTGAAGGAGAACCCTCTTTAGATCAGTTGCCAACAGTTTGGCAGGCAAGAAAGTAATCTTTAAAACTCTGTACAGTGCTTCCAAGATTTCTTCTGATGTAAATTCACAGCATGTGTGACTGAACAAAGTTCAGCAAGGACTCCTTTGTTATAGTAATATGCACTTTCAGTTTTTATTTATATGCTTTTTAAGAAAATGAAAAATATATTCATTTTGTTGCAAATGTTGTGTGAGATTATTTTTCAATTATGCGTATTAGAAATAAAAAGTAATATGTTCTAGCATCTTTTCTTTATGTATAAATTAATACTTAAAAGGGTATGGAAAACCATATATGGAGGTATGTATATAATTTTTAGTAAACACAAACAGAAGGCAAAAGAAAACTTCATTACATAATTTTGTACTGCAATTTTTGTTTATTTCCTCAATATGTTTATTTGTATTCTTATTGTACATTATATTAAGCTTTTAAACTATGCAGACATTCGCAATTTCTTCAGAAAAGTAAATGAATAAAGTTTCTAGAAATAGTTGAATTTTCTGTAACAAAGTAAATGACAAAAAATATCCTCAAAGAATTACAGATGACATATAGGAAGTAGTTCACGAATCAATAATAACATAACACAAAAAACTTTTACACAAACAGTCATAAATTATGTGCAAAAATGTCAAAAAGCTGAGCTAACATTGGATACTAAGTTTTGCTAAAAAGTTAAAAAATAATAAATAAATAAAACTAGTTTATGTCATATTATCACAACCAGTGGCGGCTTGTGGCAGAATTAAACCAAGGTGCACAGCTTTATTACTGCTGTCAATATAGATTACAAACTTCTACAATATCAATAACTAGAATCAACACTGTGGCTTAGCAAACACAAGGGAAAGAGAGAGGAATAATTTCACTCGTATTTAAACAAAAATAAATTCTTCTGGTTTTCATGGCAGCAAATTTGTCCATGATTCTATGATTGCTGTCTGGAATCTGCAAAAAAAGTCTATTTCTTACATTTAGTTCAATGACTTTCCAACATTTTAACGCCCTCAGTAAAATAAGATTTCTCCAATTATGGGGGGGGGGGGAAGCGTCTGTCTCGGCTTCATTCATCATTTAAAGCGAATCTTCATTTACACAGTCATTTCTTCACTTTGCGAACAAAAAGTAGCCGCTGTGAGCCAAATCCGGCGAACATGGTGAATGTGGAAGCACTTGGAAGCGAAAGTCATGCAGTTTTGCAGCAACAATCCCAGACGTGCGTGAAGGTGCATTACCGTGATGAAAGAGAAATTTCTTTTTTACAAGCTGTGGACGTTTAACCTGAATAGTATCCTTCAGTTAGTCCAGTAATAAAGCTTTGTACTCCCCGGTGATGGTTCTGTCCTTTTGGAGGTAGTCTACGAGCACCACAGAATGAGAATCCCTGAAAATGTAGCCATGATTTTTCCTGCAGATGGAACAGTTTTTGTTTTCTTTGGTGCACTTTCACCTGTTGCTACCCACTGTTTGGACTGTTCCTTCGTCTCTGGCGTGTAGTGACGAATCCATGTTTCATCTATCTAAACACTTGTGAAATGTTCATTCGAATGCGTTTTTGGTCCATTATTATCAAACGGAAAGCTTTCTCATATCTAAAACTTGGGAGTAAAATGTAGTGGACAAGGCCTATGAAGGTGTTTGCAATAGCAGCCACCCCACGTACCTTCAATCGGCAATCATTGAGTACGGCATTGGGAATTTTCATTACTGTGCAGGCCGACTTTGGGTCAGTCCAGTTGCTTAGCGGCCCTCTTCTGGGATTTTTTAGAACCTGAATTCCAACATTAAGACGATCCCATAGTATTTCGCTATTTTAACTGTACTGAGGTAATATGGAATTATGTAATTAATTTATTTTAACAGTAACTGATACTTATTATGACGTATTATTTTTTAAAACTCATTCTTAAACTTCCTCTATCATAATTTAGTTTACGTTTGTTATTGCTCTTGTTTAATTTATAATCGTTTCCCCTCTATTTCTACGTATTTGTCAACTGCAGTGGAACGGCGCGTTATCTGATGAATGTTATAGAGAAAGGGGCATTAAAAATTCACCGAAACATCAAGACCAGAGTGACTGATGTGTATGCACAGAAAAAGGATTGGAGGATTGAGTTTATAAACAAACAGATTTAAGGTAAGTTATGTAAAATGAATAATTTTTAATATTTCACATAATTTAATTTAATTATTGGGTATAGGCGCTATCTACATGGGGGGGGGGGGCAAGAGGGTATGTGTTCTCTGAGGAATTTGTTGCTAGGTAGCCCCAGAAACTCATCGCCCAGAAAAATTGCATCTATTGTAAATGGATTATGTTTGTTTTGTTTTAGATACAACTAAAAGAACGCATTATATCAAGTGATGATTTCATATAGTATTAGTTGTATAGTTTAGCATTATTATTAAGATAGGTGAATATCAAAGAAGGCACTGTAGGCAGAGGTCATTACGACACTTGACGTTACAGCAAGTAAATGCTGGCTGCCGGTGCGGTAGACAGCGGTGAGAGCCGAACTACTGGTACGTGGCCGCAGATGTTATGAAATTCATCACTCAAAGATCTACAAATCTCCTTACAGATAGGATATTATAACAGTGTACAAACCAAAGATATTAAATTCCTGGTTTAATAATTGATAGCCATCTATCTGAATAGGAAAGATCACATCGATCTTAACATACCTAAACTTAGCAATGCATGCTACGCAATATATGAATTGGTAACACTGAATACAACCAAGATTTTAAAGTTAATGTATTATGCTTATTTAAACTTAATAATGAAATATGGCTTATATTTTGGAGAAACTCAGTTAGTGGCTGTGTCTTTCTATTACAGAAAAAAGTCATACAAACAATCGCTGGTACACATAGCACACAAATCTCTTTGGGCATTTGCAAGTTAAAATCTTCATTGTGAATACACCCCTCATGAACTTTTATTAAAGAAAGAGAGAAAATTAAAAAATCAAAATGTATGACAAGAATACTACACAAAAAGCAAATCACATAGACCGGTTTCCTGTCATCAAAAAGTAGTTTTATCAAAATGTAAGACCATGTTTCATTATTGAGTTTTCTCAAAATATAAGACCATGTTTCATTAATTTTTATTGTAACAATTTATGCAGATGTACACAATATTTTTTGTAAATGTAGAATATGCGCCATTGTGGTAAATGTAAATGACAAATCATACGTTCACAAGACCCTGTGACTGCTTCATGAACTCCGGAATGCTCCAGGAACTAAACTGAACTGAACTATTTTAAAATTTCAAAAACTAGACATGCAATACTCGAGTTCCAAACCACGTGTGTTATTTTCAGCATAATGTCTTTTCTGATTTACGTGTCTACTGCAACAATGTACATTACATAGCTTTGATTGATTCTTTTTATTTAAGGACGCTCTTTAACGGTCATCATCGTCCCATTCAATTCCGGGCGCGAAACGGCCGACAAATTTTGCTCAGAGGCCTCTTCTTTCAGATCTTGAGGTTCTTTTTCGTGCCGTAAATGTACGACACGGGACCTACGGCTTTACTTCCCTTCCGAAGGAAGCCATACTTAGGATTTTTACGCCCGAAAAAATCCATCGATCCTGGCCGGGTTTGAACTCGCGACCTTGGGTTTAGAAGGCAAGTATGGTTATCACTACACCACCAGGACCGACTACATTACATAACATGCGCGTGTATCCTTAAAATTTAATTCCACCCTTTTCAATGGAAATCTAGTTATAATGCAATAAATACAATGCATAATAGATTGATAATTTAGGAAAACGTTTTCCAAAGAAACAAACTCGTGAGTGACAACAGGATTTCCCCCTCATGCGAAGGAAAATAATTTCGTTTCAAAGTCTACAGTTTTAGCCTTTCCCTCACATTTGATTCTTTGGGCATATCTAGATTATTCTCAGCATACCTAGCATTTCGATGTACAGTGTCTTTAAAAGAGGCCCAGTTTGTACGTGTTATGTCAAGCATAGTGATAGCATAGAATTTCCTATCAACTTATATTTAAAAGTTACGGAGGACAACGCATAACAAAAAATAATACATGCAACATTTACACTGTTACAAGCGGCCACACAATCGCGCACATGTGAATGGGATGTATGGGGCTCAATTTCCGCCAGGACCGTCCTGGGAGCTGAGGTTTTTTCCATGTTTTTCTCAATCCTCAACAAAGCCAAATGCCGGGAAGATATTCTAAACACAGGCCTTTAAAACAAAGCCTTTCCCAATTTATCATTTCCTGTCATGTATCAACAAGTGTCCACCGCCTGTGATGTCTCAATAGTAAAGCGGGCGTTAAACATCATTATAATAAATAAAAATAGGATATTGCACATTTTAATGCGGCCATTTTGGTTGCCACAAACTGTAGAAGATACAGTGTGCTGAAGGCAATGCGTGGCAATAATCATGTGCCATTTTTTTATGCTTGTGACTACAGCGATGGTAACAATCCATCTATAGAAGCAGATATGTAAATACACCAAATGAAAGTATGAAAAACATTTTAAGTTTGAATGTGTCCTAAACATAATATTTCTGTATCAACTATTATTAAAAAGCACTTTTAATGCTTACATTCAGCATTCTCATGTGCAGTCAGTACTTTATTATCACGAGTACTCCCGAGGAATTTAAAAAACTCGGAGCCTCTGTTATCACGTACATGCATTATTATAGTCACTATGCCATCATTTTAACATGAAAAATTTTATTTATAACATTACAGAGCCCTTTTCATGTTTTATTTATTAGAAAGTGAACTTTCCCCAATTTCGACATTCCATACAAAAAGCCACGCTTCGCCATTAATGTAATCTTTTCATCGTAAATTTATAATTAAATATTACTTTGCGTTTTCGGGTTTGCCGTTCCCTTTTGTTGCTCTTGGCTCTAGAATTTACCGCCACACGGCCAAACTGAAACGCCTGTAAACTCGGCCGTTATTTTTACGATTTCATCGCCTGTTGTATTGTATTCTTTCATAAAAACATTAGTTCTTGACAGAAATGCAAACCAAAATATCTTATATATATATATATATATATATATATATATATAATGATTTCTTCATGCTATAAGTAACGAAAGGAAATAGAAAGGCGTACAAACAACTGAGTGCATTCATTTCATAAGTGGTAATATTTTGCGACTAATTTGGATGTAAAGAGGCTGATCAGCTAATCAAAATAATTTCTGCCACATGCTTTTATTGACATCTACTATAAACTCAATGATGAACGGATCATAGCTTTTGGAATGCATTACTTAACGATTTGAGTATATATATACAAAGCAGATCGTGGGAGGTCACTTATCAACTATAATTGTACAACAGCTGTAACCTAATGCTATATCGTGATTTTTACTGCAACAAAAATAAATTTAATTCACAGATAATTTATAAAAACACTTTTTTTAGAGAACATTCCTGATTACGGCCGGTTTTTTGATAGTGAAAACAAACATTAAAAGTAAGATAAATGCTTTAAGAAGAACTTAAATTCCGTCGAAGACCCTAGTGCACATAAATTAAAGAGCTAACAGAGAGTAGGAACGGGGGTTTAGTAAATCATTCCTTTTGTTAGCATCAATTATTCGACACGGAAATAACGTTTGTAGTTTTCACGGTACCACTGCGACTTGCGTGCATGTTCAAATGAAAGGTTTCCTAAATACCTGGCAAGGAAGCGTGACTCTAAACAACAGCGTGTAACAAGTTTCACTTACACCTTTGACGACCTCTCTGCTGAGGTCAAGTGACATCTTCCGGAATGCCGGAGGCACGGTATCCTAACCGCAGTCAACGCGACACTATTTGAAGACCGGAATTGACTTAACTATGAGCTAGTCCATGTGAAATCGGACAGCAAAGCTCCTATGTTTATTGTCTAACCGAAACTTTGTGAATGTATGGAGACAAGAAAAAACAAGCTTCATGCAAAATATAGATAATTTATCACTAAGGGTATTGAGTTAGAGTGTTTTTGAAATTCAGAAATAAATAACTGAAATATTTCGGAATATACAGGGTGACCGAACGGAATATGACGATTTTCAGAACCTTATTGTGGGATACTGATAAAATAAAAATAGTTTTTCAAGGAGCAAGTAGTACAATGCAATTTATTAATATGAACTTATTTTTTAAAAATGACAAGTGACCGTATGAAATATGCCGATTTTCAGAACGCTGCCGTTTCTAGCGACTTTGGTATTGGTTGCTGTGCAACCTTCCAAACATGCAATTTATTCTGTCCATTTAGTAAACAACAATATGGGTAATTGGACGGTTGAAAAACGTGTATTCGTTGTTACGAGATTTACTGAATCTAAGTCAATCTCCCATGTTCAGAGCAGATTTAGGGTAGAACTTAATGTGCCACGTCATGGAAGAATTCCATCCTGTAACGCGATTCTGCAATGGGTAAATTCAATGCCCTAGACAGTGTTCGTGATACGTTCGTTGATAGTGCACGCTGAGTAAATGTTGCAAGAGTAAGAGAAGCAGAGGTTAGAAGTCCAACCTGCTCTGCTAGGCGTCATTGCTTTAAATCTGTCGCGAACAAGCGTTCACCGTGTCCTTCATAATGACCAACCATACAAAATTCAAATTATACATCAACTTAATGACATTGATAAACTTGTTCGATTGGCATTTTGTAGGCATTTCCTTGCAATGTTAGATAGCGATGCAAATTATGTCAGAGAACTGTCTGGGTTCGTAAATAAACAGATCTTTCGTTACCGGAGTGACAAATACCATTGCATTCACAGATAGTAACAGTGTGGTGGGGCGTTTCTATCGTTGGAATTATTGGTCCATACTTTTTTGAAGAAGAAAACCGTACCGTTGACCATCAACGCACCACACACAGAAATGGTGACAACACCGGACTTTCAAATTCATGATAATGATGAAACTGAGTTTTGGTTCCAGCAGGCTGACGCCACAGCTCACACCCCTCGCGAAACAATGAAAAATCTGCCGATCCTGTTTCCTGGACGCGTAATTTCTCGATTTGCTGATGTTACTTGACCAGCGCGAACTCCAGATCTGACGGCAGCAGGCTGCTTGAAAAGTAAAGTGAACGGCGACAGGCCACGCACCATCATGCAGTGAAAAAAAACAGCTCGTGAAATTAGGACATTGATAATGTTTTATTACAAGTTACAGTTAGTTTCCAGAGCTAATTACACGAAAGTGTTCTTGTCATAGAGTCCACTTAAAAATGCTGTTAAAAAAACAAAAAACAAAACAAGTTCAGATTAATAAACTGAATTGTGCTGCTTGTTACCTGATAAAGTATTTTTATTTAATTCTATTTAAGTGTCTTACAAGAAGGTTCTGATAACCGCCTTATTCCATTAGATCACCTTATACAAACCAAATTAATATTAAGTGAAAGCTCCTGATAAGCTGTTTGCTGTAAATAGTTTTTTTTTATGAAATATTATTTCGTTCTAAGATTTTGCTTCTGGAATTAATTTATTTCATCATCTTGCAGTCACTGTGAAATATTTTTACAAGCCATGTTCATTCCTTGTTTACGCATATCACATTACTACCTTATTCCATTAGATTACCTTATACAAACCAAATTAATATTAAGTGAAAGTTCCTGATAAGCTGTTTGCTGTAAATAGTTTTTTTTTATGAAATATTATTTCGTTCTAAGATTTTGCTCCTGGAATTAATTTATTTCATCATCTTGCAGTCACTGTGAAATATTTTTACAAGCCATGTTCATTCCTTGTTTACGCATATCACATTACTACTGATATCTTTAACAAGAAGCGAGAAAGCAAATGCGGAATGAAACGGATTGCTTCAAATCACCTCCGCTCGCGCGTAGTTTCTCCAGTGTGTGCTCATGCAGCGGCAGTGCGCTAAACAGTTAACTACAGGCTAATTCACGCCTCAACAAGAAAGGCCGCGCAAGTGCCATATACCACGTGCTGAAATAAATGTTTACAAGTTATGATTTTTATAAACTTATTCTGATGCTGGACCATATTTTTGTAGCAATTCCATTTTTAAAGTAGAATATTTAACATGTATTTCAATATAAATGAATGCAGCACTTTAAAAAACATTATAATGAAATAACAATAACTTAATTAAATAAATAACTATTGGGTATATACTATTACGAAAGCTCAAACGCTACGGGTGGCAGAAGTCGTTAAGGCGCAGACTCGTGAGAGGGAGGTCTGGGGTCGATTCCCACCAGGACCATCCTCCCTGAATGACATTTTTTTCCATGTTTTCCCCAGTCCTCTTAATGGCAAATGCCGGAAGGTATCCAAAACGTAGACCTAGAACTCTTACTTCCTTTAAAAAAATTCCTTTCCCAGTTTATCATTTCATTTCATGTATCATAAGTATCGACCAGCTATGATGCCCCAGTAGTTAAAACGGGAGTTAAACACAATTAAAAAAACTTAAAAAACGAGGTCATGAATAATTTTAATTTGTTTTTTAGTCAGTGCATAGCTCCAGATATATTTATTCTCAAAGGAACATTTTTTTTTAAATGCCAAATACTTCACATTTGTTTTAACAAAATGTACTGGGAACAGGGTGCATATTTCACAAAAATTGTCATTTCTTGATGCTTCATTATTAAAAAAAGTCACAGATTTTGTAAAACTATGAGGTCAGTTTTTTAAATGACTTGTCCGATTTGAGATGGAGTATCCCTTATGGTTTTTTCCTTTCATTAATTAAATACTCTTTTGTTTGTTTTCTTTATTTGAGAGAAACCGTATGTTAGAATGAACGAATGGTGTTTAACGCCTGTTTTTGCTACAGAGGCACCACAGGCGATGGACACTGGTGATACATGAAATGAAATGATATATTGGGAAAGGATTTATTTTTAAGGAAGGAAACGTTTCAGACCTAAGTTTAGGGTACCTCCCCGGCATTTGCCATTTATGAGGACTGAGGAAATAGGAAAACATGGAAAAAACCTCAGTCAAGGAGGACGGTCCTGGCGGGATTCGAACCCCAGACCTCCCACTCACGAGTCCGCGATTTAACGACCTCGGCCACCCGTGGCGGTACCGCCGTATGTTAGGGTTACCTAAAAGAACGCATTACTTTCCATTCCCTTACGCTCCTGTTCAAAAGCCTCCGTACTTCCACCGCTCAATACATCGCCTCTCGCTTCGTATATCTGGAACTCGGAATATGACTCTACTCTCTGTCCCTCATCATCGAACACATTTCTACTCAACCTCATTCAGAGTGTCAGTTCCCAGAATATGGAACTCCGTCTTGAAGTAAGAGATAGTCGGAAAATAAAGCAATTTAAACGTAGAATAAATTGCCATTCTCAACTCTAGGAATCACAACAGTTACTCCCTCATTTCTTCTTCTTGTTCTTGTTCTTCTTCTTCTTCCTCCTCCTCCTCCTCCTCCTCCTCCTCCTCCCCCCTCCCCCTTGTACTCGAGAAAAAGTATTGAATGAACAAGTGGCATTTGAATATTATCCTTATCAACTTTCTAACTATATTAAAATATTTAATATTTACATGTATTATACATCTTCAAGTTGACTTTTTTCTGTACTTTATATAACTATGTCTATTGTACTCTGTATTTTTGCTTTTTTTTCGCCCGGTGGAGTGGAAGAGAAAGCCTAATGGCCTTAACTATTTCCAGAGTAAATAAATAATATCACATGCCTCGCTGCTCACTTTCGGTGGTGTATGACCGCCCTTTATTACAATAATCTCTCTCTTAACTGCAAAGCATCAACCAGCCCGGTCAGTCTGTCCCGTGAGCTTGTTTCCTTCACAATGCCCAAAGACACTATATCTACATTTAATATTAGCGAGTATAACAATGGAAGTTTTGCAGCAGATAGGATGGTGCTATTTTGCAATATTTGTTGCAAGTCGGAGATTTTTAATCAATCACAGGCCTCTACGACTAAATACAAGCTGGCAAGAAAAGAAATGTCGGTTTATATCAACTTTTGTATTACAGCCGACCAGTACCAGCAAACTTATTGAACTGAACAATGGTCTTTCCGTACATCCATTGAGCTGGATATATCTCTTTGGAAAGCCAACAGTGCAGCATCCGGCAGTTTCTAGAGAAATATGCAACCGACAGTGTTTCGGATCTGTCAACCTTACGGAAAAACTACAATGAAGAGATTTATCAAGAAACTCTGGAGAGGACGAGAACTGAGATTACTGAAAACTAAGTCTGGGTGTCAGATGGATGAGAGTGAAACTACATATGCAGAAGGACGATGTATCGGCAATGATGTCATAGTCATGAACAGTGAGATTGCTTGCAAACTTGTATTGTTGACCAGTGAATTAATGGACAATTCCAATCACAAATCTGTGGCGAAAATGTTAATGATTCTCTGGGTATTCTGTGACCTAATGGCATAAAGCATGGCCGGATATTGGGGCATTAAACGTTTTATTTCCGAAAATGATCCACTCAATATATATGCGCATGCTTTTCATCGTATTGCTGAAACAATGAAAGTAAGTTCATTAAGGAGGATAAATTATTTCTCGTGGAAAGAAAGCCTCAAGCAGAATTCAGATGCTTGGAAAAAAAAATGTGTCCGGAAATAGCTTTACCACCGCAACCAAACCAAATGGGGAACATGGCTGGAAGCTATGAAGTGCTACTTGAAATACTGTGAAGCCATCAAGGTCTGCACAGCTTGCACTATATCGAAACTCCTCCCTCTGATCATCATATCTAGTCGGCAAGAGATGTAAGAAAAATTAAAAAATAGCATATAAAAATAAACAAACAAATAAACACCGGCAGAAAAACCTCCATCACAGAAGGCTTCAGCTCAAGAACAAAATTAGCTTTTGCCTAAACGAACGTCCCGCCACTGATCTTATTGATCATTACATCACATGCAGCTACAGATTACCAACATGCAACAGGTTACTTGGGCGCGTATGCAACCGTTTGAACTTTCGTTGTGGTCACTGGGCAAGATAGGACGCGTGTGCAGCCGTGCAGAACGTTTGCAATTTTCTTCCGCTGTACCAAAAATGTATTCTCATTGTAAACTCATGGTATCGCGATAGGATGTTGCACAGTTCCTCTCTTGGAACAAATACATTATAGGTATGAATATTTTGATAGCAAAGGTATTGGCGAAGCGCGACTTTCTGTATAGCATTGACTGAGGCAGTGGTTCCAACCGGTGTGTCGCGAAATTTCAGAATTAAACAATTATATACAGAAAATCTCTTTACGGCTCATTTTTTTTTTATTTACAGCGAAGTCTTTTACATAGTACATTTTATTTTAAGACAGACTTTACCAATGAAACGTTAACACCTGTAACAATGCTCAATTTAACTTTCTGCCTGGCGATAATTCACTGAAAGTGAACACTTGCAACAATGCTTCGTAGTTCGTTTACCGTTGACACTTAGTAATAAACAGAGTTTTGAATCTTCAGAACATATTCGTCAGTTTCAGTATATACGTATGAACGGGAAGTGTTTTATTTAAATGTTATCATGGACACTTTATTAATTCGAAAAAGACAATCCGAATCAAGTTTTGGATTAGATGACAGCAGTGCTAATTCAAATAATGTGAGCAAAAATTCCCTTCAGGGTTCACAAAAACGCACTGCGTTTCGTAAATATAGTGATTAATACTTGCACTGTTGATTTTACGTGGCGTGGAGATGAATATAAACAAAATCCCGAGTGTTTTATATGCAAAAATGCTTTGTCAAATCAGTCGATGGTGCTGAATAAATTACAAAGATATTTAGAAAGTAATTCTCATGTAGCTTCAAAATCAAGATAATATTTTGAACGTCTTTTAAAGTCACAGAAAAAACCTTAGCATAATGCATTTATGTTTCTGACAAAGCATTGCATATTTCATATATAGTTTCTGAAATGATAGCTCTTTGACCTGTATTTGACCTATTCCAGCTGGATAAAACAACTTTTATAATTATAATCTCTGACTTCTCTCGTCTATCACATGCCGGTTCTCGCGTAAATTCAAAGCCAACTGACAGTAAACAGTTGTTACTTGACGCTACGGGAAACGGAAAATGTCAGCTATTCCATTAACGTTTTAGAGAATTCCGGTTGCGATGTACCCATGAAAAGATTTTTGAACAATTTCTACAAATATCCATCCATCTTACCAGCTAGGCACCGAAAATGACAATGAAATATATCATTGTCATTTCATATATATATATATATATATATATATATATATATATATATAATATTAATCAAATTTGTTAACCAGCAAAATTGAACCATAGGTAGTGGAGGTTAACATAAAGTGAAAATTTAAAAATCGCTCTAGCAGCCGCAATTTTTTTCCAAAAAAAAAAAAAAAAAAAAAAAAAGCACTCGGAATTTTCATTAAAATAAATTAATAAAAATATATTCCGAAAATCGGGAAATCAGACTATTAGAAATGGGGGTTTACCAAAAACCCAAAATTTAAACATTGCTCTAGTGGCACCAATATTAGTTTTTCACAACAACCTCAGTACATATCATTTATGTAAAATAAGAAAAATAATTTCTAAAAATTAGGGAAATCGGACCTGTAGGAATGTATCTGAAAACCGAAATTTAAATAGCGCTCTAGCGTTTCTCTCTCAATTGTTTCTAAATATAAGGACAAATTAATTCAGCATGCAAACAGTATTTATAAGATGCATATGCTTTATATTTGACGAAAACATTGTTCTGAAGATAGCAAATGTTAAATATTAATCTAATATGTGTGTGAAAATTATATTTATATGTAACAGAGCTTGTAATAACCTGCAGAAAACGTTTGAGTTACTTGTTTTTACTATAATCAAATTTAAAATTAATTTTCAAATTCAATGAAAATCGATTAACCGTTCGATTGCTTATTGTTGATAGTGTATATTTGCTTAGTGTATTGTAATTGTTTTTAAATAGTAACACGTTTTTGTTTTATTGAAACATATGAACATCTTATTCTTAAATGCACAATGTAACTCGATTCTATTATTTCTCTCTATTTTACTGGATGTAAAGATGATATCAAGGGCTCATTTCATACACATGGTTACATTTAAAAATGTTTAAAAATACCCATACAATATGGTATTAATTATCAGTGGTCATATATTTAATTTAATTAATAGTATACCTATAATGTTTGTCGTTTAATCTCAACAACAACAATAATAATGATGATAATAATAATAATAATAATAATAATAATAATAATAATAATAATAATAATAATAATATAATGTGCCTTTTCTTTTGCAATATTGATAAAATTCTAAATTGGTTTCCCTTACTTTTGAAAGTTAGAGTAATTCACTGTAGACATTTATTTTCAAGTGATTTTGAAGGGAGAAAAACAGACAAATCTAGTACGCTATGTATTATAATTCATTTTTCTTTTATTATTTAACTTTAGAGTTTGTCATACTAATTGACACACGTAATGTCACAGCTTATTTATCAAGTAATAAGGCCATAATTTGGATTTTATATTATTTTTTAAGTTATTCTATTTGCTAAGAAATGCTTGACGGGTTTTTTGAACATGTATTTGACCTATTCCAGGTAGATAAAGAAATTTGTACAATTATGATTTGTGGCTTTCTAGTCTGTCAGATGCCAATTCTCACGAAAATTCAAAGCCAACTTGGCGCTACAGGAAATGGAAAATAGTCAGCTGTTTCATGAACTTTTTTAGATTCTTCTTTCCCTTGCAAAACTTGGAAGGAACCGACACAAAATCCACCGAGGCGGAATACAAAGAGCGAAAGAAAAAAGAAAAGAAAAGAAAAAAAAAGAGGTGAGAGAGTAATAAGGCCCTTTCACCGATGTCAGAGGTGGCCGTATATTACGTTGTGTGCCTTACCGCAATCTGGCTCGACCCTTCACATTCTGAAGTCACCAGCGGCTGTAGAAATGGAAAGTGGTTTCTCTTTGCCATGTCGCTGAAGAACATCTTCCCCATTTACTGCCCAAGTTATACAACCTCGCCTTGGGTCACAACTGGCCCTAAGGAGGGTCTTCCTATCACGTCCCATTGCCCCAGCACTCCACAGTTATTTAATGTCTTCTCTCAGCTTAACTGAACCTTGACGCGGCTATTACACAGTACAACTCCAATTTGGCTCCGGGCGGAAGGTGCTTCATAGCACATCCCAAGCATTAAACAGGCTTCAGTTCCAACGCGACCTCTTTAGTTTGAGGACAGTGTGTCAACCAGTAGTATGATTTTAACTAAAAACTGTTCAAAGATATTCAGACATTTATGAAAGTTACAGTGGAACATAAGGGTGTCAAATATCTGATTATTAGGCTTGTAATTTTGACAAGTTGACTGCAGTATGATAGTCCGCTGACTAGACTTTGTGATAGTACAATGAGTTGGTTGTGTGACCAACTGCGGAAATAAGAGGATAAACATAAAATAAGTCAGCGTCGCTAAAATTAAATACAATAACTACATAAACACTACAAACATATATTTTAATGCATTTTCATATTCTGTTCTCCACAAAAACAACTGCTTTTCATTGAATGCTGAATAACAGAATCATCCTTTAGTAAACTGTTCCTCACTTTTTTCACGATCCAAGTAACCATAGTTACAATGCTCAAAATAAGATGGCTGTTCAATAAAGAATGACATTAACATTTTTTTACGGGCATAATTTCTTGCACTAAAATTTAACGTTACAATATTTTGTCGCCTAATGCATAATGCACTCGTGGTAATATTTCCACTGTTGTCATTACTGGCTTCCGCCTGTGAGAGGTGCGCAAGTTGAGACATGTTCAGTTTCGCCTATAGCGAAATGGGGGTGACACGCAACGAACAATATTCTGCTGTGAAATTCTGCTTTCGTCTGAACAAATCTTCAGCTGAGGCCTATGCCATGTTCCAGGAGGTCAATGCAGAGTTTCTTCTTCTTCTTCTTCTTCTTCTTCTTCTTCTTCTTCTTACTCTTACTCCTCCTCCTCCTCCTCCTCTTCCCTGTAGCAAAACTTGAAGGTGGTTTAAAATGTTTAAAGAGAGAAGGCAATACATTTGAAGGGAAGGTGGACTAGGGTCTCCAGTTTGTCTAACGGAAGAAAAAATTAATACGCTGCTGTCATTTATTGGAGAGTATTGTCGGATAACATTCAGGACACTTTAAAAAATTCTGAAATTGTGTGCCACTTACATGTTAGTAACTGAAAAGTTGCATATCAGATATGTTGTGGACAGTATATTGCAAGAGTGCTGATTCCTAAACAAAAGGACGCTCGCGTGCAGGTTTGAATATGTGAAGGCGGAAGTTATGGTCATCTCATTTTTGATACACAAGGCATGGTTTCCAGCATGTCCTATCTGCACACACAACTGTAACTACAGAGAGGTTCTGGAAGCTGTGCTAAGTCATATCACAGTCTTGTAATAGGCTGCATTTCTGTGCAACAAACTGGATGCTGCACGACCGCACATCGCATATGTTGTTGCTGAATATGTCACAAAAATGAATTTGAAGTGTATAGCTCACCCTCCCTGTAGTCGGTCCTGGTGGTGTAGTGGTTACCATACTTGCCTCCTATACCCAAAACGCGGGTTCGAACCCGGCCAGGACCGATGGATTTTTTCGGGCGTAAAAATCGTAAGTATGGCTTCCTTCGGAAGGGAAGTAAAGCCGTAGGTCCCGTGTCGTACATTTACGGCACGATAAAGAACCTCAAGCCTGAAAGAGAGGCCTCTGAGCAAAATTTGTCGGCCGTTTCACGCTCTGAGTTGAATGGGACGCTGATGACCTGAGCTGTTAAAGAGCGTCCTTAAATAAATCAATAAAAAAAAAAAAAACCCTCCCTGTAGTTCAGATTTATCCCCGAGTGACTTTTTCAATTTTCCCAAGTTGAACAAACACCTTCAAGGGAGACATTTTACATTATCAGAAGCAGTGGTGAAGGCTGCGGAGGCGATTCTGAAGGACCAGTCAAAAATGGTTTCCAGTATATCTTTGAAAACGGGTAAAAACGCTGGGAAAGGTCTTGCATCCAAAGGGGACTAGTTTGACAGGGATAATAAAATATTATGAGGATGAGTAAAGGTATGTTGTGAAAATATAAAGGGAAATGCTGAAAACTTTGCCATACATTCTCTCCAACACCAACAAATAGATGAACTTGTTACCATCGTTGTGAAAATCCTGCAATGAAGATAATGAATAATGTCTTCTTGACCTTGTAACACGCCATGATTGAATATTTCAATAAAGGAACCGAATATCATATTATAACCGTTGTTTTTATTTATTCAGCAGCAATCGCAAACAATTTCAACATTTCAGGAATGGTGTAATTTAGTTTCATACTCATTAATGGACAAACACACATGACAGCAGCATGATAAGAATTTAATCAAAGTCTGTCACGTAGGAGCTCAGTATACTAAGCGAATTCTTCACCAAGTGAAGTAACTTTAAAAAAGAATATAACATCCAAATTATATTAATTAATGAAATAAGCTATGGGAATGTTGCGTGCTATTAGCATGACAAACTCTAACACTAACTAACAAAAGAAAAAATGAACTATTATGCCTTACTTAACTAGATTGATTGTTTTTTCCCTTCAAAATCACTTGGAAAAAAATCTCTACAATGAAATTATTCTAACTTTCCAAAATAAGAGAAACAACATTTGAATTCTTGCAATCTATACAAGAGAAACCCCATTTTTAAAATTATTATTATTATTGAGATTAAATACAAAATTAATAATATATTATTAATTAAATGAAATATATGCCTTCTGACAGATAAAGCTATGTTGTGTGGATATTTTTAAAAATTTTTAAATGTAACCATGTTTATGAACTTAGCCCTTGGTATCATCTTTACATTCACTAAAATAGTGAAATAGCAGAAAGAAACCTAGTGAATTTAAGAAGAAGAAATTTATATATGTCAAGAAAACAAAAACGTGTTACTATTTAAAAACAATTACAACGCATAAAGTAAATGTGGATAATCAACAATAAATAATCAAAATTTCCATCGATTTTCAGTGGTTTTGAAATTTAATTTAAATGTTATTGTAGTAAAAGTACGTAACGCAAATGTTTTCTTAAGGTTATTACAGAGCGATATTATAAATATAACTCTCACACACATATTAGATACTATTTCACAATTGCTATCTTCACGACAAGGCTTGTGTTAAATATAAAATAAATGCATCCTAATACATATAGTTTATATGCGAATTAATTTGCCTGTTTATTTTCAAATAAATGAGGGAAAACTAAACTCTAGAGCGTTTTATGTTCCGTTTTCAAATATATCCCTACTCCCAATGGTCTGATTTCCCTAAATTTCAGAAACCATTTTTATTAATTCAAATAATATATACCGACTTTTGCTGTATTTTTTTAATGGTGTTTAACGCCCGTTTTTACTACGGAGACACCACAGACGATGGACACTGGTGATACATGAGATGAAATTATATGTTGGGAAAGTATTTTTTTAAGGAAGCAAAATTTTCAGGCCTAAGTTTAGGGAAACTCCCCGACATTTGCCATTTATGAGGGCTGAGGAAATCCTGGAAAAAAACTTCAGTCACGGAGGTACTTTTCTGGCAGGATTCGAACCCCAGACCTCCCACTCACGAGTCCGCGCCTTAATGACCTGGGCAACCCGTGGCGGTAGTTTTGTTGTGAAAACACAAACATTGGTGCAGTTAGAGCGATTTTTAAAATTTGGGTTTCAGGTAATCCCGCCCTCCTAATGGCCTAATTTCCTTGATTTTCAGAAATTATTTTTTTTAATTTAATTTAAAAGATACGTACCGAATTTAGTTGTGAAAAAAAATAAACAAATATTAGTGCCGATAGAGCGATTTTTAAATTTTGGTCTTCGGTTAAACCTCCTCTCCTAATAATTTTATTTCACTGATTTTTAAGAAAATATTTTTCTTATTTTATTTTAATAGCATATACAGAGTAAAAAAATTAAATTGCCACCGCTAGAGAAATTTTTAAATTTTGCTTTAACCCCTTCCCCTCTTTAAATTTCGGTTTTCAGATATAACCCCCCACTCCTAATGGCCAATTTCCTTGATTTGCAAAAACTCTTTTTTTATTTTATTTAAATGGTATATACCGATTTTAGTTGCGGAAAACAAATATTGGTGCCGCTAGAGTGATTTGTTAATGTGGAATTTCAGGTAAATCCCCTCTTCTAATAGTTTGATTTCACTTATTTTCAGAAACTATTTTTATTCATTTATTTTAATGGCATATATTGAGTTTCGTTGAAAAAACAAAACAAAAAACAAAAAATGCGGCCGCTAGTTCGATTTTTAAATGTTCTTTTAAAATTTTGCTGTAGGTTAATCCCCACCCCCAATGACCCATTGACCGTTTTGCTGGTAAACGAACTAGGCGACGCGTTTGTTATTGATGGTTTTATTGCGACAGCTAGAGCATTAAAAAAAGCACACACACACACAATTTTCAAAAATCTTCCCATTGGTACAATCCTCGGAATTCGCTAAAAGCCCTTGAAATAAAATATGCTTCAGACATTTGACAACCATCACGAAAATCACAAAGGAGTAAATATAAGCGCATAAATGATCCTCCGCTGATGTTACAGGAGTCTCGAGAGGGTATCGTGAACTTGGATAGAAAGAAAACCGTAAAGAATCAGTGCCTCACAGAATCAACACAGGTTCAATATTAACATATGGGCTGGAGGTGGAGGGGGAGGTAATCTCATGGATCCATGCAGCGTGTGAATTATTTAATCTTTTATCACGTTACGTCAATCTCTACACCGCCGATGTATGCTCATTAATCACATTGGAGGGCGAGAATTCTTAGAGATGTTCATGTTGGGCTGGTGGACTTTTCAGAACAAAATATGGAACAGTAAGGCCCACGGCGTCCAAACCGGACATGGGGTCTTTCTTCAAAAAGTATTACTTTCATGCTGTATATTTTCCCGATGGGATGAAAATATTAGAAACTAGTTAAACTAAGTTTACAGCCCTGGGTATGCTAAATTAAGTTCAGAAATAAAATTGATATTTTTAAAAAAATTGTCTTTAACTCTCCTTGTCATCAAAGCTTTCAAACGACTACCTCGTATGAATGAAAATATAACCTAGAATCTTTTATTTCTGACATATCACAACTTTATTTCTTTAGATAAATAATAAATAATACTAATATTTAAAGCTACTGATTAAGCGTTAACTTTTTGTAGAGAAATCCCAAGAAAAGCAAACCATATTCCAACATTCAACTGCTATGATGCAAACATAAGTTAAATGGGAGTGCCGTGGAGTGATTCTTTATTCTGCAGTAAATCGCATATCAAAACTGAATAACGTCACAAACGCTTCTCCACTGCCTTTTACTCCGATGGCTGACCTTGCATACCGAACTTATCATTACCTATTAATGGGTGTGCGCGCTGTGTGTGAGTGTAGATCTGTGCCGCGCAACAGCGAGCCCGTTTAATTTGATGACGCCTTAACTCCGACTTTTCCTTACGTTCTCAGAGAATGTGGACTCCGAACACGGGGAGTGGTACTCAGGTGCTTTTATGAGTCATTAAGCTACAAACGGAGTAGGACTTAAATAAGAATACTACTTTTAAAAATACTTTTATTTCTCCGCAGAATCTTTTTGTATATTGAACTCTTGCCCTCTCATTTCACAAATCCAGCAGCATAAAATTCTTTGGGCTGCTGTCGGAACGAGGCGGTGACTTCCCTTTCTACAGGTTCATCATCGAGAAAGTCTTCACCCGAAAGACGATGTTTAAGGACAAGGTCGGGTCTATGCGGAAAATGCTCGAGGACTTCCCACATTGAAAATTTCCCAGCGTCTCATTTGTCTTATTGGCAGTATGAGGAAGTGCTTTGTCGTAAAACGCCTTTGGTGAATAGTCCTGGTCGTTTCCGTTGAATGACCTACCGGAGATTGCTAAGGATGTTACAGTAGGGGTCAGCATTTATATTTTATCCTTGAAGTTGGAATGCGGTGAGCAGAATGCCTTCTTACTGCCAGAAGTCTGTGAGCATCATCACTTTCCTGGCTGATGGTGTCGCTTTAAACTTTCCAAAATGTATCCCATATATTGACGCAGGCGTTGTCTCGGGCTTGTATTGTTAAACCCAAAACTCATCACCTGTGACAATTCGGATTAGCATATCTTGTCCTTCATCTGGTAGCGATTGAGATGTAATGCCAAAGCCATTCTTTGTATTTTGTGTTGTGCAATCAGCATGAGCGGGTATCCATGCCGGTTTGTGAAAACCTAACCTGTCATTATGAGGAGACTATGCCGTGTGAACAAGCAATAGCAGCGGCTATAGTATGTATAGTTACCTTTCTGTCTTCAACTCGTTGCAATTTCGCATTTTAGCCCGGCCGATACGGTGTTAATCTTCAATACGGATCCGTTCTTCAGATGACATGAAAGGCACTATTCACCGCAGATAGGAAGCGTTTATTTCTAAATATTCTTTGATACCATTTTATACAAAAATCGCACGAAGGAGCGCTGCTTGAGGCGGCCTCTTGCAGCTGCTGAATGCCATCAATTGTCACAAAACTAACGCTGTTATCTATTGGTAATATCCTTAGATGTCCCTTTCATGCATGTAATACGCCACATCAGTTTGTAGCTTACACAACGACTTACCCTCGTACACCTATCCCTAAAGTGAGAGTCAGTTTCTCACCATTTGTTTGGTTTCCGAAGAGATGTTTTTTTTATCTGCAGACAGTTGACTAATGAGGCTTATGGTGACGTAGGATGTTAAGCCATTATCACACACATAGGTACAATAAACGTCCTTCTAGACAAACGTGCTTCAAGGGTTGCTGCTGTAAAATGTATGTCTGAAAATAACTCCTTGATAGTAAATATTGTGACGTAGAATAGATGTTAAAATGCAGTAAATAAATATGTATTCTTAAACTCCTTTCATGTAATTATTGTCAAGAAAGTACGTGACATGTTCACTTATATGCTCTTCCTTCTTCTAGCACAACAGAACAAAACAGATGAATAACGCTTCGCAGTACTGTTATGTTCATTACTATTAAATCCTTGCTACTCAAATGGCAAAGCTATAACGCCGTGATTCAAGGAGTTTTTGTTTTACAAGTTACCAAACTTGGAGTTCAAGCTTTTCCTTGCTGATTAATATCGAGTAGTCTTTTCTTTGTTTTGATATTGCTTCCTATTCTCGTCTCGCAATATAAACGAAATGGATTACCCGCACTTTCTACGAAATAGGCAGTAATTTGTTTGAATCTCAGAGCCTTGAGAGTTAGAAAGGCTTGCACTTAACACGCGGGAAGCTGTAGCAGAGAATATAAATGGTTTCCATTTTCATAACTCAGTGGGTAATGAGGAAGAAATAAAACTGCTTGTCTGAAGCTTTGTGCACAACTTCCCACTGGAAAAGAAAACTATTTTTTATACTGCTGTATCGTAATGTAACTAATGCCTACCTAATTTTAGAATTGAAAGTAAAAGTCAAGCGGCACTGGAAAAAAAAAAAAAAAAAAAAAAGAAAAAAAAAAAAAAAAAAAAAAGAAAAAAAAAAAAAGAAAGAAATATACACAGTAACTATTTTATAAATTACAACTTAAAGTAATAATTATTAAACTAATTTAATACCGGGACGTGGATGCACCACGTCTTCGATGACTTAATGTTGACAGTTGCAGAGGACAGGGGGAATAGAGCACGAGCGGCTTTTAAGAATTATATATACTAAACCCACTCCTTAAGCAGAAGTCGTGGGCGATTGTTACCATAAAAGGCAAAAGCACCTTTGATTTGAACACTAGATCACACGTCACCAGTTGATGACAATGCTATATCACTGGAAAACCAACTTCCCTTGAGGGTGTTGTAACTGTTGCAGCATTCTAACACTGTGTTGTATATAAGAACCTTTGTCTAACTTATGCAATTTTGCTCATTTCTATACGTGACAATATATACAGAACTTAATGAGATACGACTGTAAGCTCAATTGAAATGGGGGAGCAGCGTTTAAAACGGCAGGAGTGTTTGCCGTTAGTTCTCCATTGCAACCCTGACACTGTAATCTCCACCCATGCTGCTGAACGTCATATTGAGTGACTAGACGTCTGAGAATATTGCTAATACCACTTGCTTATTATTTTTTATCAGTACTCTTTGTAAATAAATATGTGTATTCATTGTTAATAAATACCTCTCTAAATAAATGCGACTATACAATGGGCGTTCTAAAAGTTCTCGGCCTAACCAAGAAAATACAAGAAATAAAAGAAATGTTTTTTTCAACATAATCACCTTGTAAATAAATACATTTAGTCCAACGATTTTTACGCTTTTTTAATGCCCTCAGTAAAATAAAATTTGTCCGGCTGTGCAAAACAAGCGTCTGTCTCAGCTTCAACCTAGTCATTTAATGTGAATCTTTATCCACCCAGGCATTTCTTCAGGTTTGGAAATGAAAAGTTATAGCTGGGAGCCAAATCCGGTGAATATGGCGGATGTGGAGAAGCGAAAGTCATGCCGGTTTGCAGCAACAATTTCAGAAGTGTATGAGGACACATTATCGAGATGAAAGAGAACTTTCTTTTTCGCAAGGTATGGGTGTTTAATTTGAATAGCACCCTTCAGTTGGTCCAGTAGTAAACCGTTATACTCCCGGTGATGATTCTGCCCTTCTAGAGATTGTCTACGAGCACCACACCATGAGAATCCCAGAAAACCGTAGCCATGACTTTTCTGCAGATGGAATCGTTTTTGCTTTCTTTGGTGCACTTTCACTTGCTGTCACCCACTGTTTGGACGGCTCTTTCGTCTCTGGCGTGTAGTGATGAACCCATGTTTCATCTATTGTTGTGAAACGTTGAAGAAACTCACTGAAATTGCGTTTACACAAGTCTAAACACTTGCGAAATGTTCATTCGAGTGTGTTTTTGGTCCAATGTTAACAAACGCGGTACCCATCGAGCCGAGAGCTTTCTCATATCCAAATTTTCGTGTAAAATGTAGTGGACGCTGCCTAGGTCTTTGCAGCATTAAACAAATTGATACCTTCAATTAGCGGTCATTGGGTATGACATTGTGAATTTTTGTCAAATGTTCCGGTCGTAGCAGTTTTTGGATTTCTGTTGGGATTGAACCCTTCAAAACGAAGTACTGCATCACAGCTTGTGCTTTAGTTTTATACATTTTATAAAATGTCAATACTAGTTTGTATACATGGTCGTCACAAACAAGTGACTACATTTACACGTCTTAAACTTTATAGCGCGTCATCTAAGGGTCGATACTTACTCACCATAGCTATTTGGCCATCTCCACATCTCGAGTCAGGCCGAGAACTTTTAGAGCATTCCTAGTAATTGGGACAGAGGTAGTAACTTGCAACTTGCTGAAAGAGAGAATTAATTATAAATCTCTTCAGTTATCTGCTGTCATTGCACTTCCTGAGCAACAGAATTGATGCGAATAACCTTGGTAATTGGTAGGGAATTTCAAAAGCTGAAGGAATAAAAGAATAAACAGAAAATGAGGTACTTTCGAGTCACCTTCACAAGGGCGAAGCGAATGTGTATAACAGGCTTGAGAAATAAGATGCTTCGCGTTTTCACCTGCAAACGCGAACAAATGATTATCCTTGAAATTAGGAAAGAGGGCTGGGCACGACACACCCACCATGCTACCGGGTCCTTTCGAAAACACTTTTACTCTGACACATTTGCCATGCCACCTAATGGGTAGTCAAACAGAGAGTACTTATTCCGTTGTTCAAATAAAATCCGGCGAAGGCTGGTTTCTGTTTCTTCTTTTAGTAAGGCTTATTTGTACAACATGCACACCGCTTAGCATACAAACGCGGAAGGAAATTGGTTCGAATTCCGCACTTTTCTGCAAATACAATCAGTTCTGCATAATTGTCAGTTTACCGTTTAGAAAGTCTGAACTTTAGCGTTTTATGTTTGCTGTAAAAACATAAGTAAATATTACAGAACTAGAAGCAAGAAATTATTCACAATGCTTGTGTGCTCACACTGTTGTTCAGATAACTACTGCCTGTAATAGCTGGGTGTACGATCCCAGACAATGAAAAATAAATGTCAAAAATAACTTTACACCGTGACAGATTTCTCATTTCTTTACACAAACATCCGCGCACATTAATGCAAATCTCCGAGACACTCACAACAGTACGGTACGAAATAGACAATGCTTTACTTCATTAAGCAGTACATTTGAATTTTTGGGTATAAAAGGAGCGTACCATAAGAGTAAATTTTAGGTTTCAAACAGTTTAGTTTAAAGCAGTATATTGACTTATAATACAGAACCCTCGTTTGGACTTGTGACCGGCTTAACGGAGTTTGCTTGGCACCGGGAAGCACGCTGTTTGCCGGCAGAGTCGGATATTCATAGCCGCTTAAATTCAAGAGCATAGATTTCTACAGCACATTAATTACCATTTTTTTTGTCATACAATGACATTTCACGTACAAGATCGGGTTTTTCTACACTCCAGTATCTATAGTTTTGTGTCGCTACATAACCATGTAAATAGAACCATGCTTCGTTCGGAAAAAAGAAGAAAAAAAAAAAATAAAAAAGAAAAGGGGGGGGGAGAGAAGAAAAAAGACATTAAACGCAGGTCAATAGAGCGAACATTAATATTATCCAACACCCAATTACAGAAATGACTCTACTCACATTATCGCGCAGTTGTACAGTTATCTTATAGAGTTTTAATTTTAAAAGTTTAGTGGTATTTAAAGTCGAGATTTGCGAAATTTCTGATTCTCGTGTAAACTTTCTCAGAGATCTCTTTAGACTTCGTTCTAACTTTTCTCCAATGTCATCGAATTTTTCCTCTGTAAGAACAGAACGTTTTGCTTTCGGTTTCTTATCAAGAACAGATCCCGTTTCCCTAAATCTTTTCACAAGATTACGAACCGTTTTCTGTGAGGCGCACGAAAAGCAGGGAATCTGTCTGTAAATCGCTGTCTAATTTCTCTACATGAGTTTGTTATCACATAGGAATCATACATGAAGATTCTGTGTAGTAAAGTCACGGAATTTAAGGAATTATAACATCAACAGCACACTACAACACTGAAATAGGTGGTTCACAACGTTCAATTCCAGTATAGCACAAGAACTTCGCGTCAGCACACGGAGGGGGGAACAGAACCGGTTAATAACAGAGCTACCAAATCGTTAAGTCGGTCACGCGTTCCAAATGAAGACTTTGTATTTAATTGCGAACATGACACACGATACAGGGCTTTCAGAATGTCGTTACCGTTTGCACTTGGCAGTTGGACATGCCACAGGCGTCCACTTTAACCGCATACCAAACTCCAATTTTCCTATCATAAAGAGGAGTTTCTTGTATACGATTTGGATTTTCGAACACCAATACCAAATGTTGTGAGTGTTCACACGACAATTTTGGTGGAACCATGCCTCGTCTAAAAAGAACACAAACTGTGGGTCCATTAACCCTTCAGTCTCTGATGAAAGAAACCACTCTCATAATGCACACATGCTACGGGATCGCCTTGTCGTAGACAATGGACACGTATATACTTGTAAATTTTCAGTTTTAATAATTTCGTTCCTATATGTATAGAAGACACTGAAACCCCAACTAGTACTGATTTCGTAGTAATTTTGCTGGCGAGCGTTCAACAATTGCGCCAATTTCTAATTTCTCTAATTTGTCTTGTGTTAAAACTATAAATCTTCGCGTGTTTCTTGTTTTTCACCGAATCAGTGAAATATCATATTTATTCACAAGATTGTAAATTTCGGTTCTGGAAGGAGGCAACTATCTACGGAATTTCCGAATAAATTCCTAATGAACAAGAAGAGCTGTTTCGTATTTATAATAATATTTACACACAAAAACACTCTGCCCTAAATTCAGCTGTCTTGTTATCTTCGCGAGCAAATATAAATTGCTGACTGCTTGGAAGTTCAAAGACAAGAAGGCAAATTGACGACCCCGTGAGAAGGGAGGGGAGCCGCTCTCGGTGGAGACGCAAACCCCGTGCGAGCGGTGACAACATATTCAGGAAGCCCGGTAATATCGAGTCATCCAAATATTTGATGACCGATGCAGAAGCGGAGAGCTGCATCGACGGACATGCCATCGCTCAAGATCACCCCACCTAAAAGTCTCCAAACGTACGGAGTTTACCGAACTGCTACGTTGGTATGAGTTTCACGCCACTCATTCTGTATAGTTTGAACAGTGAAAGACACAACGGGTATCTAATCCTAAAGTAAAGTCTGATGAGCAGAGAATATATTTCCGTCGGTATGGACGTTTATTTCGCCTATTTTGACTTCTGTTGCCTATTTTAAGAAATAACCCTCCTCCGCCTTTTTTTTTTTTTTTTTTTTTTGCCTGGATCGTTATGAAATTTTACTGCGATTACTTCGTATTTTAAAAGTCAGGTAAAGAATTTCAATATATTATCACAATATCGAAGTGAAAAAAAGTTATAAAAATTAAATGGCACATTCACTTCACAAAAATATCTATTGCGAATCTTGTTATGCATTAATTTCTTTTCAAGCAGTCAAAAACTTTCTCCTCAACCCATTCACTTAAGCTCTTTAAATAGCAGAAGCTTCATCAGTGAAAGGAACTCAGGGTTACTTAGGGCATACGAATATTAGAAAATAGAGAGAATGAGGGAAGTAATTGCATTACGTTGTTCCTGTTACGGAGTCGAAGTACCAGGGGTAGCATAATGCACAGTATTTCAGGCTGAAGTGTTTGCTATCCTGAACTGTGCTATTAGAGGACTTGAGAAAGGTTACCATGGTAAACGAATTCTCATCCTGGCAGACAGCCAAAGTGCTTTAAAAGCACATCTTTCCGACCGGGTAACATCTAAACTGGTATGGGAATGCCTAAATGCCCGGGCATCTCGAACTGCGGTGGGTGCCGGGGCATTTATGGAAATGAAAAAGCAGATCAGTAGTGCAAAAAAGGAACTGGTACACCTTTCTTTGGTCCTGAACCCACTGTACCGCTAAGACCGCGGAATTAAAACACAGATAGGGGACAAACACAAACTTAAGTGACAAACCTATCCTGGAAAAGACATACTTGGGAACTAGTCCTAGGTCCAAGCAAAACTCTCCTAAAATTAGACAGAATAGGAATAAGGAAAGTAGTGCGTTAATTACTGAACACGGCTACTACAGAAAGGGGACTCTATAAAGGTGAACTCATTTGTAGAATGTGGAAACTGACTCGAATATCCCGTTTGACGGCCCATTCCTGGTAAGAGAACTACTCTTTCTGTAACCTAGGAACGAAACTGAGATTGGAACCAAAATACTGCAACTTGTTCAAGGAACAGATTGCTGCACAATAAGACTTATAAGCTGACGTGCAGGGCGTCGATAAAACTCCAACAAGCCCCACTTCATCTTATCTAATCTAACCTGACTTTACCAGGGCGAGCAGGGCTGGCGCGCTTGCACAGTGTAAAGATTTTTGTCCTGGCGTCTGATATGCAAGCGGCCCTTCTGAAGGGCTCAGACTCTTTAGAACCGCTCTGACGGTTTCGGGGTGTTTTTATCTAGAAACATGTTAGGGACCCGTTCTACATCCGTATGTCACCGCCTTGGATCCCGGCTGCACGATATCTCGCTAGGTTCATCCTTCAAGGCCAAAGGTTCAAGTACTGAGATACCCTCCTCCGTTCCTAGCAATTTAATCCAATTCCATTCCGTGTCGGCTCAGTTGGTATCGCAATAAATATTGCCTTGGTGGTTTAATGAAAAGTAATACCAAAGTTAATATTCTGTGTTTCAAAAATAATGCAGCACCTTTGTCATTCTTAAAAAACAAGTTTTACTTCCCTCGCAATCCTTTTAAATCACTGTGAAGCCTTTTTACAGCCCATGTGGGCCTGAGCTTTACCGCGATAATCACTGCGTCTTCTACTCATCACATGATTTCACAACCGCCACGAGATCGTTAAGGCGCGGACTTGTGAGCGGGAGGTCTGGGATTCGAATCCCGCCAGGATCGCCCTCTCTGACTGAGGTTTTTTCCATGTTTTCTGCAGTCCTCATAAATGGCAAATCCCAGGGAGGTACCCTAAACCTAGGCCTGGAACGATTCCTTCCTTAAAAATAGATCCTTTCCCAATATATCATTTTATCCCATGTATCATCAGTGTCCATCGCCTGTGGTGCATCTGTAGCAAAAACGGGCGTTAAACACCATTCATTCATTCATACGTGATTTCATGGGTATTGTGCAGTATTTCGGGGGGGGGGGGCACGTGATCAGCACACCTCATTCCGCTGGTCACTATATCGCGACTTATTAGATCGGAGATCGCCACCTCTCCATCAGGCAGCTTCCCAATTGTCCTCACAAGGCTGGGTGGACCCTGTTCCAGACCTCCCTAACTTAGAAAAATTCCTAAGTAGGAACCGGGAATGGAACCCGGGCCTGCCGAGCAGCAATCAGCAACGCTAACCATTAGACCAAGGAGGTGGTCTTTTAAATCATTAATCATTAGATAAACAATGGTAAATAAATTACAAATGGATATAAAACTTAAACAAATACAAGTATGGATTTAAAAAATATTTTTCTTTCTGAACATAATTTCCCTGTACATTGACGCAGAGGGAAATTCATCCCATCATTTCACAAGCTCCTGAAATCCAGCAGCATAAAATTCTTTGAGCTGCTGTCGGAACCATGCGGTGACTTCTTTTTCTACAGTTTAATCATCGGGAAAAGGTTTACCGGGCTAACAAACAGCAATGGAGCAAAGTTATACGGAGGATTCTCGAAAATTTCCGACCTGAAACTTACAGCGTCTCATTTGTGTTGTTGGCAGTATGAGGACGCGCTTTGTCGTACAGGAGCAACACGTCTTTGGTGAGGATTTCTAGTCGCTTCTCTTGATTGGTCCCACGAAGTTTGCTAAGGATGTTACAGCATGAGTTCGCATTTACGGTTTGTCCTTGGGGTTGGAATGCAATGAACAGTATGCCTTCGTAATCTCAGAATACTTTGATCATCACTTTCCCTGCGGATGGTGTCACTTTCTCTTTTCGCAGACGACGCAGGATGTTTCCACTGCATTAATGGTGAACCCTAGGCTCATCACCTGTGACAATTTAAGTTGGAATATCGTGTGCTTCATCGAGTTAGCTGAGATGCAATAATTCCATTCTTTGCATTTTGTGATGTGGGCTCAACATGCGGCACACCCATCGTGCACAGACTGTAAAAACTTAACTCGTCATGCATTATGAGGTAGGCAATGCCCTGTGAAGAAGCAAAGCAGCGGCTGTAGTGTCTATAGTTACCTTTCTGTCTGCTCAGATTAAGTCTTCAACTCGTTGCAAATTGGGCTCTCTGGCAATCTCCGTTAGCAGGTCGATACATGTCCGCCCTTCAGAGAACTTCTGCACCCAAATGTAAACAGCTTGACGTGACAGGCACTTTAGATGGGGAGCATTTCTTTATGGATATTCTTTGATTTCATGCATTTTCTCCACAAAAATTGCACAAACAAGCTCTACTCAAAGGTTGTACACTCACTTATAGGCACCGACATCGTGTTACTGCTGTTGTACTATTGTGATCATCGATTGTGTCATCTATTACCACTGGACTAGTGCTGCCATATAGTGGTAGTAGCCTCAGATGCCTCAATCAAGCTTAGAGTTATTTATTTATTGGTCCGGTCTGTAACATCTCAGGTCGCCAGCATCTCGTGGAACGGCGTATAAATATATTTTGCTCAGAGGCCTCTTCTTTGAGGCTTGAGGTTCTTTTACGTGCTGTAAATCTACGACACGCGACCCACGGCTCTCTTCCGAAGAAAGCCATACTTACACTAAGGATTTTTACTCCCGGAAAACGTCTAGTATCCTACATAAGTTTGTAACTTTTAATGACTTACTGCCATTGCATTGATGCTCATCTCATTACATTGGATTTGCCAAGAGTGTTACACGCCTCAAAATGGGACCTGATATACATTAAAGTGCTTATAATGAACGGGCCTGGTGTGAAATATAATAATATAACAGTACGGAGACAGGCAGGATATGCAGGGAGAGAGAGAGCGAGAGAAGGCTTCTGCATTGCTTAAATGTTATTTCCTCCAAACTTCTAGCATCCGTAAACACCTACTTAACCTAAATTAAACTTTGTTATTGTGCTTTAAACAGGCACTTCTTAACATCACCTAATAAGGCATTTAATATTTTAAATTTACAGTTTAAACTACATCACTCCTATTCGGAGCAAAATTAATAAAGCCCAAAACCTGCAGAAGACACTGAAATCACAGATTTAATATACGTTTCATGTGTCCAATTTTACCAAGAGGATATAATACAAGCTATTATTTATGTTGTACTCTCAATATATTCAAAGTTCGTACCTTTAAACTCCAGTCACTGCAGTGGAAGATGTAGAGACAGCTTCCTACGTGAAACAAAAACAAAAGTTAATGCTAAGAATTTAAGGCATTATATCATTGCAATACATTCACTCATGATTGGCATACTTTTAATGCTTCTTAGATAGATTATTTTCTAGATTAGATATGATACAACTCTCAGTGGGCTATGCAATATTACAAAATATGTAAATATATATATAGCTTAAAAGCGTGCTCCTCTAATGCATATTTACATGGAATCAGCATAAACCACTTCATCTGTACAAAAACCACGCTTAACTGCTTAATTACCATAACTTTCACTCTTGTGCTGTTTACAAAATTTCGTTGACGTTCCAGTGACTCCTTTATGCTTATAGTAGAGGTCGCAACAAACTGTTTTATTTATTCTGTTCGTTAGATCAGTATATTTCGGTAATCGATTATTGTCAATGCACACTTTGAGTAATACATTTGAACTTAACGTGGACACTATTAATTCTGTAGGATGGTTTCAGATAGTTTATTCAAGGAATTTGAAAAGATTGCGTTCATTCTATGTACGTAAACCAACATGACAAAATAATAGTGCTAATTTCCATTAAAAAGCATGAAATTCCAATTATCCTTGCATTATAACATATCTTGTATATGATTAATTATACTAGGGAACATACGTTTTACTTCCGGAACAATAACAGCAGTTTCTTGTAAATGTTGATACGTAGAAACCGAAAGTGTCATTTAAATTATCCTATCAGTCTACTTTTTATTTATAGTCAATTCCCGATAATGGTAAATGTAATACACAAATGATTATAGCGTTTTTAAACTTATATTTACCACGATAATGCACGCCCGCACACCGCAAATATTGTTGCTGAATATTCCACAAAATAATTGTGAAGTATGTCCCTCACCCTCCCTGTAGTCCAGATTAAGCTTTACGTTTTTTCTTTCCCCCATATTGAAGAAATGGTGCCTCATGGAAGGCATTTTCCATCATCAGAAGCAGTGATGAAGTATGCGGAGGCGATCCTTCTGGTAACAACATTCTTATGTGACACAATCAGATCCAAAGGACGGAGTGTGTCTAAAGGACGACCGCGTGGTCAGATGAGAATGTGTACAGAATTAGAAGAGTTTTAGCGCACAGTTCTAAAAAATCTGAGGGGAGGGCCACTCGAGAACTAACAATTGCAACAATGACAGTGTGGAAGGTGTTAAGAAAACATCTCCAACAGAGACATATCGTCTGCCATTGCTAAAGGCCCCTACATAAAGGCAAACTTTCGCCATCGTTGGGTTGGTTGTCATGGTCCGAATGCCTTGGATTGGTTAGCCTCTGAGGTCCCCAGATCTGACTCTCATATTTTTCTTGTGGAGATACATGAAGATCGTGTACACCATCACCGCTACCTGCAGACCTCCCTGAGTTGAGACAGAGGATTATTGCAGCAGTTGGATCAGTTACACCAGACATGCTAACATCCTGTGACAAGAAATGAACTACCGGTTGGATGTATGCCGTGTCACAAATGGATCCCATATTGAACATTTATAATTTGTGTATGGTAACTTTCACAGTTTTTCTTCAATTTAAGTTATGATTCAAATTTATATTATATACCGCAGAGAAAAAATATAATTTCAAAACCTCTATAATCATTTGTGTACATCCTGTATAATGCTGTTAAATTATTAAACTTTAATTTACAGTTTCAAAAAAAAAAAAAAAAAAAAAAAAAAAAAAAAAAAAAGGAAGCTTTGGACCCACAATTGTTTACATTTTTGTGCATATACAACCGACATTTTTTAATGAAATTACTATTTTTTTTGTAAATGGCCATGTTAAATTATACAGATGTAGCAAAAGAAACAATTTCTGAAAGGTTGAAAGCTCTAGATCTAGCAGAAGCTGAGGAAAAGAAAAAATGCAACTTGCAGAAAAATCAATGTGAAGTTAGAAGTGTCTTTCCAATACCTTCCTGTTCCCCCCCCCTTCTTCTTCTTCTTCTTCTTCTTCTTCTTCTTCTTCTTCTTCTCTTCATCATACAAACTTTTCTTTTCCTCAGCTTCTACATGTCCTAGAATTTAAAAATTTCAGGAATTATTCTTTTAATATCTGTGCTTAGTTTAACATGGCCATTTACAAAAAAACAATTTCATAAAAAATACAGGTAAAACATTTTGGACCCAAAGAATTTTTTTTTTTTGAAAAAGTAAAAATGTTTTATTAAAAACAAAAGACCTTGTTAAACTTGAGCCAGTATATGCAACAATTTGCCATAAAAATGGTGTCCAAGCGATATTCCATTATCCCTCTATTCTTTAATTGAGGTGTTTCCTTCCTGCTTTCCACACCCACCAACCCACGTATTGCATGTCGGTCCTGTGGTAACCATACTTGCCTTCTAAACCCAAGAACGCGGGTTCAAACCCGGTCAGGATCGATGGATTTTTTCGGGCGTAAAAATCCTAAGTATGGCTTCCTTCGGAAAGGAAGTAAAACAGTGGGTCCCGTGTCGTAAATTTACGGCACGATAAAGGTCCTCTAGCCTGAAAGAAGAGGCCTCTAAGCAAAATTTGTCGGCCGTGAATAGAATGGGACGCTGATGATCTGAGATGTTAAAGAGTGTCCAGAAATAAACCAAATGAACAAACAACAACATATATTCCATACAACTAGCAAACTACCCATCCGCCCACTACCGACTATATTTACCAGATCCCAGTGCGGAAAAAAAAAATGGCGACCGTTGTCGTCCTACTAATGCCAAAAACAAAAACGAAAATTTTGTGCAGTATTATATTTATAAGACGACATTATTTATCATTGGAAAATATATCGATGGTTTTAAGGATCTGAATTGTTTACAAACAATATTTCTCATATATAAACTAAATATAAAATAATATGAGTTATAAACTTCCCCTTAGACAAGAACTAACTTCCAAATTTCTGGACATCTTAAAACTAATTGCCATAGATGGGACAGCATCATATTTATTATCATCATCATCTATGTAATGAAAAGAACACGGTCTTCCTTAACAACTGTTATCAATGGATGTACCTGCCCTGCCTTACCTCACTTGCAAAGGAGTCAAAGCATAACACCCTACCTACACCATTCATTAAACTCTCTTCATCGCGCCCCAAAACCCGCTTCATACGTTCTTCCGGATAATTTCCTTCACTGTTAGCCCTCTCTGTCACATACGATGGTAGATTAGGAAAAATTGCACAGGAAAAATGTTCTCCCTGACCACAAATTTTGGTACGAAATGTTTTTAACACACTACAGTTTTATCATTAATTTCAATATTTGCAAGGTGTCTTTAATCCATTCCTCCCTTAATTATTGCTATTTAGAAAATGTAAATATGGCATTGTGCGGTGGACTGCCATAATTAATACATACAAGAACAACACATGTTGTACTGAACACTTTTTATTACACAAGTTCCTGGTGTGATTTTACTAAATCAATATTAACTTAATAAAAAACAAAAGAATTAACACGTTACCACTAATACTTCCAACTATAAGTCACTGTAATAAACCAGGTAACTGTAACGAACCAAAAAACAAACCCATGTGTTTAATAGTAGCAACATGACCTACTTTACTACGGATGCCTGTCTTTGCAAACGAGTCAAAATATGTTGTTATAACATCAGGCTCACCCCATTCGTTAAAACGCTCACCACCTCGATCCAGGATCTTTCCTTTCATTGCTAAGCCACACTGTCAAATAAGAGGGTAGATTAGGGACATTTGCACAGGGAAAATGTCCTTCCTAACCACACATTTTGGTACGAAATGTTTAATACACACTACACACTACAGTTTCGTCATCAACTTCAAAGTTTGCACGGTGTATACTCTTAATCCACTCCAATTTTAATGACTGCTCTTTAGGACATTTAAATACGATAATGTGCTGTACACTGCCATAATTTAGACATACAAGAGCAATCCATGCTGTAGTAAACACTTTCTGTTACACAAGTTGCTGTTGTGCTTTTATTACATCAGATTAACTTAATAAAAAAGAAAAAAATTCGCTTCTGCTGATTTATTTCCAACTATAAATCACGAAACTGTAAAGAACCAAATAAACAAAACAATGTGATTAACAGCACGAACCCCAATTTCCACCATTTTGTCTATTACTGGAGTCTGGTAAAGGTAGTCCGTCTTGGTCCATCCATCCATCCATCCATCCATCCATCCATCCATCCATCCATCCATCCATCCATCCATCCATCCATCCATCCATCCATCCATCCATCCATCCATCCATCCATCCATCCATCCATCCATTCATCCATCCATATTTGTAATAACTTCCTTATAATAAACTGAACAGGTATTCCTATCTATTTCATTGGATTCGAAACGTTAATTTGTTCTCACCTTCTAGAACAGAATTAACTAGTGAGTTAGAATGAATAACATTTCTTCTTTTTTGCTCATAATATGTAGATAAGTAGTATTTGTAACTGACCTTCAAAATTTTTCTGTCTTGAAAGTAGGCTACCCAAAGCTTAGCTGACGAAGTAAATGTTTTAGCTGCACATGCGCGTTACAGCATTAAGCAATCCACATGAAGAAGATCTGGGGTGAAAGGTTTGTTTCACAAGAACCTGATGAAACTCCTCAGGTGAATGTAAGCTTATGAACCAGTATCAAAAGTTTTAATTATATCTTGCTTGCCTTTCTAAACATCTTTACAGTCTACTTTCATGAGGATATAAATGTATATGTCCATCATATGCATGGCATGTCTTCAACTTTTGCAATTTCTAAATTAACACGTTTACCTAAAATTAAGAAAATCCTACCGACAAGAATGGCGGAGATCGTTAAGGCACTGATTTGTGAACGAAGTTTGCGGTTTTAATCCTGCCAGGATCATCCTCTCATAATGATACTTTCCCCGGGTTTTCCTAAGCCCTTATCACTGACAAATGCCGGGGAGGAGTCCTAAACTTTGGCCTGGAATACTGGAATACCTAAACCACGTGTTCAGCGAGTGCACACTAAAATATAATATGATGTTAAGGTAACATGATGTACTACATCTACACATAAACCGATAACAAAACAAAAAATGTGGAATTAAATGATATTCTAGGAAGGTCGCTTTATGGAATTGGAAATAATTATATTAGATGTAAGTTTTCTGTTGGCACTACTGGAAAGAGCGTGTCTTATTAGTAATCATAGCGGAAGTTATGCGCGGCACCCATTGTTGCAGCTGCGTAAAACTGTGATCGAGCGCTGGGTGTCTGATGTTCTTAGATGAGGGTGACTCATTATCAGGCGATATATATAAGTGAAAAATGAAGTAACACTCTTAATAATAAAACTAAAATAACAATAACTGGAAAAGGATATAACACTAAGAAAAATTCACAGATTAATAATCGCTATATTTCGAAGACAACTCTTCTTGCCATAGAAGAACTCAAGCTGTTCGAAATATAGCGATTATTAATCTGTGACTTTTTCATAGTGCTATATCCTTTATTATATATACATATATGTATTTATTTACGATATTTACGATTATAAGTGCGGCTTGAGATTTAGACAAGGAAGGTACATGCGGCGTTCACTTACAGTAGTCACAAATGAAAACATTGCTCATTTAGAAGCCATAGTGAAGAACGATACGCGAATGACTTATAGCAGTGGTTACCAAACGTTTTAGGTCATGGAACACTTTACAATGGAAAAGTTCATCACTGAGTAGTGATTTGCATCTAGTACTCATATGATTACTATTTCAGGATTCTAAACCCAAAGATCGCGGGTTCAATCCCGGTCAGGATCGATGGATTTTTTCGGGTGTAAAATCCTAAGTATGGCTTCCTTCGGGAGGGAATTAAAACCGTGGGTCTCGTGTCGTAGATTTCCGGCACGTAAAAGGAACCTCAAGCCTGAAAGAGGAGGCCTCTAAGCAAAATTTATTGGTCATTTCACGCCCTGTACTGAATGGGACGCTGATACCTGAGAGTTAAAGAGCGTCCGTATATAAATAAAATCAACAACTATTTGAGAACAGAAGGTAATTATTCAGAATTTAGAACTCCAGACACGTGAAACATGCTTTATTAGTTGAGTTCATTACAAAAATATTTTCAACCATAGTTTCACTAAACACATTACAAACAAAACAAAAAAAAAACAAAACAAAAAAGAATAATAACTAAACTCACGCATTGAAAAATTCATAATATATCCTCTTAGATGTGGTACATAAAACCATTTTTAATGATGCAAAACCAAAAACGCTACTTGGGATCGTAAACGAAGTATTCTAATGAGAGAGATGATACTGGATTTATTTACTAACTTTAGTTATATCTGGTTGAATTTGGGACAGCTGGAGCCGAATATCTGGCTCCGCATCGAAATGAGATCTGTGTTTTGTTTCAGTACCTGCACAACAGAGAATCTTGATGCAAACAGCGAAAGGATGGGTTTATCCTTATCAGACAAATATTCAAATTCGTCTTTTAACCAGATTTTACATAGTGACTTCTTATTTGAAAAATAGAATTTGATATGAAAGCAATCACGCATTCATATTACTGCGTTGTCAGAGAGACTGGCCTTTCTGACACAGCAGAAAAAGAGTTTACAATCCAAAAGTTGTCTTTCGTTTTTCATGGAGTTCTTCCGGAAAATAACTGTTGAAACAATCAAACAAACTTAGTAGGTGAACTTGAAACTCTTTTAAGATATTCCCAGGTATGTCTGAATCTAGTTCTTCTGTAGATTCTTTTATCCTTGGGAAGCTGTCAAGATTGCCATCGTTCTCTGATTCTGCCCAAAACTTGATTTTATTTTTAAACCCTTGCAACTTTATCTCTGGCGTCAAACACTGTTGTTCCTTCATTCTTGTAGTGAGGAGCTTAAGTTACCAACTTTTTAAAAAAATATCACCTGAATATGTAAATATTAGCCAGTATTCGTCACTTAACCTGTCTCCCAAAGCGAAGTCATTGTCAGTCAGGAAGGTTCTGACTTCAGCCCTCATTTCAAAAAGCCGAGTTCAACTTTTTCCTCGAGAGAGGCACCTTATTTCTATGTGAAGAAGTAAAGATGCATGTAAACTCCCCATGCGATCACACAACACTTTGAATATCCCGGTATTCTTAGGTCGTGATTTAATAAAATTAATTCATTTCACGCTTTCGCCCAGGACTCCTATGAGGGAAGGTGTCATCTTGTTCACAGCCAGGACTTGGCGGTGGAGGGCGCAGTGGCTATTGCTCAAGTCCTTAGCAATTTGCTTAATTTTTTAGATAACACCAGACGTCGTTCCAGCCACGGCCTTCACGCCGTCTGTGCACACATCGACACAGTTATCCCATGGGTTGATTTACATTGTTACCTGCACAAGGTCAAGTATGCACCTCAATTATTATCGCCATGGGTGGTCGAGGTCGTTAAGGCGCGGGCTCGTGAGCGGGAGGCCTGGGGTTCGAATCCCGCCAAAACCGTTCTTTCTGAGGTTTTTTCCAGGTTTTTCTCAATCCTCCCTCATAAATGGCCAATGCCGGGGAGGTACCCTAAACTTAGGCCTGAATCGTTTCCTTCCTTAAAATATCCTTTCCCAATATATAATTTCATCCCATGTATAATCAGTTTCCACCGCCTATGGTGCCTCTGTAGTAAAAAACGGACGTTAAACACTATTCAAAAAGAAAAAGGGGGGGAAGGAAATATTTCTACTCGATTTTTACCAAAACACGACTCATGGCCCACAAAATTCACAATTTTAAGATGTGGTCATTTCTTTATTCTTCTAAATCCTTCAAGAAGCACTAGGAGATGTTCGCGGAGCAGTTTGGGAAATACTGCCTAATTGGAAGACAGAGATGTCGGTACACATTCATTCGCCGCAGGTATCAGCAGTCCGGAAGTTTTGTTGTCGATGAGTACTCCACAACCTCACAGAAGAGTAAAATTCAGCAGGGAATGGTATGTCGTTTCGACAGTTAAGCGATGTTGAAGTGTAGGATGCCAGTTTCTTCTCAGCACTTACCCATATGGTAACCATTCCCCTCCAGGAACAGAAAGAAAGTTACAGCAAACAGGCACACACAGTTTAGCCTCCCAGCGTCTGCAGAACACTAACAGAAAGAAGACTGAAGTCTGGATTGCAAGGATTGTTTACACTATCTCAGAGCACACCGGAATTTCAGCAAGAATCGGGAGTGACATTAAACCACCCGCCGTACGGTCCAGAACAGGCGCCCTGTGACTTTTTCTTGTTTACAGTTCTCGGAAAAAAATAGCTGAGGGGTTATCAGTATGGGAGTCCGAGAGAATTTATTTGTTTTATTTATTTGGTTTATTTGCAGACGCTTTTTAAGACCAGTCTCGGGTCTTCATCTTTTCATTCGGTTCAGGGCGTGAACGGCGGTAAATTTTGCTCAAAGAGCTCTATTTTCAGACTTGAAGTTCTTTTACTTGCCATGAATCTACGACAGGGACCCAGGGCTTTACTTCCTTTCCGAGGATAGCCATTATTTGGTTTTTACGGCTGAAGAAATGCATCGATCCTGGCAGAGATTGAATCCGGCCAGGGGTCCGGAAGAAGTGGTTGCGTTCTACGTAGAGGAGGTTGGTGTCATTTCTAAAGAAGTACGGCATTACTCTTTCATGTTTGCTTCCGGATAATGGAATTTTATATCGAGCGTGGGGAAGACTACCTTAGTTACGGTTTTCTACTTAGTAGCATCCCGAAAGTTAAATACCTATCTTCCTGTTACTTATATGGTAAAACATATTTTCGTGCCCTTTAATTATGAAGAATTGACATAAAATTAAAATTTTAAGAGACGACGAATAAGATATGGTGACAGATAACACACAGTAGAAGGTAAACTATAATCACCCAAAACGACCTTCTGAATCTTAGTCAACTGTAGCGAACTCACACAGAATCGTAGAGATATTAGTTTATTCATTGAAATATGTATTACACTTGTATAGAAGTTTAAAACATTGGTAACACTGAGTTCTAAAATGTCATAAGTTGAAATAATACGTGTCATAGCACCAAAATTTTTATGTTCAGAACTTAAAACAAATTGAAATTCAGAAAAATGCCATATTAATTTAAAGCAATGAAATCTCTTCCAAATGATGGAAATTATAAAATAATAATAATAACAACAATAATAATTATTATTGATGAGGTCATAACTTTTCACGCCAATGTCTTTTTTCCCCCCTTCCAAAATACGGAGAGTTCGCGTCAAGTTTGATCCGAGAAAGCGGGTAGGGGGTAGCCGGAGAGCACAAAGTAAACAGCGGCATTCTAGATGAGTATTTTCCTTTCAGTGCTTTGAGAGTCCATACGTTCCCGGTCCATGATTAGTACAGGTTGAGGTGTTTGCGATAGAACACGTGTTTGCGTGGGCCCTATGTTACCGGTTATCTTGGAATATGTAGGACAAAATTCATCACTCGTGCTGTTGTCAGCACAGTTGCCACAGGTTAAAGAAGAATTCTTATGTTGTCAGTAGTCACAGGTTGCCGTTCTTTCACCTTTCATGTACGAATTCCAACATTTTTTCTTCAATGTCAGCATGTCTTCCTTTGCGAGGATCAGTGAATTTCTTCCTACTAGCTTTAGTTTCAAATAATGTCAATTTCTGTTGCTCTCAGCTACATTGAACTCTCTCCCTGGCTTTCTATTACCATTTTTTTTTCCAGCACAAAGAATTACTTTACACTTGAAAGTATTATCATTCTTCTCTTTTTGTCCTTCATTTCGTGACTATCTACTATTCAAACGCTCTATGCAACAATAGGCCAACTATAAATGTAACTAAATCGAGAATTGCATCAATGCATTATGACGTAATAAACGATAAATTAAAATATAGTCAACAGGGAACTACGGAACGATTTGCACTCGAATCTAATACGTCACCGAATCTAATGCGCACCACAATTTTGAATACTGCTTTCGGAAAAGGTGCGCATTAGGTTCGCGTAAATACGATATTTTTTAATTTTATAGTAGAAGACATACCTCCAAACACTTTACTTTTTGCAACATCAGAGGTTAACTACTGAGAGTTGTGTTTAAACTAAGCTATATGACTGGACAACATGATTTAAAATCTAAACAAAAAAGACAAATGTAACGGTATTTCAGGGAAAAACTCCACTCAGAACCAAAATCGTTATTAACAATGAACCAATGGAACAAGTAAATACATTTAATTATTCAGGTATAATATCGATGTTGAATTACCCAAATTTCAACAGCCATTGGCACAATTAAAATAACACTTGGAAACGTTAGAAGAAACACTGTTTTTTGAAATTTTACAAAGTTTTAGTCATACTATCACTAGTCTATGGCTCAGAAACTTGGTTTCCAACAACAAAGCAAAAACAAAGGATAGAGGCCACAGAAATGAGATTACTGAGATCATTAGCTGGATATAATATGTTAGGCCATAAACAAAATTTGGGTATCCGTGAAGAACTTAGATTTACAAGCAGCATAGAAAAAATTGATAAAGACACATCAGAATGGAACCCAATCGTATCCCCAAAATATTGAATTACTATGAACCGATGGGACGACGAGAAGTTGGACGCCCTAGAAAGAGATGGAAAGACCAGTTCAACAAAAATCGTTTATTATGTGGAGACGGAACAGGTCTTATGTTCTAAACCGTAACTGCGTTGATTTTAATTAGTTATGCGCCAATTTGGATAAAAATGTTGTATGTACTTATAATAAGGCAAAAATAAAAGGTTAAAATAAAATTATAAAATGGAGATTTGACTGCGTTTGTTGCTTTGATACTTGTGGAATTGCAAGAACATATTTCTGCAGCTGCATGGCTCGCTATGCATTTATTTTCCTAGCGCTGTATAAGGAGGTACCACAATTTCTTATGCTGGTCAACATGCTGACATGACAGCTATTAGCGTTAGGGATGAGCAGTGGAACAGCTGAAAGGCTTGTGTTGGTCAATTGGGTCAAGAACATTTAGTGATCTTTCACTTGTAGCTTTTCATTGCTGATATAAACAGAGAGGGCGATATCATCATTCGATTAGGTAACATCTAGCAATTTACTAGCCTCCGCATTTAATTCCGATAGGTTGGTTGCGTTACAGTCTTTCAGTTTCTGAAATGCGTCACTGGTGACTTCTGGAATGCAATCACTTTACCTCTGAGTACAGGCAATCTTTTTAAATTCCAGACAGGTCGAATATTACTAAAAATGTTACGCCATATTGTAAAAAAGTATTGAATAGCAAACAAAATCGTTTTTAAAATATATCTGAAGTTGATCAGCTTGTAAATATTGTTTTTGTCGTTGTTGCTGTTACTGGAAATCAAAAAGTTTATCACCGAGCTCGAGTTAATTTAAAAGGAACTTTTTCCCTCCCTCTTACAGTAGCCTATTTCTAAAACATCTTGCTTAGTAAATACCATAATATTGCATCTATTACGAGAAAGCACCGCATTACTGAAGTTTATTGTCTCACATACTTCTAGCAGGAAAACGGATCACTTTTACTAGCATTTAGCGCCCATTTTAATTACTATGGCGGTGGACATTGGTGATACATGAAATAAAATGTATACAGAGTTATTACAAATGATTGAAGCGCTTTCACAATTTGACTGTAGCTACATTATTGGACATGTTATCACAAAAATTTACAGGCATATAAAACTCGGGTTTTGTTTTCTTTCAGCCGCGTTTCGGATTTCTGCCACAAGAGCGCAGCTGTTAGCACTTAGTAAAGATGGCGACAGACACTGAGAAAGCATATGCTGCGCTTTTCATTCACATCAATCTGTCACAACAGAGCAATGACACTTCAGAACAAAATTTAAAAAAGATGCACCAACTGTCAGCTCCATTTTTCGATAGTATGCGCAGTTTTCAAGTTCAGGATGCTTCTGTAAGCGGAAATTAGAGGGTCGGGTACAGCGACTGAAGAAACTGTTGAACTCTTGCGGGAGAGTTGTACACGCAGCCCACAGAAGTCGACGAACAGCAAGCAGAGAGCTGAACATTCCGCAACCGATCGTTTGGAAGATCTTACGGGCACGGTTGCAACAGAAACTTTGTCGCTTGCAATGGTTCCAAGCTCTGAGACCCGATGACAAAGTGCAACGTTCTGAGTTTTCTGCACGGTTGCAACAACTTTGAAAGAGCATGAGTTGGTCTTCGGTGATGAAACATTATTTTGTGAATAGCAAAATGGACAGACACAGTGTGCGAATCTGGGCTCAGAAAATCGCCGATCTTTCTTACAATGTTCGAGCCTCGCCAAAAGTTATGGTGTTCTGCACAGTTTCACAGTTTAAAGTTTATGGCTCCAATTTCTTCTGCGAAGAGAGCATTACAGGACACGTGTATCTATAAATGCTGGAAAATTGACCCATGCCGCAGGTGGAAACTGACAGTGTGGATTTTCTCTACCGACAGGATGGTGCTCCGCCCCACTTCCATCGCAATGCTCGCAAATTTTTAAATAGGAGATTGAGAAAAAACAATGATCGGCCGTAGTGGGAGTGATGCTCAGCAATTACTATCATGGCCTCCAGGCTCCCCTGATTTAACGCCATGCATTTTTTTTTGTGTGTGGGGCTATGTCAAAGATTCAGTGTTTGTGCCTCCTTTTCCCAGCAAACCCACCAGAACTGCGAGCTCGTATAAACATTGCCTTTGAAAAGCAACAGAAGTATGTTGCGTCGAATGTGGGAAGAACTTATTACAGACTTGATATCTGCAGAATCAGTAGAGGAGGTGGGAACACATGGAGCACTTTAACATGTCAATATAAACTTGTGGAGTTTTTCTATAAGTCTGTAAAGTTTTGTGATAATAAGCCAAATAGCTTCAGTAACTTTGCGAAACATCTTCAATAACTTATGATAACCCTATAGTTCCAAAGGTGGATATATGACATTTTTCTAAAATTATTTTGTATATAATTCATAATATGTAGTTCTTGTCTAAAATCTTTATATAAATTGCATATCTTTCAAAACCCCAGTCACTCTCAACATTTTCTGTTCAGATGTCAGCAATCTCGGCAGCCGTCTAGCACAGAAGCGTCTCATGTGTAAGCGATCGTGCAGAACGGTGAACAAATACCATGGAAATCTGTAACATGCCTGTCAGTCATTCCGCTATTACTCATCAATCTCCCCGAACAATGACGGTTGGTTTTAATCATGGTCTCGTTCACTGCAATGGTTGGAGCACCTGAACCGTCCTGCTTTTATTGACACACATCCCTCCTTAAACTCTTTGAACCGAAGTGCAGTTGATTGTGGTAGAACATCATCGCCATATGTTTGCTGTAACATCATGTACGCTTTTAAACCGGATTTCTGCAGACGGAAACAACATTTCAGAGCAATGTACTGCTCGTTACGAAGCGATTCCATTTTATACAGCCGACTGACAAACACTCGCTCTTTGCCGGCGTCCTGTATTAAACCGCATGCGCATACGCACTTCCAAATTTTTCCACCAATCATGTGAAATCTATTTTCCTAAAAAAATATTTCACTACCATATCTCACTGTGTGACGAGGAAAACAAATTCTGGGTCTTTATTGACTAGCCCTGGAATTTAATCACGATTACGATTTTGTAACTGCGATGCCAACACGGACAAGCAGTAAATAGATCTTGTATAGCGTTCGGAGAAAAAACTTGTTCGATAAAATATTCAGTTCATGCACAAGATGTCAGTCTGTTTCAACAATTATTAACTATGAACGAAGGAGACAGTAACCTTCTGCAAGCTGACAATAACGAGCCCCAAACTAGAATATTAGTTTGCCAGTGAAAAAAGAAAGGAACGTTTTAATAAATACTCCTTCCTTTTTTATTGATGGAATATTCAAGAGTTTGGAAGAAACCAATGTATATTATACTGTACGGACTTCTGCTTAATAAGAGGAGTGAAACCTACGATTGATTGATTGATTTGGTTTATTTATGGACGCTTTTTCACATAACAGGTCACCAGCGTCCCATTCAATTCAGGGCGTGAAACGGCCGATAAATTTTGCTCAAAGGCCTCTTTTTTAAGGCTTGTCTTTATCGTGCCGTAAATGTACGACACGGGACCCACGACTTTACTTCCCTTCCGAAGGAAGCCATACTTAGGATTTTTACGCCTGAAAAAATCCATCGATCCTGGCCGGGTTTGAACCCGCGATCTTGGGTTTAGGAGCAAGTATGGTTACCACTACACCACCAGGACCGACACGAAACCTACGAGAGATTGTTCACAGCTACAAAGAATTACTTGTCGGGCTGGATTTCAAAGACTTGTTCTTAGAGGTGGCTATCATTAAGTCAATTAAGATTTCATTATTATCAGCGAAGACTTTTAACTGTAATTATTGTTTCAATCAGAGCTTGTGAAGAAAAGTGCAGGAACCCCTAGCCACCTTAGTAACAGAGTATTGCAAAATAAAGAAACTTGGCTACATTTTCGGATGTATCTGCACTAGCATTTTTAGACATGATTGACGACTCTTGGTTGTGTATCTAGGAAAACATACCAAAAAAAAAAAATAATTAAAAAATTCCGAAGTTTCTATAATTACTTCTTCGAACAATGGTTGGAGAATGAATTATTCCTAGATATATATAGAACTGCTCAGGCAAACGGCACAGGATCAGCAACGTCTCTGAAGGCTTAGCAGTCTGATTGCAAGGGCATATTCAAATGTATAAGCATTGGTGAACACCCTCGAGAAGATGCTGAATACCATGCTCACATACAATAGAAAAGATCTCTATCTTGAAGGCAGGAAACGGCAATAAAATCTCTTCAAGCCGTAAGCGAAGCATTAAAACCTTGAGCAAAATACAAATCTATGCCCTGCGTATAAAAATGTAGTAAATATCAAAAGAAAAAAGCACTCCGGTATTGTACTTAAAACTATACGATTCTGGACAAATAACTATTTCCACTGGAAAGAGTGATTAGGTTGTAAAATACCTATAAAGCAAAAATTAAATTAAAAAAAGATACGGAGAACTCAAAGACAACATCACCATGCCGTGTTCCCAAGGAACTTCCTGTCTGCTAAGAATGTCTCTTAATAGATGTAAAATAATAATAATAATAATAATAATAATAATAATAATAATAATAATAACTAACATATTATTTTTCGATGGAAAAAGATAGTAACTTTGTCCTTTATCAAATGAGAAACTGGTTTTAATTGCATTTTTCTAAGACATATGATTAGCTTTATTTTAGTGCAATACTAGGGGCATTCAAAAAGTTTTGCAACCAGCCTATCCATTGTAGGAAAATAAGGTATAGAAACATGTAACTAACGCAGCCTGCAACAACGAACTTTAAGCTATTAAAATATGCATAAGTGCAAGTTTAAACAAGCAAGTTTAAATCCACGAGAAAAATTCACGAGGATTTCGTAGCTGTTCATTTGATATCATTGAAAGATGGTATCGATCCTTTGAAGAAGGGCGAGAGACTTTGAAAGACAACCCTCACTCTGGCCGGAAGCTGTGAACTAGAGAAAAAATTTAAAGAGCGAGGAGCTTGATGGAGAAAAATGGACATATATTACCGTTGAAATGTTAAGTATGGAAATGGGTATCAGTGTTGGCAGCATTGACAGTGTTCCCCATGAACATTTAAAACTGCGAAAAGTCTGTGCTAAATGGGTTCCACATTCCCTAACCAATGATGAGGAGTAAGGAATGAGCAAAGAAACTGCTGAACATGTTTCCACCAAATGGTCCTAAAAGTTTGACAGATGTATGCGCTGGTGATGAAAGTTGGTTTTATTACTATACCAACCCAAATAAAGCTCTAACTGCGTGTGGGTAAATGAGAATTAACTCAAGACCAGTTGTTCTTCGACAAGATTTCGTTCTCGGAAGCGAATGTTCACTGTTTTCTTCAATCATGAAGTGCCATTAGTGGTTGACTGTATGTCAGAAGGAATGACAATCAATGGAGAATATTATGACACTTATATTTTGGATCCTTTATTTGAAGAGCTGAGTCCGCGGCGTTCAAAGCCAGGAACTTCAAGACTTTTGCACGACAATGCGCTCTTCACTGAACAGCTGCAAATTTTGCGAAAACTGGAAGTCGCAAAATCCAGTTGCTTGACCATCTACCCTAAAGCCCTGATCTTGCACCGTGCGACCTCTGGTTATTTTCTCGAGTGAACTCTTGCATTGCTGGAAATACTTATAAACGAGTGCAGGACCTTGCTCAAGTTATAAATTCAGCTCTGTTGACAATAACTCACTCCCAGTAACGTAATGCTTTTGACAGATGGTTATACCGTCTACAGCTGTGTGTACAGAGAGATGGAGAGTACTTTGAAGGATTATGAGGATAAGTTTTCGAATTCGTTTCTTAACTGGGACTTTAAGGTGACACTTGCATAACTTTGTGAATGCCCCTGCTACAGAGTGCCACAGATCTTTGATACAGTTTTCCTAAACAATTTGCCAACCGTGTAAGGAGCCCCAGCTCTTGGTTAAGTTATAACGATGGAAGATACTTTTCTGACCAGATCTTATGAGTGACGACATACAGGATCTATACTAGAAACACTTACTTATCGATTAAGAAACAGAAGAGCTAAATAATAATTTAATGCTTAGCCATATTGCAAGGACATGTCTTTCATTAATCCCTTTCACTTCAACATGAATAAGCCGTGAGGTCGGCTGCAATTTTGTTTGTTTTTCTAACTCTCGTTTAGGATCATTAAGACCTCTAGCACATGATAATGAACTGGATTCACTTCTCTGGCAGGAGTGCCTTGAGGCAAAGTCTGTTACTCGATGGGATGATGCAAATAGAAGCGTAACTGGATAGCTTTGTGAAGACGGGGGCTTGTTGTTTGTTTCGGCACGATTTATCATATCATATCACTTCAATCTGTGTATCCTACAATAAGTTTAGTCAACTCTAAAAGGTTTAGTCTAAATCCAGGAGGTAGTTTTTGTCAAACAATTACATTTGATTAAATTGTCACACTCTTCATATTTAAAAATTTACACATTTTAGCTCTGGTGTAGAGTTTCTCAGAGATGATACTTTTTTACAGTTCACATTAAAATTTCGTCTAAGGACATATTAATGGTAACAAATTATATCTAGAATGTTTACAAAGTGGTAACTTAATTTTTGTTATTTAAAGTTGTGTTTAAGGAAATAAGTGCTAAGGTTGTACGGGAAAATTGACAGATGTACAAAAAGATTATCTAATTTGGTGTTGGAATTCTAAAAAATCACAGCACTTGAGATACGAATATGAGTATAATTGGTAACACTCGAAGTTCTTTTATATGTGCTAAAATCTCAATGAAGTGAAATATATAATTAAACTAAAAAAGAAAGCAATAAGAATAATTATAAAATTAAAAATATCAGACTCCTGTAGAAATAACTTTAGATAATTAAATCCCAACATTTGTTTAATTTTATATATGTAACTGAAAGAACAAGAACTGGAGAAACAAAAATTAATAATACACTAATAGTCACACAATTTTCGCTATATTTCGAACAACCCAAATTCTTCAAAGGCAGAAGACAAGTGGAGGTGGTAAAAATAAAAATTTAAGTATGATTAGTGATTCTAAATTTCTAGCTAAGACCATCCCCAAAACTAGCACGACAAATGGGCACTATGGCTATCTAAAAAGTTCGTCACGCAAGTGCTGCGTAAACTAAGTCAATTCCTCACCAAGTTGAATAATTTTAACAAAACTGAGTATAGAAACCAAATTAGGACTTATCATTTAATGAAATGAAATAAGTTATGCCATTGCTGTGAGTAATTACGGGAACAAATTAGAATTATTGCAACCTATAAGCATTACAACGAGAAAGTACATTTTTAAAATTATCATTAAGATTAAACCACAAGAATTAATGGTATACTATTAATTAAATTAAATACACGAATACTGACAGACAAAGCTAAACTGTGTGAGTTATTTTAAACATTTTAAATGTAAACACGTTTATAAACTGAGCCTATCCTTGCATTTACTAAAATAGAGCGAAATAATAGAACGTTTCTAGTTACGTACATTGCATATTTGAGATGTTCACATGTTTCACTTAAGAAAAATATTATATTCTGAAACAATTACAGTGTACAAAGGAATAGAAAGTTATATCGATTTTCGTCGTATTTGAAATTTAATTTGATGTTATTGCATTAAAATATGTAATGAAAACATTTTCTAAAGGTTATTACAGAGCGCTCTTACATACAAATGTTAATTCTAAAACGCATATTATATTAATATTTCACTTTTGCTCTCTTAACGACGGTGCTTTTGTTAAATATAAAACATATGCATCGTCATAAATACAGTTTATATCTTAATTAGTTTGTCTTTTGATTTTAAAACCGTTCACAGAAAATTAAACGCCAGAGCGCTTTTTAAATTTCGGTTTTCAAGTAAACCCCTACTCCTAATGATACATATTCCCTATTTTCAGAAACTATTTTTCTTATTTTATTTAACTGCTATATATGGAGTTTCGTTGCGGAAAAAGTAAATATTAATGCCGCTAGAGCGATTTTTAAATTTGGGTTTCATGTAAACCCCACCCCTAATAGTCTGATTTTCCGAAAATATTTTATATATTACATATATATATATATATATATATTCCTTTAAAAAATTAAATTTGCTTCCGCTAGAGCGATTTTAAAATTTCGCTTTAACCCCCACTAGTTTTTCAGGTATACCCTTACTTCTAATGGCCCAATCACCACAATTTTCAAAACTATTTTTATCAATTTATTTTAAAGAAATTTATTGAGTTTCGTTGAGAATGAACAAATTAACCCCCACCCCAGTTAGTCCAATTTTGCTGGTTAACGAACTCGGCAAATCGTTTGTTGATTGATGGATATATGCCGAGTTTCGTTGAGAAAAAACAAAAATTTTCGATTGCTAGAGTGTTAACGGACTCTTATAGTTTATTTTATTTTTTTTTAATTGTAGGTGCCCAGTAGGTACGATCGATGCAGATTTGGATAGATTATTAAAAACGCTAGGGTACAACCGCAATAGCTTACTTTCCTTCGGAATTTGCTAATAATCCTAGTGAAATTATTTTTTCCGGCCGATAAAAGCTTCTCAGTAGCATTAGAGGACATTTCCTCTTGTCTTCCAACCCCACAGTCAAGTTTAATCAAGGTATAGCTTCGTTTATCACTTCTTTGCAGTAGTCCCCAAGATTTAACTCTACTTACTCTAATGTCCTTCGCACTCTCATCACATAACTTATCACTATAATTCACAAAAAGAACTGTCCAGGCCGCCCTATAGTAGCCAGTTTCAATTCCCCGAACGCATTTCTACGCAGTACATTTTTGGTTACCTCTAAGCCATCCTACGTCAAAAATTCCTACCATTTTTGAGTATGTTTAAAAAAGTTCACCTTTTGGCACATTCTAATTTTCTTCTGGCTACTACCGATGTGACGTCACTCTATACTAACATTCCTCACCTTGAAGGATTAGCAGCTGTTAGACATCTCTTGGACTCTCGAGCACCTCCTCTTACCCCATCCACAGATTTCATTTGTCATCTTGCTTATCTGGTTATCTCTCGCAATGCATTTAGTTTTGATAATAAATATTATATACAAATTAAAAGCACTGCAATGGGCACCAGAATGGCACCTTCTTATGCCAATCTTTTTATGGCTCGCTTAGAGGAGAAATTTCTTAAGTCAGAACCTTTGGTACCGTTATTACGATTGAGATATATTGATTGTACATTCGTGCTTTGGACCCATGGCTCAGAATCTCTCAAGCAGTTGCTTACCAATCTTAACTGTAAATGTTCAGTTAAGTTCAGTTTTCAGCTAACTTCACTTTTTCTTCTTGTCATACAAAAATATCTATTCCTTTTTCTCTTTCAATCCGTGGCCACTGTCTTTGGAAGAACTTTTCATCTGTTAATACCTACATCAAAATCCTAGCTCAAAAGCCCCAAAACCAAAAATATCCTTTCTATATTTTAGAACCCCCTAACATCCTAGCGCACAAAAATTTCAATGCAAACCTATAATTTCCAATAAGAACTTCATTCATCTTGTTACTACTTACGTGCCTGGAATTGAGAGCATCAGAATTATTTTGGAAAAATGTCACAATACAATACAATTAATGCGTTCATCTTTGAATGCTTTTTCTAAATTGGTACCCCGCTTACTTTTAGAGCATCCCTAACCTTATAAGTATATTTCGCCGGAACCTATCTCCTCCGAATTTACCTTGTCACTTTGCAGACGAAAGTGCATTTCTTCAACGGCCGTTAATCAAATTTCTTTATTCTCGTTATATTTTATTTCTCGTCAATGTGAAACTCAATACTGCAAGCATCCTGCACTTAATACTAGCTGTTATTAGCTGAAGCGACTGCACTTAACGCGAAACCACTTTTTTAGTGCCGTTCTCTCTTTATCTGTTAGTGCTGCACCACGCCGGACTATATCTGCTGCCCGGCAAGCCTAAATTTAGAATACCTTCCCAGCATTTGCATTTATGAGCACTGAAATTCCTGAGAAAAACTTATCAGGGAGGATGACCCTGGCGGGAATCGAACCCCAGACCTTCCGGTCACAAATTCTGTCTAAACGATCTCGGCCACCTGTGGCAGTACACGACGATTAAATACCAATTTTCTTCCCATGAATTATGAACGATCATATAAAACATTCAATCATCATACAAAGAAATAGCAATTATCATTCTGCAGATTCTACTTGTTAATGATCTTATGGCTATGTGCTCTCTCTATCGTTACCTCGGCAGAGTTGGATGCGTCTCCAGGTCCTATTTGACATTTTACGCAACATCTGTGGTGTAATGGTTGTGAAGGTAAACTCTCACAGCATCTTTTAGTTCTTCATATATTTGGTAGCCTTTTGCAGTCACTTTCTCTTTTATGTCTCCCCATAGGTTGTTGTCTTGTGTCATCAAACCAGGACTTCAAATAGGCTAGGTAATGGTGTTGATGATGTTAGAGATCTCAAGCCAATCAATCTTCCTGGGAAATTATCATTTAGGAAATTACGAACAGGTAACGCGAAATGTGCCTGCGCACTATCCTGTTGGAAACATACCTGGTCCATAACTCCTAGTTCAGTTTGTTGTAGTATTAACAATCTCGAAGCATCTGTAGATAGTTTCTTCTATTAACATACCCTTAATTGAAATGTGGCTTTTCTTTGGCCCAAAAAACGATATTCCGATCGCGATTGCTAATGTAAATCGCTCACGCATCAGACAAAAGGACATGTCGAGATAACGGTGGAAGGCCCTGAGGTAGTTAAGCACGTTTGTTCGATGAGCATCACTAAGTTCATTGATGAAACACGGGCGAAATGATCTCAGCTGTAAGTCCTTTTTTATAATGCGACGCTTTGTTGAACACGGTACTCCGAGAGAGGCTGCCTTTTTGTGTGTCGATTTACGAGGTGATCGTTCCATTGATTCCGCAATCCAAAATATTTAATCCATTTGGCGACTGGGCGACCACTTCATGGTGTCTTTGACACTGCCAGAACGGAACGTTCGTTTCTTCCAAGCTAACAGTGTTAATTTTCTTGGAGGTGGCTTCCGAATTCTCTCTCTGAATTGCTACATAATTTGTTGCATTGTCTGCCAGTGTGCGGTCTTTCATTGAACTCAAATACTAGTAACTAAGCTCTCTGATCGAATAACTTCCTGTATCTCCATCTTGGCCAACTTCCACTAACACGATTTTCACCTATTTTAGTTACATTTTTTCATTTATATTATATATAAAACATTGATAAAATACAAAGAAAGAATTACATTTGAAATTTTGGATTAACAATAAGGGACGGAACTTTGAATAATCATAAAATAACCATGCATTATATAAAGTACAGCCCCTTTTCAAGTACCACAGCTTCACTTCTACTTTAAAGATCTTTATCTTGAAGTTAAATAGACTGTCGTAACGTTATAGCTATTTCGATAAGTGATTGATGAGATGGAACACAGTTCATGTTACGGTATCGATCCCTGCCCCGCACAGTTGAGGAAGCGTATAGATCACTCTGATTAGGTCGTGACTGGCAGGCAAGCTATACCACTGAGCTACCTGGAAATTAAAATGAGAGACGAGGTTGGGCGATTTTACGGCTCCGTGGACTTTCAGTGGCTATACGTACATCCGGGAACAAACGTAACCATCGTCATAATCATCACTACCATGGCATACATTCAACAAGCTGGTGATGTAACATATTGTCCAAAGAGAGTCTTTCAGCACAATGCGCTTCCATTTTAAAATATTAAATATAAATATTCGCAACAGGTGCGAATTTCAAGAAATCTTTGAAATACTGAAAAATCAGGGACAAATTCAGGGGTACACCACGATGCAACAACTTCAAACACAAGTTAATTCCAAAATCAAATGTAAAAATATTGACAAATATACATTTTCAAATAGAGCAAAACATGCACAGAGGAATGTTGAGAGTTCTCTTTATAGCGCAAGTGCCCTATGGCAACTTCAAAAATAAGTAAACAAATAAAAATAAAAAATAAATAAAATAAAATAAAAAATTATTAATTAATGAAATAAATTATGGCATTACTGTGTGGTATTAGCAAGACAAATCTTAAGGCTAACCAATAAAACTAAACTATAATACTTTACTTAACTAAGTTTGTCTGTTTTTCCCCTTCAAAACCACTTGAAAACAAATATCTATGGTGAAATTACTCTAATTTTCAAAAGCAAGGGGAACAAAATTAGAATTCTTGTTATCTATAGGCATTACAAAAGAGAAATGACATTTTTAGAATTATTCTTCTTAGTTATTATTGAGGTTAAACCACAAAAAATAATGGTATACTATTATTTAAATGAAATGTATGACCAATGATGGACAAAGCTATACTGTGTTGGTATTTTAAAACCTTTTTAAATATAACCATGTTTATGAACTGAGTCCTTGATTCATCTTTACATTCATTAAAATAGAGAGAAATAACAAAGAGAAATATTGTGTATTTAAAATGTTCATATGTGGCAATAAAAAAAATAACAAGTTCGTAAAAAAAATTACAATGAATGAAATAAATACGCACAATCAACATAAACAATCGAAAGTTCCATCTATATATTTTCAAAGGCTTTGAAATTTAATTTAAATGTTATTGTAGTTAAAACATATAAAGAAAACGTTTTCTGAATATTATTACAGAGCGCTCTTACATACAAATGTAATTCTCAAACACATATCACATTAATATTACACAATTGATATCTTCATGACGATACTTTTGTTAAGTATAAAACACACACATCGTTATAAATACAGTTTATATGCTGAGTTAATTTGTCCCTTTATTTTACACGAAAAAAATTACATGATAGAGATTTTTTTAAATTTCTGTTTTCAGGTATATCCGTACCTCTTAATTTTCAGAAACTATTTTTTATTTTATTTAAATAATATATATTGTATTTTGTTGCGAAAAAACAAATATTGATGCCGCTAGAAGGATTTTTAAATTTTGGGTTTCAGGTAAATCCCCACTCCTAATGACCCGATTTCCCTAATTTTCAGAAACTATTTTTTATTTAAATGCCATATACGGAATTTTGTTGCGAAAAAAAAAAAATGCGCCGCTAGAGGGATATTTAAATTTTCGCTCTAACTACACACTTTAAATTTCGGTCTTCAATGTACCCTCATTGCTAATTATCGGATTTCCAAAATTTTCAGAAAATATTTTCAGGTAAATTTCTACTTTATTATTGTGATTTCGCTGATTTTCGGCAAATGTTTTTCTTATTTTATTTTAATGACATATACCGAGTTTCGTTGTGAAAAAAAAAACAAAAAACAAACAAACAAAAAACTGTGGCTCTTAGAGCTATTTTAAAATTTTATCTTTTGGTTAACCCCCCTCGCAATGGTCCAATTTTTCTGGATTTTGAACTCAATGAAATTTTTAAATTGATGGTTGAATGTAAATTTCGTTTAGAAAAAACAAAAATTGTGGCCGCTAGAGCGTTAACACACACACACACACCCACACAAGTATATAAATATTTTTTTATTGTCATATTCGGTGCCTATAAGTAGGATGGACGGAGATTTGAAGAAATTTTTCAAAAATTTTCAGGGTTACAACCGCAATAGATTCCTTAGGAATGAATGGTGTTTAACGCCCGTTTTTGCTACAGAGGCACCACAGGCGATGGACACTGATGATACATGAGATGAAATGATAAACTGGGAAAGGAATTTTGTTTAAGGTAGGAAACGTTCCTGATCTAAGTTTAGGGTACCTCCGCGGCATTTACCATTTATGACTGAGGAAAACCTGGTAAAAACCTCAGTCAGGGAGGGCGGTCCTGGCGGGATTCGAACCCTAGACCTCCCGCTCACGAGTACGCGCCTTAACGACCTCGGCCACCCTTGGCGGTAAGATTGAGGTGCAGCATCCATTTTGTTGCGTGTGATTTGGCTTGCCATCTCTGTAATATTACGCAGTTACAGTCGTATAGCAGATACGACATGCTGGTAAATTATTCTTTGAATGTCGAAAAATGAGATGATCATAACACTTCCCCAGCAGGATCAACCACTTGTGCTTTCATTTTCTTTTCTATTGATGGAGATTTCCACCTGTTTACTCCCAGGATCGAAATGATAAGTCAAGCTCCTTCAGCAGGGATTAGCTTTGAGAGAACCTCCACAGTTTCATCTTTTACTGCAGGCAGTAGTCTTGAAACGTCTCATGTGCAACTTTCACAATGTTATTCGACAATCCTCCCTCACAGTAACAGTTAATGTTTATTCCGTTAGGTTACACATTTGAGCCCCGGGTCCAGCTTTCTTTGAAACTGATGTCCTCCCCTCATTAAACATTTTAAACATGTTCGAGGTGTGCTATAGGAAAGACCAAACTCTCCATAGGCCTCAGCTGAAGACTTGTAGAGAGGAAAGAACAATTTCAGAGCAACATAATGTTTGTTGCGTGTCGCCTCCATTTTGCTGTAGGGAACTGAACATGTCTCAATTTGCACACTTCTCATATCCGGGAACGGAAGTGACAACAATTGAACTAGTACCACTCGTATATTACGCATTAAGCTAACGACATATTGTAAAGTTAAGTTTTAGTGCGAGTGTCACCGCACAATTCTTTAACGTGAAAGTAAATGTGTGAGAAGTTACCTTCAGCAGCGAAGCGTCAATACTTTTTTCAAGATTTAAGCCAGAATTTACCTCAAGCTTGATTATTATTACAAGTTTTGTTTAAATGTATGGGGGACAAATGTTATAACATTATAGTACAGAATCGATAAAGAATTATGTACAAAAACTAAAATGTACTCTATCTTTCCTAAAACGTCTTTACCATCCAAATAAAGAGCTCTTCTAGAAAACTAGTAAATGGATGCGTGCATAAATGAAGAGATGAACAATATTTGATTGTAAGTTGATTTTGTTCTTCAGGGTGAAAAAAACTATTGTAAATTTTGATTTTAGAACACTGTAAAACTAACATACTAATATTCAGATTTTGGTATATTTTCCCACGTTTCTTACCGTGAATAAATTACTATACAACTGTTTCAATGAAGCTTTTAATGATAATGAAATTAGCAATAGACGATAGCCGTATTGATAGGAATAAATTTAATAATAAAAATAAAACATGCTTACACTCTGTAGGGAGGGAAGGAGTGTTACTCAGCGTATCACGGGTCGGTACCTTTGATTTCTTTTTCGTAATGGATTCGTCCTTGTAACAGAACCAAGGGAACGAAGTTATATGAATGGGAGAGCGGGAAATTCGTGCAAAGTAAAGGTTCATCCATGCATTCTTTTAAGCGACCATATCGGGATCGCCAACCAAGGGATTTGAACCTGGGACCTTTCGAATGAGAGCCCCAAGTGCTACCCCCTGAGTTACTCCTGTTCAGTTAATTTAAGTTAGATAAATACTACTAATTTATTATGATATGTGTATGAAAGTATTTTCACTAGTGTTTAACGCCCGTTTTTATCCAACGAAAGTGAAAACCATGGTATTCTCGTGCTACTCCCAACTTCTGACACATAGCATCGTGATCAGTGCACAGCGTAACTTCCGCTTCTTTAATGGTAACATCACGATCAAATCTTTCACGATGTTCTGTTTTATTTTGTGACTGAAAGTGAATTTATTAGCTCTGGTTTAGTTTCTGCAGTACACTTAAGTTGTATTAGTGTAAGCATTCACTGTCCGCTTCTTGACCTCCAGTCTAGGTCATGTTCCCTTATCTTGACTGCGTTAGAGCTAAATAGACTCACAAAATCAGCACAGGTGGGTTGCTCCACGTGAAACCAGATGAAAAATTAAGGCAAGTGGCTTCACATAAGTTGTTATACTACTGCGACATGTAACAACGATGTTAATGCTTTCTTCCGTCAGAGCACAAACTGAAGCGCCAGGTTCAACTTTTTGAAATTTATTTTCCCTCCTCTTTAAACATTTTAAATAATCTTCGAGTTGTTCTTATAGAGATGTATAGGCCTCTTGTAGCATTTCATCAGCTGAAGATTTGTTGAAATGAAAGCAGAAACACACAGCAGCACATTACTCGTCCCCTGTCACCTCCATTTCTCTGTAGCCGGAACTGAGCATGCAGTCTAATTTACACCTCTCATATTTTGTTCATTTGGTTTATTTACACAGGCCCTTTAACATCTTCGGTCATCAGCGTCCCATTCAATTCAGGGTGTGAAACAGCCGATAAATTCTGCTCAGAGGCCTCTTCTTTCAGGCTTCAGGTTCTTTTACATGCCTAAATGTACGACAAAATATGGCTTTACTTCCTTTCTGAAAGAAGCCATACGTAGATTTTTTATTTCCGAAAAAATCCATCGATCCTGGCTGGGATTGAACCTGGGATCTTGGGTTTACGACGGACACATCTCTCATAGGCTGGAACTGGAAATTAGTACCACGCATTAATCTAACAAAATATTGTAAAGTTAAATTTTAGCACTAGAAATTATGCCCGAAAACTATGAGCATTCTTTATTGAAGAGTTCTCTAACAAATAAATAAGTGTTGTTTTCAGTTTTGTATTTCAAATAAACGATGAAGGTTTGTTTTTTTTCCTCCATATTTAGGAGTAGAGTCCTTACATCTGTCTTGTACCGGCACGGGTAATCGAGAACGTTAAGGTGTGGACACCTGAGCCGGAAGTCTGGGGTTCGAATCCCGCCAGAACCATCCTTCCTGTATGTGTTTTTTCCAGGCTTTTCTCAGTTCTCATAAATTGCAAATGCCGAGAACGTACCCTAAACTTAGGCCTGGAACGTTTCCTTCCTTAAAAAGATGCTTTCCCAATATATCGTTTCATCTCATGTATCATCAGTGTTCATCGCCTGTTGCGCCTCAGCAGTAAAAACGGGCGTTAAACACCATTAAAAAATAAATAACTAAAAATAAAAATAAAATCTGACTTGCATGCCAGTAGTTATCAATCAAGTCAAAACAGTCACAAGTGTATTCTACAATTGACTTTCACGACCAAGTGGACGCAACTAGCAAGGTTCACGTGTTTTAAATTAAATTAAGGAAATTATTTTATTTGGACATGTTTTTACTGGGAAATAAAACTAATTGTACATCTTTCAAATAAATGAGACGATTGAAGCAATATATACAAATTAACAAAAATGTATATCAAAATTTTGGGGAAACATTCCTTGCATATAGAGAGTGCAAATATATGAACATGGATCTGGAAATGTTTTATCAACATTTTTTGTAGTCAATGCTCATTTTATAAAGTCAGTTTGTGCCCAGTTTCAGTTTTTAATAGTTTTTAACGTCTGTTTTAACTGCTGAGGCATCACAAGCGGTAGGCACTGGTGATAAGAGGGTAGGTCCATAAGTTTCCGGCTTAACCGTTTTCTAGGTATGATAAAGACAAAAACTACATTTTACTGTTCAATATAGTTATCCTTTATTGCAATACACTTCTCACATCTTCGAATTAACATTTCAATCCCCCTCCCCCCCAAAATAGTCAGAAGACTTGTCTGCACAATGGGCATAAACAGCATCCGTCCCTTCTTCGTCACGCTTAAATTTCCTTCCTCGAAGGTCGTTCTTGAGTTTTAAGAAGAGGAAATAGTTACTTAGAGCTAGATCTGGGCTGTAGGGTGGATGGTCAATCTCCATGAAAGCCACATTTCTTCACAGCTTCCTTTGCAACAAGCGCTTGTGCACAGGCGCGTTGTCGTAAAGAAGGCGCACACCACAACTCAGATTTCCTCGCCTTTTCTCTTTGATGGAAGCACGTAGTATGTGCATTGGGCCAACATAGTACTCCCCATTTACCGTGGTGTTCCTCTTCTTGAAGTCAATGAGGAATATTCCTTCACAGTCCCAAAAGATTCTGGCCATGATCTCCTTTTTTAACTGAGTGACCTTGGCCTTTAGAGACGGCGCTTCGTCAGGTATATGCCACCCCATTGATTCTCTTTTGGACAAGGGATCATAGTAGAGGACCATAGTTTCATCTCCTGTAACAATAGTTTGCAGAACTTCTCTCTCGTTGCACGGCAGATCTCCAAAAATGCCTGATAACAGATGACTCGTTGCTGCTTTTGGACCGAGGAAAAAAGTATAGGCACCCATCTTGCACTAACCTTATTCATGTTTAAATGTTCATGAATAATTCGAAGGACTATTGTTTTAGAAAAGCCCAATCTTGCTGCTATTTCTGTAACTTTGAGCCGCTGGTCTTGCATAATTTTTCCTTCCACAAGAGCGATGTTTTCAGGAGTGAGCACCTACAAAGATCGATCTGCACTCTCTTCGTCTTCAATGCTTTGTCGAACCATTCGAAAAAGTTTGGCCCATTCTCTTGTACGGTAGAATATGAGGTGGATGCTTCGCCATATACACCTAACCTAACCTAACCTAACCTGGTACTTCAGCCTTGTCCACGGCTGGCCGTTTGTGCCAATTTTTATGTGGAATGACTCAGGTACACTAATGAGATTCCATATTCCAAACAAATATGAACCCTTTAGCAGATTGTGCAAACAGGATGAAGAAACTGCCTCACATATCCTGTTTGATTCCCATTCTTGGTAAGAAAAAGACTTACTCTTTCTATAGCCAGGAAAGATTTTGGGAATTGACGCTGACATTGCAACCAAAATACTGCAACTTGTTCAAGAAACAGATTTTGGGAAAGAGTGAAAATGTCTCTTCTTATGGGGTTGCACAATAAGAATTTTAGGCTGACGGGTAAGACTCCAATAAAATCTGCCGTTATCTTATCTTATCTTGCATCTGAGCAAATTATGAACTTTCATTCGAACTGAATATGAGGTGATTAATTTCCTTGATTCTGAAGAAACTGCACCATTAGAAAGAGCACACATAGTAAGTGTATCAATAGGCAACGCACGACTTTCATACTTACAGTTGCAACAAAATATTAATTGCTGTAGTGCGGTTCGCTATCCTGAGGTGGAGGTGACTCAAGAGCATTTTCGTGCTCTCATGTTTTACGGTTTAGGTATAACCTCAACTGAATTCCTGAAAAAGGTTAAAGAGAATTTCCCAGACGAAGTTCTTTCACGTAGAGTAATCTGTATTACAGGTTTTTGACAAAGAAGAACAATCTTGTAAGACGAGCACAGGGTATCAAAATAGTAGTCACAGATGAAAACATCACTCATGTGTGAAGAATAACAAAAAGTAGGCGTTTAGGCTAGATGTCTATTTTGTAACATGTAACAAGATCACACCGATAAACCTTGAGAAACGGTAGATCATATACAGAGGATTATTTTTGTATTATTGAACACATGTTCGCTGACACATAATTAAAATGGACAATTTAGCACAAATATTGTTTTTCCACAAATGAACATTTATTTGGACAATCAGTTCTCTCTGATTTTAACTCTCATTATTTGAGTCCTGCTCCCTAATGTTCTAGGCAGAATAAAGAGCATACAATTTAAACACTTTTGTAAATATCATTAATACATACATATTAAAAACAGAGCATTTATTGCAAATTACAGGACATAATTTCTTAGATTGTTATAAGAGATTTTGCCATTATCAAAAGATGCATTCGAAAACATGATCGAACAAATTTCGCTTTAATCCCCACTCAGTTTTCAGGCATTATACCTCCACTCCTAATGGCCGCTTGCCCTGATTTTCAGAAACTACTTTTATTAATTTATTTTAATGGAATGTGCCGAGTTTCGTTGAGGAAAAACAAAAATTGGGAGCGTAGAGCGATTTTTTCAAAACTTTTTCCCTTAGGTTAACATCCATCCCCAATAGTCTAATTTTGCTGGTTAATGAACTCGAAGAATAGTTTGTTAAATGATGGTAATATGCTAAGTTTCTTTGAGGAAAAAAAATTGCTACCGCTAGAGCGATAAAAGACATATATATTATAAAAAAATAATGTAACACTATGATGTAACTAAAACAGCAATAACCAGAAAAGCTCAAAAGAATAAAACTTTATGAAAAAGCTACAGACTTGTAATCCCTATATTTCGAACTGCTTGAGTTCTTCTTTGGCAAGAAGATCACCTTCTTGATTTATAACGCAATGTTAAAACGCACTGAGTCATTGATTTGGTTCCTTTTAAGTTGGTAGTGCCTAGTGTACTCTTTCCTCTTAATTATTTTATTTTCATCCGTCATTTGTTTCACTGCAGTGTTGTTGTAGTGGTAACCATATCTCCTAAACCCAAGATCGCGGGTTGGATTCCTGCCAGAACCGATGGATTTTTTTCGGGCATAAAAATCATAAGTATGGCTTCCTTTGGAACGGAAATAAAACCGTGGATCCCGTGTCGTACATTTTCGGCACGATAAAGAGACTCAAGCCTGAAAAAAGAGGCCTCTGAGCAAAATTTGTCGGCCGTTCCACGCCCTGATTTAAATGGGACGCTGGTGACCTGAGATGTTAAAGAGTCCGTAAATAGACAAGTCAAAAAAGTGTTGTTGTAGATGCAGAAGATTTTGGTGGAGATAACATACTAAATGGGGAATGCTTTCGAAAAGTATCAAAGAAATACTATTAAGAATAGCAGAGTTTCTGGAGAAGAGCGCATCAATCACAGTGATAAACTTATTGATCAAAGAACAAGAAGTGAAGATTGTAAATGTCGAATGCACTCTTTGCAAAACATACCTGAAGATGACAGATATAAGATTCTCACATCATTTCAAAATTGAATATAAAAATCAACGAGACATTGACATACAGCATTTGATTGAGATGAAACTAGTTAAGTAACGCAGACCAAGACATTCCAAAGGAGAAATAAGGAAAACAGCAAAATGCCTCGTATGACTGCTTTGTTCTTGTTGGAAGTTTGATGAGAAAAGTGTGCAGTAAAGCTTTCCTGAGTCTTCATGCAGTAACCTAGAACGGAGTTTTCCGGCTGAGCTCTCTGTTGCTTAAGAAGATTTCACCTTAAGATATGAGGGATAAACATCCTAATGCCAGTAAACATCTGAAATTACTGTGACATTAAAGAGAGAGCACATTGACAGTCTTCCACTGAAGAAAACTTTCTACTGAAAAAAAGAATTTTCCTATTTAGATGCTCGTTTAAACATTACACGCATACATAACGTGTTCTATAAAAACAACCGGATACCAATGTAAAATATGAAATATTTCGAAAGTTCTACCAAGAAAATTATAATTAACGTATTGGGCATGCAAAAATCGACTTACGCAGCACATGTGAGGAACTAAAAGCTAAACTCAATTACCTCATCTGTGTGAATGCATGAAGAGATCTGCTGCAGCTGAGCACGATGTAAGAGAAGTAAAAAATCTTACAAGAAACTGAACGTTGTTGTGAAGAATGCAAAACGGAAGATGATGCTTGTAGATTGCTGTTTGACTGTATGCAAAACCTGCCTTTGCCACGCATTCCCGTACAAGAGATTTTTTATTTAAGGCAGTTTCGGGTAAACTGCTTTTGTGTGTGTGTTCAGCTGTTTTGTGTTTATCATGAGTGAGAGGGTATAAAGTGGCATCATTTTTGTTGAATGTATTGAAAGTTTAATGACTTATGATATTAAAAGGCTACATTTATTTTCTGATGCATGCTCAGGTCAGAACCGAAACCACACACTAATAAGAATTGGCCTTGTTAATTTAGCACGTCTTAAGAAAGCGACTATCCACTTCCCTGAATGAGAGCCCTCTTTCCTAACTAACGCATATTGTTGAGAAGAATCTTAAATGTGTAGATAGAATGTATACCCTTAAAGATAATGTAGAAATTCTGCCCCATTCAACAAGAAATGTCCAAATACAAGCTGTCACCTCTGATGATATTCCAGATTTCACCAACTGGTGGGTGGTCCTGGTGAACTAGTGGTAACCATACTTGCATCGTAAATTCAAGATCGGGGGTTCAAACCCGGCCAGGATCGATGGATTTGGGCGTACAAATTCTAAGTATGGCTTCCTTCGAAAGGAAAGTAAAGCCGTGGGTCCCGTGTCGTACATTTACGGCACGAAAAAGAACCTCAAGCCTGAAAGAAGAGGCCTCTGAGCAAAATTTATGGGCCATTTCAAGCCCTGAATTGAATGGGACGCTGATGACCTGAGATGTTAAAGAGCGTCCCTGCAAATAAAATATACAATTAAAAAATTAACAACCAACTGGTGGCCTACTAAGTATAAGAGAACAGTTATCTCTGATGAAATAAAAGTCTATCCCTTAGCCAAAAAAATGCAGTTTGGACCTATTTCATTTAAAGAGTTTGCTTTTGCTGGTAACAAACCAGACATAGTAAAGGACTATCCATTCATTGATAGTAATGCACAACACACACTTTCCCTTGCACACAAGCTCTACCTGTTATGAATATGTACAGTGTTCCTAAGACATATTCCGGTAAAGTATCTACCAATGCTCTGAAGATCCAAGACCTAGAAAAAGTCTGTGCATGGTGTGTTACACTTCGGATTCAAAGGAATTTTAAGATGAACCATTGACTTGGCCCAAAGAGAAACTCAAGTGCAGCTTTCAAGCAGTGAAAAGCACTCAAGCAGGAAAACAAAACTTCTTATAATTCTGCAGAAAGCGAGAAAAACCGGGCGAGTTTCCAAAAGCAAATTTTACAAGGGAGAGAAAACGAAGTGTGGAATTGCCAGCAAAATGAGGAACTAATGTTTAAAATGTGGTTATCGGCGGATATAGCATTTTAAACAAGATCTTTCAAAATAAATATTTACAGTTCACTATGCTCTGTAGTTTTTGACCTAAATCGGTTTTCCCGTCTGTTGTAGAGCTGTTTAGGTGACTTATGTTCATGTTCATTTGCGTTCATATTAAACAACAAACTTTGAGTCAAACATTAACAATTTATTTTCATTCTTGATGGAAAAAGTTCCAAGTTATAAGAAGGGGTGTATTACAGTATATTTAATTGCACACATTTCATTATAGCCAACTCTTTTTGAATTAATGATTCTAGAACATATTTTAAATCGTATAGAAAAAATGAAAAAAATTGCACCTAAAATGGATTTACAAATATTTAATTTGGCATGTTTCCTAAGAATCGCCTCTTTTTAACTCAAACGTTAAACATATTTATTTGAATTCTTATTGTAAAATTTAAAAAACAAGTAATTAGCTACATTAATTTTATTACATGTTGAAGTTTGCATTGCATGCATCTTCATTTAGTTCCTCCAAGTCAGGGTCAGTACTGAAAATATTGTCTACTCTTAAATTTGTATGGATCAGTGGTAATAGGCATTACTCTTAAGATTAATACAGCCAAAAGTAGTTTTCATCGTAAAAATAGAACTAAACAACTTAGCTCCCTCATTTCCTTAGACGGAGAAAAAGGCCTGCAGTAACCAGGTCTTCACACAACGAAAATGAGGAACAAGCAAGCATGGACTTGCATGCTTTTCACGTCCGCATTCTGTTGGTGAAAAATAAGCATAGTCGATTTATCTACAATGTTACCGCAATCTGCGTTCTAGTTTTCCTACAGTTCAGTATCTCCGCAACTAATTGAAATTAGACTTATCCCATTTTTCACCACGTGAAACTCCTCACGAAAAATCACTGGATGTCAATTACCTATTTTCGACCAAATTGGACTTACCCGTTTTTTGGCGCTGTTTGCAGAACTAACAACATACGTACAACTATTATCTGTGTTTTTGTGAGATCACTTGTCTTTCTAAACTAATATGCCTAGCAATGTGTATTTGTGTTGAGGCGTTCAGTTTTCAATTAGTTCATGATGCAAAATTACTATTAACGTTAACTTAGCTTCCTTTATTATTTAACGCTATGTTAAAAGGAACCGAGTCAAGTTTTACATTTGTGTTCTAAATTGAAAACATTTAGATTTTATCAATATGTCGGCAGTGTACATTTGTGTCTAATAGACCCCTAATAATACGCACATAGATAATGACTATATTTTTTCGCTCTCCTGAAAAGTTGTAAATTTGTACTTTTAACATTAGAGGATTCGCATACACACATGTACATACATGTATATATTTTTTCATTGTCATTTTCGGTGCCTGTGGGTAGGCTCGATGAAGATTTGAAAAAAAAAATTAAAAAACTGCAATAGTTACATTCGTTCGGAATTCGCCAATAAAAAGGCTCCCCACTCCCGATCAAAATACACCACAAATGTAATGCACTTGGACCGTGAAGTCCACTAGAGATGAAAACAGCAAATACAAACATCAGACACAAAATAAAAATCTCGTACAGACTCCACTTTTGTATATAAACTATATATAAGAAATTATAAGTTGAACATATGAGGCTAGTGGAAACCAGCAATCTGCTAGAGAAACCTCCGCTCAATTTTTATGTTAACATTTTACAGGTTTGCCATCTGCGAATTTGAACACAACTGTCTGTCATTGACAGCGGCCCACGTTCGTCTCGGATGTAACATCTCCACTTGTGTGCATTGTAACAGACTACTTTGCATTAGCGTGGCTCAACGCCTTTCCCGTTATTCACCAAATGTGTACAGAAGTTTGTAATGTCTTTGGAACGCTACGTACTGATGCCGCCAGGAATACAGGAAAGAGAAAAGAAACAAAAAGGCGAAACAAACCTGTAACCTATATTACCTTAACCGCTCCACCTGCACACAGAGAGGAATATCAAAGCGCATCTATAAACTTCCACGTGACGGCCTGAGGCGGTCTGCATCATAACTCGTTTATAACAGGAAAGGTTTCTGTTAGGGAGTTACGGGTTCCATTTATCGGTCAACTTGAGAATGTCAGTTGTTTATCAACCTCACATTTCGACGTGCATAGAAATGCTTTACTGCAATGTGCATTAATGTGTCTAAATAAATAAATAAATACACCCATAAAGGGCTCCATTATTCAAAACACTATATGCAAAATACATTCTTTTCAAGTTCGCAATTTGTTTTCAGCGTTCATTTTTTTTATAACACCCACTTATGTCCATCCTGACCGCCTACGGTTACTCAGAATGCAACACTTGGTACTCGCAATCGGGAGGTCCCGGATTCACATCCCTTGAGGTGTTTTCCCTGGTCACTTAGGGGAGCGTACTGAAATGAATCTTTGCTTTCCATGAACTTTTCCGCTTTTATATGGTCGCAAGTGCCAGGGCGGGGATGTGATGATGGCTTATGCTTTGTAAAGGTTTCTGATCTGGGTCCGGTACAGAAGTGGACCTTCTGAGGGGCTCGAACTCCTTAGGGGGAGGGGCTCCACAAACGTCGGGGTATTATATGAAGGATAAATCATAAGTCATGGCAACTATTTTTTTTCTCTCCCTAACAAGGGACAACACAAAAAATTTAACATGTACGATTGAAAGTAATTGGCATTTCTGCCGAGTGGTGCCACCAAAGGAAGACTGGATATAGGCAGCCCTCGTAGGGAAGAAGAAAAACACAAACAAACGGACACCATTAGTTTATTACGCCACGAACAAAGGTTTCATACAACTACTTACAAAGGTTTGCAAATACGTCATATGACGGGTCTGTCAGGTAATCCAAGGTGTTTAGCAGCCTTCGAAGTAGTCTCCAAGTACATGGACGGTTCCTTGCCGCCTATGGGGAAGACGCTGAATACCATCTGCTGCATGTGAGTTGCTAACGTGAGCCACTTTCTGTCAAAATGTCCGCTTTGTTAGCAAAATGTTTTCCGCGCAATGACTGCTTCACTTTGACAATCATAATCACAGAGACTGAGATCTGGCGAATATGTGCGTGTGTAAGAACTCCATCCCCACCGCTGTAAAAAACACTCGACACTTTCGACTGTGTGAGCTGCCGCTTTATCATGTGAATAATGGCGTTGTGGAGTGTGGGCGTGCATTATCACATTGCAGCAGCACTTAATTCAGTCTTCTCGATCTCCTTTCTTCAAATGCTCACAATTAATCAATCTGCTCAACCTCTGGTTGATTAACGTGGATAATCATGGATTAAAGAGTTGGGAAGATCATCAAGACCCGATGGCCATCCTGAACGTGGCGAATAGCTCACCTCATGTTAACCCTCTTTGAAACGATAGAACCATTTTCTTGCCGAACTTTCTCTCTCCCCGTAGACGGTACAAAAGTTTCGAGTCGCCTCCGTTGCCTTTGCTCCTCTATTAAACTAAAAAATAATGTGTCGGAATGATTATTTTTTTTTCAACTTGATATGCCAACTTCTCTAAGTCACAAAGAGCACAATTTTTTTTTTTTCAAATTTCCAAAATTTAAGGCGTATTAATAAGCACGATGCTTCAAATAACGAATGGCAGATGGCGAAACGGCAAACAAAGTCCTACTAGCAAGGCTGTGTTGAGGTGACGAACAAAAACGATTTTTCGGCCTGACAAGCAAAACGTAGTATTTATGAGAAATGTTCCTTCTTCTTTTTTCAACCTTGTAAATCAATACATTTAGTCCAACGACTTTCCAACTTTTAGACTCTCAGTAAAATAACATTTGGCTGACTGTGAAAAATAAGCGTCTGCCTCAGCTTTAATGTTGTTATTTAATTGAAATCATTGGGAGCGAAATCCGGCGAAAATGGCGAATGTGGAAGCACTTGGAAGCGAAGGTCATGCCGTTTTGCGCAACAATCCCAGACGTGAGTGAAGGCGCATTATCGTAATGAAAAAGAATTTTGTTTTTCGCAAAGTGTGGACATTTAATCTGAATAGCATCCTAATGTTGGTCCAGTAGTGAAGCGTAATACTCTCCGGTGATGGTTCTGCCCTTCTGGAGGTAGTCTATGAGCACCACACCATGAGAATGTCAGAAAACCGTATCGACGACTTTTACTGTCATCATTTACTGTACAGATGGAACAGTTTTTGTTTTCTTTGGTGCACTTTCACTTGTTGCCACCCAGTGTTTGGATTGCCCCTTCGTCTCTGGCATAGAGAGATGAATATATTTTATCTATTGTTATGAAACGTCGGAGAAACACACTGGAATTGCGTTTAAAGTCTAAACACTCTTGCGAAATGTTCATTCGATAGCGTTTTTGGTCCATTGTTAACAAATACGGCACCCATTGAGGGGAAAGCTTTCTTAAAACCGAAATTTCGCGTAATATGTACAGCTTATCGAGGACTTTGCAATGTCATCCTGCTCGCATACCCTCAATCGGCAATCATTGAGTACAACGTTATGAATTTTTGTCAAAATATCATCTGACATAGCAGTTTTGGGACTCCTGAGCGCCCATTATCTTAAAGGGTTTAAATTCAGCAGCCCTTTTTTAATCGTCGAAAACTAAAGGAAAAATTCTTTAATATGGAATGTAACTACTTTGTATTGCTGTTGGGGTTAAACCCTCCAGCTTGTACTTAAGTTTTTATGTATTTTGTAGTTTGATTAAACGATCGTCACAAACATGTAACTACATTTACGCGGCTGAACTTTTACAGCGCGCCATCTTAAGGACTTAACAACTATCATAGTAATTTGGCCATCTTCACGACATCACTAAGTCTAGGCGAGAAAATTTAGAACACCTCTCGTACATTGTGGACTGAATACTATAGGTGTAAATTTTTAGGGATGAATGAAATGAATAAGGATGACGCAAATGAGCTTGGAGTCCTTGCTGCCTTAAAACTATCAGACATTCATCTTCTCAGGATAAGGGAAAAAAAAAAAAGAAAAAAAAAAAAACCAAAACGAAAAATGAAAAACCTTACCCATTCAGCTTCACCTAACCGGAATTCGAACCCAGGACCCAGGAAATAGTTGCCGCAAACGCTAACATTAGAGTCAGTATAAATACATTTTATTTTTAGCTCCTAATATTACAGATGACACTTTTATTTGCTTGGCTTTAGATTTCACTTTCGACAAATGCACATTATTTTGTATAACAAAGGTTTAAACTAAGTTTTATTTATTTTGTTATTCTTATGATTATTTTAAAAATATTGAATCTAGTGTCAAAAATTGCTCAAAAGTAGCAGGAGAGATACGTGAATTAACAGACTTCTGCTGGTTTTCCCTCTTCCGTGCTATGAGGCTGCCCAGACGAGAGAGCGTGAAACTGGAACTAATAGTTCATTTCAGCCAGCGTTTTAACTCATGGTTAATGCAGGAGTGCTTAGCCACCATTATATCTAACCTGTGAAACTCGTAATATGGTTAAAAAGGTAATTATTCTAATTGCCTCGTCTTCCTTTAGTGATTAATATGCGTAGCGCTTTGTGTTCGAATGAAAGCTTTTTACGAGGAAGAGAAAAATGAATGGTTGTGAGAGAGTAATGGAAAGGCATGAGAACATCGCTGCAGTAAACAGTTGAAGTTAGAATGTCTGGATGGTGCCATGACTGGAAACTATTCAAAAAAAGTGTTTGTGACAATGAGTTTATCGGTCCTGGTGGTGTAGTGGTAATTATACTTGCCTCGTAAACCCAAGATCGCGGGTTCAATCCCGGCCAGGGTCGATGGAATTTTTAGGACGTAAAAATCCTAAGTACGACTTTCTCCGGAAGGGAAGTAAAGCTGTGTGTCCCGTATCGTGGCACGTAAAAGAATCTCAAGCCTGAAAGAAGAGACTTCTGAGCAAAACTTATCGGCCGTTTCACGTCCCGAATTGAATGGGACACTGATGACCTGGGATACTAATGAGCGTCCGTAAATAAATAAATAGCAATGCAATTACTCAATAACAGCATTTTTGAGTAGTTTCAGTGAAACTCAGGTACCCCATAACCTGAAAGAAGCGCCTAAAAATATTGCAAATCTATTTAGCTGTCTCCCATTAACAACATAGCGACTTATTGGGTGCGCTGACCTTTCGTCGGCATTAATTTTTGTATAATATACATTATTTATTTCTTGTTTAACTTCTTTATGAATACTTCCAAAATAAGAACTTAAGGTCGTTTTATACAGTTCCACTGTGTTCGTGCCCTTCATCCGCGCGATTCATCTTATTAGACTCCGTTAGATAGATGGTGGGGGCTTTATTGAAGTTTTATGGTTCTTCCGCACGTGAGCCTAAAACACTTATTGTGCAATCCCATAGGAAGAGACGCTTTCACTGTTTCCCAAAATCTATTCCTTGAACAAGTTGCAGTTTCTTGGTGCTTCCCTTCCCAGGTATTCCCTCGCTCTAGAAAAAGTAAGTCTCTTTCTCACCAGGAATGGACATTCAAACAGGATATACGGGAGAGTCTCCTCAACCTATATACACATTCCTCAGGCGGATCATCCTAGTAGAGTCCCACCTTGCCTGTAGGTTTTTTTTACGAATTGACCGTGTTCAGTAATAATACATTAAGTATTAATTTTGTAAAAACGGGGAGTGTAGGGGTAATATTTGTTTGCAATGCATTGCAGGTGTGTATTGTAAATGTAAATGTTGTAGTTGATGCTGGAATCGGAGCATTGGCTTCGTGACTACAGCTCAACATGTGTTCTGTTGTTACACATAACTAAATGCGCATAATGTGAAGTTTGCCAGAGAAGGTAGCCATTGTGACGTGGAAGTTACAAGGGTTGCATTATGGTGAGATTCGGACGAAATTTGATCGCCGATTCCGTAAACCAGGACCTACATACAAAACGAACTGTTGGTGAACAAGTTCAAGCGCACTGGGACCGTTAAGCACGAGCTCGAACAAGGCCGTCCATCAACCTTTAATGACAGAATTGGAACCATCCAAAAATCGGTGCTATGTTTGTAATGAGAACTGAACATTCCTCGCTCAACGGTACGTAGGGTGTTGTATTACACGCTGAAAAAGGCGCATTATCTGCGGGTTCTGCACCATGTACATGACGAGGATTTGGCAGAGCGTGGCCATGTGCAAATCAAGATCGCAACATCTACGTGCATGTCTTATTTGTGGAAAGATTAACAAACATGACTGCATCATCTGAGCTGAAGCTCTTGAAATTCCAGCGAGACTCTCCCAAAGAAATGATCATGCGATTAGTTTTAGTGTCAGTATTAATTATTATTAGGTGGATCACTTTTCAATGTTTCAGGATTTTCCAGTAGTGAACTTGGAACTTCTGGTCAGAATATTCAGAGGAATTCTATCGTAGTGCTTAGGCTTTCACGGACGATGTCAATTATGCAAATTGAGTCTTCTGGACTGTAGGGCCAATGGGATTTTTCATCTTCATCTTCCCAGACATTTCGTTCACGACTGCGGTGGACATCATCAGTGGTGTATTCAACGTTATCTTCTTGCAGACGAAGAAGAGACTGACTGGCTGCTGGAATTCTATTCACCATTAAATTTTGTATTATAGCCGAAACCTGTGCAACCGAAAATTATGCGCTGGCTTTATTTCACAGGAGAGAATAGCGTCAACATAAACGCCAACTACGACCCGGTGACTTAAATACACTGATAACTGTTTACTTTATTAAAAACATAGCAATAAAGTTATAGGTTTGTATTCAATATTACCGCCCGTTTATTAATGCAGAGGAATCTGGAGGAGAATGCAGATAGTAAACCCAATTTTGTGACATGCGAGTTCGATTCTTGAAATACCCGGGCTGTGGCAATCGTATACTTTTAAAATATTATAATGAAATGAATAATATGTTACGATAATGTTAAGGAAAAATATATGTATTACTGAAAACAAAATCAATAATTCATCTTCATAACTACAGAGTTAACAAAACATTTTCACATATCCATTTATGAACATAAAAATGTGGAAATAAATATGTTAATATTAGTTCCAAATGAATAGGCAGAATTTGGTAATATTAATCCGTTCTGAAATATATGTCAGCTTAGTTTCTGAAATAACCTTAATATTAAACCGTTCATTCAATTAATGAATCTGTCGTATTTTCTTCCAATAAATATCATAAGATTTTTTCGATATTAATGACAATTCAGCCTTTTGAACTTGATCTAAATTTTCTACGCTAACAACAGCAACAATAGACAAAGGAACAAATAATCTCCATCCTTACAAGAAAGAACTGACTGAAGAGTAATTCATAAATAGTTCATATTGTTAACTTTATTTTATTAACATCCTTTTATAATTCTGTTATACGAAAATAATTTATGAAACTAGTTTATAATTTTATGCATTTATTGCATTCGTAAAAACTACGAAACTCTTCACTAGCTTCTTAAACTAAACAATAAAGTATAATAATAATAAGCTATTATTATAATACGCAAGGAGAATTCTAAAAACTCTTCGCCTGACCAAGAGAACACAAGAATTTAAGAGTTTTTTTTTCAACATAGTCAATCATTGTAAATCAATTTCCAAATGTTTAATACCACCAGAAAAATATGCGCCTGTCTCAGTTTCAACCGCATCATTTGATGTGAATCTTCGTCCAACCAGACATTTCTTCAGGTTTGGGAACAAAAAGTATTCACTGGGAACCAAATCCGGCGGATGTGGAAGCCCTTGGAAGCGAAGGTCATGCACTTTTGCAGCAACAATCCCAGAGTTGTGAAGGCGCATTAGCATGATGAAAGAGAACTTTAGTTTTCTCAAAGTGTGGATGTTTAGCCTGAATAGCATGCTTCAGTTGGTCCAGTACTGAAGCGTAACATTCCCCGGTGATGGTTCTGCCCTTTTGGAGGTAATCTACGATCACCACATCATGAAAATCCCAGAAAACTGTAGCCATGACTTTTCCTGCAGTTGGATCCGTTGTTGCTTTCTTCGGTGCACTTTCACCTGTTGTCACACAATTTGAACTGCTCCTTCGTCTCTAGCGTTTAGTGATGAATCCATGTTTCATCTTCTGTTATGAAATGCTAGAAAATCTCACTGGAATTGCATTTAAACAAGAATAAACACTTGCGAAATGTTCATTCGAAGGCGTTTTTAGTCCATTGTTAACAAAAGGGGCATCCATCGAGGGGAAAGCTTTCCCATAACCAAACTTCGTGTGAAATGGGATGGACATGGTCAATGGAGGTTTTTGCACTGTTAGTCAGCTCTTGTACCTCCAATTGGCGATCATTGAGTACGGCATTGTGAATCTTTGTCACAATCTCATAGGTCGTGGCAGTTTTGGGACGCCCTGAGCGCTCATCATCTTGAAGGGGAAGACTCCTTTAAGGTGGAATCTAACTGTTTTTTTAATTTCTGTTGAGGTTAAACCCTTCAAAAAGAAGTACTTTATCACAGCTCATATTCCCGCTTTTATCCATTTTGCAGAAAATATTAACACTAATTTGTTTACACGATCGTCACAAAAATGAGTACACCCCTGGCATCTGAAACTTTACAGGGCGACATCTAAAGGATGATACTTAATAACTATTATAGTAATTTGGCCATCTTCACGACATGTTCAAGTCAGGCCGATAACTTTTAGAACGCTACTATTTGGTGTCCAGTGCCAGCTCCCAAAGTTTGATGACTTAATTTGTTTCCATTTTATATATAAATTATTACAAATACCCGTAAGGGTGGATTAAGTATTAAGTAAAGGATGCATATTAAAGGAAAGGATTTACTAAACATGCTCTATTGATTAATCTCAAGGCACTTTCTAACTATCCATTTTTGTTTAAAAGAATCTGTATAGTTAACTTTCTTTCCTTTCCATTGCAGGCGGTGATGTGTTGTTAATACGCTTTCGCTGGAACCGAAGGTTTCATCCCGGAGGAATTAGATGTGCGGAAAATTCGAAAGCGTGCCCACTTCAGAAAGAAAACCCGTACATAACACATAGAAACCTAGATACTCTGCTAAAATTTTAGAACCTGTCCTTGACACAATTTAACTCCGAAGCACACGATTTTAGGCAATTGATCTTAAGATGTCAGAAAATATCTGGTGCTAAGGAGCCTGATCATAAACTTGATGGAATGATGTTCGATTCCCGGATAGAGACAGAAATTTCGTTCGTGCTAGCTATCGCATCCGAAACAATCCCGGTTACTGCTGCCCAAATGAGAGTCTAAGTGCCGGTCTTGCATCGATTTGTCCCTCATTTCAAGGTGCAGGTAACTCCCGGAAAGGCGAGTGTAATATCCGCGAGTAGTATATATCCCTCCTCGCGTGATTTTTATATCAAATTGATATCAAAAGGGGTGGGGGGTGATATCAAAAGTGGTGGGAGGTGGGGGTGGGAGGTGGGGGTGGTGGTGGTGGGAGGTGGTGGTGGTGGGAGGTGGTGGTGGTGGTGGTGGGGGTGGTGGGGGTGGGGGTGGTGGTGGTGGTGTGGGTGTTGTGGGGGTGGGGTGTTGATATCAAAATCTCAATTTGAATTGATATCAAAATTTCTGTTTGATTAAGCGATAGGAAAATCTCTGTTTGATCGAGTGTTGGATTTAAATCTCCCGAAAAAAGTGTGTGTGATCAATTAATTACGTTGTAAAAAAATGGAGAGCCCTTCCGCCACTGCGTTGGCAGTTCGCCACTGCTCGCTCCCCCCACCGCTCGCTTTCGCCGCCCGCCTCGCTTTGTTCGCCGCCCGCCTCGCTTTGTTCGCCGCCCGCACAATGCTTTTGCGTGAATTCGGTCTTCAATGGGTGGTTTCTTATTCGTTTGTATATATTCTTTTTAACAAAAACTCTGTATTTTCTCACACAGGGTTAGAAAAGTCAAAAACAATATGTGTGGGTTTTTCTTTACAGAGCCAAACTAAAAATAACACGTTGGCTCTCTCTGTATTTCTAAAAAGCTATTATTTTCACAAGGAAACAAAAAAACATTCTTCTAAAAATCCTATCTTCAGAGACATTTAAAAAGTTCTTTCTTTCGGGGGAAAAAGACATTGTTAATAAAAGTTCTTTCACATTGGCTCTCTCTATATTTCTAAAAAATCTATCATTTTCACAAGGAAACAAAAAAACATTCTTCTAAAATCCTATCTTCAGAGACATTTAAAAGTTCTTTCTTAGTATGTTCGGGGGAAAGGTGGTGGGGATGGTGAGGTGTAATTTTTGATATCAATTTTTTAAAATCACGCAAGGAGGGATATATACAGAAAAAAAATTAACATATACAGTTAGATATTTTTTATTGTACACAAAATTAACTTGGAATGGCTGTCTACAAAATTTTAAACACAATTAGATTTTTTATTGTACACAAAATTATACAAAATGACGGTGCTCACTGATCACAAAAATTAACTTGGAATGGTGGTCTACAAAAAACAAGAATTTGTTTTAAATACAATTAAAAATGCAATATTTTTAAAAAGTCTGTCTCACTGGTGAGGGTTTTCAAAAAATGTTTTTATCCCTTCACAAAAATTATTTTAAAATGTGTGGTATATGTTTTTTTGACAAACAACACTTCACAGTCTTCGTCGTTGCTGCTTTCCTCCTCCTCCTCCTCGTATGGTGTGGTGACGCAGGTGAGCGACATGTGGGAAAAGTTGATGTTGAGAGGTTCCTGGGTCGACGGGGTGGCGATGGGGACGACGAAATCGTTGATCGATGGTGTTGTGAAGCATCCTGCCGATGTGACCTTGTACTCTAGGGCTGGTGTCTTGTCGATGGTGCCGAGGTAGATGGTGCAGCGTGCGTCTATGCCGTAGTGAAGTATTTTAGACGGGGTGCACTTGACTTCCACGACGTCGGAGTTGTTGGTTGCTAATTTGACGGTGACAGTTTTGTCATCGCCAAAGAAGGAGATTTCAGTTGAGATGAGTTTGATGTTTGCAGGGTGCTTGCCGCTTCTTGTGACGTGATTTTGGTTGTCAAAAACTAGTTTGACAAACACATTGTTGCCGACCCCCACCGGATCTGTTTGACAGGCCATGTTGATTTATTTCGGTGTAAACTTCAATACGTGTCTCCGGTACCCGTTTCTGAGGACCTCTTCACCCTGGTACACGATGTAAAAATCGAACGAGTTGAGCTGGTTGATGAGTTCTGCGGAAAGATTGTTAAATCTAGTAGGTAGAAACACTTCTTTCCCGTTTTCGAGGCGAACAAGCGCCCTGGGTCCGTGCTTTGTTGATATGTTCCGGACCCCTACCACAACGTATGGTACGTTCGGTTGTAACGTTGACACTGACACGTACTCCGAGCTGCTCGCTACTGTAGATAGCTGGCGTAACGCGTCGTTGATCATGTTGACTTCTCTGTAGAACGTTTGCTACTGACACACATTGGGCAGTTTTTGGAGAGAGGGGGTGGACCATCGATGTGTGTGGTAGTGGAGGGGAGGTTGTAGTGCTGGTTGCAGCGGCGGTAAGGGGCGTAAATTATTTTAGCTTCAGGTGTAAGCACCGCCCATACAGCGTCCACTTCTTCTGGTGAATGATGTATAAAGATGGCGTTTCCCTCCACGGCAAGTAGATGACATTCATTTGGGTCCATCATTGTGAGGCGTCGACCATTTTTCAGAAACTTTATCACTAGGTCCATGTCCGTCGTCGCAGGCGTGATTGAACTTGTCCATCGTGATCGCACCCTCCATAACTTGTGTTCGTGACGTCATCACGGCCCCTGAACTTGTCCATCGTGATTGAACTTGTCTTCGTGACGTCATCACCCTCCGTGACGTCATCACGCCCCCTGAACTTGTCCATCGTGATCGAACTTGTCTTCGTGACGTCATCACCCTCCGTGACGTCATCACGGCCTCCTGAACTTGTCCATCGTGATTGAACTTGTCTTCGTGACGTCATCATGGTTGAACTTCGCCTTGTTTGGACTCCAGCTCTCTGATGAATATCGGTTTTAGAAAATGCTCCATCTCTAGGAACACTCTAAAGGTTGCGCAACGGATGTATCTTGTGTATTCGGTGTAGTTCATTTTCTCCCCGGAATCGTGGGCGTGAAGTAAATACATGCGATAGGCTGCTATTTGATTTTGTACTTCGAACTCTTCTTTCTTCTTGTGATAGATGATGTCGGTCACCATACGCTGTAGGCTTTCTAGCGTCCTCCATTCCTGCATACTCAACGATGTACAACGACCGTCCATTTTGATGATAATATTTTGTGTGCCAAATAAACGTTTAAAAATTATGGATAGTCGGTTGGTTATCTGCCACTCTCTTAGATGAAAGGTCAAGCTCTGTATAGTCGGCATCGTCTCTGAAAGCTTCTGCCACTCGGTCGAACCCAGGACCACAGTGTTGCGTCGCCCGCCAATGGTCACCACGATCTTGTGAGGAGATTTAGGTGAAAACCCAACGGCTGCAAACTTGGACTGCTTGCTGTTCAGGAAGTAAACATCCGTTAGCGGCCCCATGTCACTGTAAAAACAAGAACACCCCTTATGTAGCACACTCTTTTTTTCATTCGTCAATTAACCACACATACTGAATGCGACTTACCTGTTCAGCTCTCTCGGAACAACTGGTAGAGCGGATCATGTCAATGCGCCTTCTAAAAAAAAAAAATACAAGAATTAGCAACATAAAATGTGTCAGAGTTATTCATGCATGATCATCCACAATTTGTATTAATACTAACCTTTAACGATATACATCTCTGATGTGTAGTTTGTGAGCACCCGCCAAGACTGTAGGTTCTTTTAATGATGTCATCGTTGTGATTAAAATCACTTATGCTGAATTTTGAAAAGAATTTCTCCTTGCGCAGACCTTGGAAGCGGTGGGATAGGTAAGCAACGACGTAATGGCCACAGGTAGTGCTGAAATCGCCTTGCAACCTTCTAGTGTTGTGAGACCATCTTGTACCACAACATCGATTTAAAAAATTTAGAATTTCCCCCGAAAGAGGTTCTATACCATAGCTATCGAAATATTCCCCCCGGTCGTTCTTTGCAACAAAGATGCAGATCCAATGTTTCCCTGGTTTCGTGCTTGGGTCAGTGTTAATGACAACTGCTATGGGAAGCTGTCTATTATACAAATTTATCGACGACAATTGGTCGCAAGCGTACACGCCTAAAAAGTGTGGTGTACATTTAGACAGAAGTCGGTGTATTTGCAGCGTATTCATGATACCAAAATGGTCCTGTTAGCATCAATTTCTATAGTGCGATGTACTTCTGCCATCACCAACAGGTTGATAGGTTCTGGAGTTTGATCTTTAAATCCTACACTTATAGACACAGTACCGTGTCGTTGCCCTGAAATGTAAGACTCGTTAGCGCTCATATCGGCTGTAAGATCAAACACCATAATGGTGTAACCGTGTGAATATTGATGTCTGGAAATTGAATGCCCCTCGTCCTTAAAGTGTATTCCGAGACCATCTTGAAGAGTTTGAAAACATTGGAGAAAGTGACCTGCATCAAAATCGGGCTGTAGGGGTTGTGAGGGAAAAGGCTGGCCGTTCACATACAGTTGAAACGAATTCATTTTAAAGTGTTGTAAATTGTATGGGTTTTTGTTAATGTTGCCGTTGTATGCCTGGTCTGCAACCATCGCCACTACCACTCTTCGAGGTATTTGCCCGATGAAAACATCGTTGAAAGTCATATTACTAACCCCCTTTGGAATGTTGAGAGCGTGAAATCCTACATCTTTGAGATGGTACTTTGCATTGTTCTTTGTTAACACAGCCTGATGGGCAAGTTTGATGGTCGGGGACGGCCTCACAGCTTTCAAAATCAGTCTAGCAGACTGAATCTCTGTGTAGGCTTTAAAGTCCTTTATATCCGAAAAGAGATGAAAGTTGGGTGAAGAGGGGGAGAGTTTGATGGTGACGCTAACATTGTTCAAGAGCAGATTTTCCTGATTAAAGAGTGCATTGGAAAGATTGCCCATTAGCTGTACAACTTTGCTTCCTTTGGTATAGTCGTTACGCCACTTAATTCCATCATTTGTTACATACGTGTCCATCATTCCTCCCTTGTCCTTTTTCCAGAGTGTGGACTCTAGTCTGCTGTTCATGACATCTTCCGAATAATTGAGTAACGTTTCAATGTAAGTTCTATAGGGGTAGCCTGGTTGAGGCATGGAAACTGTGACATTGTTGAGTGATACTTCCAATTGTTGAAACAAGGAATTTAGGGAATTGTTTACAAAGGTAACCTGTTTGTCCTCTTTCAAGTCGTTTCCACCGTCATCCACTATTCGCACGAACAGCTCAAGTACTACATAAGTCATATCGAGGTAATCGTCAGCATTGCCAGAGTAATGAAATGTGATGGGGGCATTTTTCATAAGTGTATTTTGTGGATTTAGAGAAATGTAACGGTACTCCTCCACGTTCATTTGAACGGGCAAGTCTTTAAAGATGTCTAGTTCCGAACTCATGTGCACCAACGATTCGTCAGCCATTATGAAAATACGTCTAGCACCTTACGTCTTCGGCGTTTAGTCTTAAACTGATTATATATTTCACCCTTCCTGCGCTTTAATAGACCCGTGCCTATCATAGAGTCTATCTTTACATCAGCTTTCCTTTTCAAGTTAGTTCCCGCCTCCTTCAATCTAGTCTTTAAAGATTCTTTTGGCGGTACCCCCGAACTTGCAACATCTGCAAGCACGTTGGCACCCATTTTCAATGCTTCTTTACCTATAGCTTTCACTCCGCTCTTGAAAAACGGTAGCACAGTTCTGAAAAGACCGCCGAGAGCAGAGAACAAGCCGCTACCCTTTTGATAACGCTTGCCTCTATACAGGTGAAAATCTTGATTGTATAATCCTCCTCCTGCCTGGTTTAAGTAATATCTGGTGACAGTATCCAGCTCCATTATGTCTGTTTCGGACGAAACGTTAGAACTATAGTAGAGGAAAGTCCGTCTACAAATGGCAAGAAATCTCCATAACCGTTCCTTAAATCTATATTCACGATTTTAAAGTCCTGTTGCATCAAAGGTACCCAGTTAAGTGGAATGAACGACTTTTCAATAGTCATGCAGGTGTTGTCACGTTTTTCATACTCTACAGAGACGCTTTCAATGACTTGCACAAACGTGTTGCCCACCACTTGTGGTACTATCAGATTACAGTAAATGAACATTTCGTAAGGGAAACCCATGTACGGATCTACAGGGTGTTTGCCAATTTCCTGTTCAACCACGTTTGTGTAAGGTTCGAACCCCATCATCTTGGCCAAAGATGGCGACAAAACCAGCACATGTATTAGGTTCTTTGACGTGGTTTTAGGAGGAATGTCAGGTTTTTCCTGCGTTTCTACCGTAGGAGAAGTGCCCGGTTTACGAGGGATTGGTGGTTTAGGATTGATAGGTTTTGGAGTTCTAGTAGGAGCAATATTTCTAGCTTTGTTTTTTAACGTTTGGTTCGCGCCTTCAGGGGGTTTAGTTTCTGTTTTCGATCTCCTAGAGGACTCAGCATTTTCTATATATCCTACATATTTGCTGCTGGGGATATGACTGTTCTGTGCGACTTTGATGTTGATGCTGGCAGTATTTTTGTTCTCGTTATAAATGAAAAAGTCTTCGACTTGCAAATTTTCACGTATAACTGAGTTGACAGCATGTACCAAATCCTTAGAATTGTGCACGATGCCATGTGGTAATTGTAAGTTAAATTTTGAATGTGTCACTGGTGCTACCATATTATACATTGTACCAATGATTTGATTTTCGTGATTTGTTACGTTATAGAATTTCACAGGGTACCTAACCTTTTGCAGTGCGACTTCCCATTCTCCTTGCAATACTATTCTCTCGGGTAAGATGTTTGAAAATCTGGAAGTTGTATTGTCAGTGAAATGGTCCATAGAGGCGTTACTCACGAGCGTGAGGGAAAATGGTTTTGTTCTAATCATATCGAGCTGATACTCGAACCCGGTACCCACGAGTTAAACTTGGCCGGATAACCTCTCCACTTAACCAAAAACTGTTTATTTCGACCGCGGCCTTTAGTGTCGAGTATTTTGTCTATTTTGAATGATGCCGGGGGAGCTACCTTTTGTATCTCCTCGGAGTAAAAGATACCGTCTATGGCCTCCCCACCCAAGTCCTTTAATTTATACACAACGGGGGAGCCGTATACCACCTCGTCAATCTGTAAAATTTCGTCCGTCCAATTTTGCTCGTACCCCTTGGCAAACTTCATTTTCTCCTTAGATATACGCACATGGTCTCCCACGTTAAATTTAACTTTACGTGGTTTGTCTGCATTCCGACCATAAAGATTTTCGTAAACATGCAAAATGTTGTCTTCATTGACATCCTTTGGAGCCATCTTTATGGACCTATGAAAGGAACTATTGTAAGACTTTAAAAGTGCAGGAAGCACGTCCACGTATCTATATGTATTTTTATGTGTGAAATATTTCCACATTTTCGTCTTTAAGGTTCTATTGAAACGTTCTACAACACTGGCTTTGACATTATTTTTTGTAGTGTAATACTTTACACCATGTTTGGTTAAAAATGTTTGAAAGGTTTTGTTGGTGAACTCCGTTCCTTTATCTGTTTGCAATATCTTGGGGGTACGATGAGCGAATATAGTTTTAAACGCTTCTGTAATTTCACCCCCTACTTTTGATTTTAATGGTATAGCCCAAGCATATTTCGAGAAAACATCAATAACCGTCAAGATGTAAACGTATGGTTTATTGTGCTCCTTTACGCCACTCATAATATTTAAATCCGCCTCCCAAAGGTCGTCCATGTTAGTCACGTGATAATTTCTGGTGGGGAACCGTTTTCTTATCGGTCTATGAAATGTATAACTATCCTGTGTTTGAAGAAACGACTCGATCTTAGATTTCGGTATACCTGTGGCCTTGCGAAGTTTGTCTGCAGTGCCAAAACCAGCATAGTGTTCAGGATTGAAATAGATTTTCTTCAGTGCGTTCATAGTTGTTCCCACACTTGTCTGCGAAGGTTATAAGACTTTTTTACTGGTAATCGGCTTTTATTTACTTTCGTCTTTGTCGATTTCTCTTCCTCCTTTACCTCGACACCATTGGTTTCAAGGTATGGTTCCCTCACTTGTGACTCGATACCATTGGTTTCAAGGTATGGTTCCCTCACTTGTGACATAAGATCGAGATAGTTGGCCAACTTATATTTTATCAACTGCCATTTTTCAGGGTGTGGTAAATGTGTACGCTGTAATTTATTCATTTCTCTGATGAGTTGGTTAAGTGATTTGTCCACGAGGTGAAGCTTTTCGACAGCTTTTGGCTGTGAAGCTAGTATAATTTGCTTACCGTGCTTCATTTAACTCAAATTTGACACGAGTGCACTACCGAGTGAAGCCAATATCGGGAGTAGAAAAGCAGGTAAAAAACCTCCTCTCTGTACAAGAATCTTTTTCTTTTCCTTTAAGGAAAGTCGTTTGTTAATTAATTTTCTCCAGCTAGCTTTATGCTTCTTTAAGCGTTTTAAACAATTTATAGGTAAACTAACATGACCTCTGCACACGTTGAGTACACACTCGGAAATGGCTTTAATTAGCTGAGGGTTAGCACTTTTCAACAGTTTTTGTCGCAAAATAGGTTTAGCCTTGGCTAGCACTGACAAATTTGCATGTTGCCTTGCAATCAGTGGGCTACTCAGTCTGGCAATGCTCATCCTGTCTATGTCTGTGATTAAATGACTGAAGTGTGATCGTTGCTCGTTTATTTAAACTCTCTGGGAAGCACACAAATAAAACCTTCAGAAAAGTGGTCAACAATTGGGTATAAAATAAGAAGGCGTTTCCCCTGGTAGGACGCCGGTTCGATACCTGTATTGATTTGGCGTGTACTGAGTGCAATCCAACACTAGATACCCGTGTGGGTTTTCAGTAGCTTTTTCAAATGCCTCTAAAAGAAACCTAGAGTTCTTTGGTTCGATCTGTTGACAAAGCCTATGAATTTGCATTTTATCTCTATTGTTTTTAAACACGACAATGTAGTTTGCATTTAGAGATATAGTTCGAAATTTCTTTCCTTGTGGAAACACGTTTTGTAATATGTAAATAATCCCGAAGCGTTTGTGATGTGAATCTCTAGTGAAAAAATTTGACACGTTTTCCCCGGAGGCTTGATACATTAAATCATCCAAAATAACTAAATCCCCCTCGTTAACAGTGTCCAAATCTGGTATACCTGCATGGGTTGCGAAGAACGGGCTTGGTTTAGGAGAATATTCTAATGGATGACACCACAACACTTTTCTCGCGGGTCTGTCAAACATTCTGTCTGCATTACTAATTAAATTTTTCACAAATGTAGACTTACCACACCGCGACGGACCTGCAATTAGCATAGTGCACGGGAAATTAAATTTAAAGTGTTGGTTAGTAGACATTGTGGGCGACTGATGTGATCTCATTTAGACACGCCTTCTTTTATACCCATACGGGTAGGAATCAAAGTTTTCACACTGCACACGTTTGTTGACCACCATCCTATAGGTTTTCACTGAAGACTCAGTTACCACAGTTCCTAGAAATTTCCTAGAAATCTGTGTGCCTTCAAGTACTACCGACATTGAATTATCCCTCAGCACGGTGTTCCTGATAACGTCGGAGTTTACATTTTCCAAATTCCCCGAGTTGAGGGTGATGCCTTTAATTTTACAGACAGAGTGCGTCTTATCTCCACACTTAACCTCTATGGTGTAACTTTTTGGACCTGTAGATGCAAATCTGCAAATATACGCTCCATCGCCGTACTTTTCTATTTCATCTGTCATACAGCCTAAAAATGGTCCCGTGGTTGGCATCCATTCCCCCGGTCTGTACGTGGCTATAACAGAATCTGTGTCGAAATAACACACGCGTTCGCCCAATCTCCTAAGGTAGGAATAGAGTTCGATTCTTGCATGGGCAGTTGTATATGCAGCTATGACTGTGTTACTAGTAAAATTCAATTTAGGATTCTGTTCGCAATGTTTCCACACCACATACATTACCTCCTCTGTAGCGGGCAGGTAAGACTGTACCTCTACACCTGGGTCATTAAGTAGGTCTATGAGCCTCGAATAATCTTTCACAAGCTCGCATGTGGACAAGTTATCTCTTTGGCCGTATTTTCCCCAAAAGGAGTTTAACATCAGTTTGGCCAACTCACGTCTGCCAGGATTGATTTCAATAGCGTCTTTATCCAGTGCCACGCCTTCTTTTTCCAAAAATCGTGCGATATACTCGTTTCTCATGGCAGGAGTGTCGCAGTCTTTGGGCCAACCGGAGGCTTCGGTTTTAATTTTCAGAAACTGATTCACATAGTCCTGAAAAAGCCCCTTTTCTCCAGTGATGGGGTTATAGCGTACCATGTCATATTCCCATATTTCATACACGTGAATCACGCTATAACCTTCCTCTAATGCGACTTTAATCTCGTCCACTACCCAGGTTCCTGTCATACATCTTTCGTCCTCTGTATGCGTGCACTCTGTCTGATTCTCCATCTCTGCACATGTTCGGCATAGCGGAAACATAAGTTTACCGTTAATGCGCGACGGCAGGACGGGGTGGTACAGTCTTTCTGGGGGAAGAATTTTACACTTTACAATACCGCCCTCAACATCTTGCAAATTTGGTAAATTATTCACATGAATTTTTGGGTGTCCAACAGGGTAAGCCTTGGTCTTATTTACGAACGGGTACAAACTGCACACATCATAGTAAAACATTTTCATATCTCCAGAGGCTTCGCAGTAGGTTTTCGTACAATTTGTACGTCCACCAAAGAAGGCATCTCGTGGATTGAGAGGTTCGGGGTAGGGAAAACTTTTGACAAATTCAGCCAAAACCCTATTGGTCTTAATCAAACCATTGAACTCACACTCCCACATCTCGGTCACGTTATACCCAGCATGCCTCATCATCTTCGTGACCTTCACGGTGTCCTCGTATCTGGAACTCATGGTCTGGTTGCCAGTGTTGTATAACCTTGAATTCCTATTCGGGTAACAACGTGTGCAACCGTGGTAGAAGCATCCATGAAAGAAATAGACACATTTCCCTTCTTCTTTGTACCCGTCCACTTTATGCCCTAAAACTTTAATTTCCCGACACCGATAAGCATGCTGTATGATGGTTGATTGCTGCTGTTCCAACCAAGACAGCCAGATACACGCTACCCGCGATTGCTTATCAGCTAAACGGTATCCTCCTGCGGGAATAAGTGGTATTTTATTTCTTGGCATGAACCGTTTCCTATATACATTCATGCATGCCTGAGCTATGGTGACGCATTCTCTAAACGGGTCAATACCGTTCTCGTCAATAAATTGTTTCCTAAATTTGGAAACACCTTGACTCAAGAGATAAACGTCAGTTTTACAGTAAGTAACCATTTCTTTTTTCATGTCAAAGACATAATTTGAGGACAACTTTTCATTATGCCACTGCTCGAAAGTCTTGCGGTCATCAACACTCATGCCATCTGGGCAGTAATATTTTTGCTCTGGTACAGGACCAACATACTTTTCGTTTTCCTTGGTGTTGAACAGGTAAGGAAAATAACCTTTACATTCAGGCAGTTGAAAGGTTTTTGAAAAGTGAGACAGTGGCATAGGAATGAAATTCAAAGAGTCTAGAAAAGTTACACTCTTATACTTCATTCTGTAAATTTTGCTTCCATTCATAATCAGTTCGGGGTCCCAATTTAGGGTGCCCACCATGTGTTTTAACAAAAACTGGCCATCATACGACCTCAAGTTGTGTGCTATGACAATAATGTCACGGGATTCGAACCCTGGTTGTGTGATGTGGTCAAACAATTCTTTTACAGGCTCCTTGTCGAATACCCATTCTTTAACACCACACTGTGTACAATAGGGCATCTTATGAGACTTGTCCACACACAGACCACAACTTTTATGCATTATACATAGATTAGGAATGTGTTCAAACACGTCTGTGGAATAAAGCGTGTTCTGAGTACACTCGAAATCTATGAACATGAACACGAAATTCTTTCGCAAATTTGGTGAATTGTACGGCCGAATGTAGCACTCGTGGTTGGCATTCACATGGACCTTACAAGTAACACAATAAATTTCTCCGCACTGGTGAGGAGTTTTCCTAAGCCTCATATTCACAAGTTTGTTACACAACGGGCATACTTTTTCCACGTCGCATACTGACATGGATTTAGGGTAATATTTCCCCTTAATCAAATGATTATTAAAACAGGTCTCCCCGTTGAAATCGCGATGACATGAATCGCATTTCACATACCTATCAAATGATGTTGGACACCTCTGTCGACACTTGACACAGTTTAGATCACACCTGTGAGTTTCTTTTTTATTAAGTGAGGGAAAATTACAATGTCGGCAATACCACTTACATTTGAATGCCCCGTGTAGGTTTACAATTGCATTAAAATGGCTGTCGTGGAATATTACGTCGATGTGTTTATCGGTGTTAATTTCCGACTTGTAGAGGACATTTTTACCATTATGACCACCAAAAACAGTGATAGGATACTCCTTTAGCGCTATTTCAAAGAGTTTCACGTCGTCAAGTGTAAACGGGCCATCGGTTTTGCCTATTTTCTCACACAACTCTACAGCTTTTTGTTTTTGCAGACGGTCATATCGCGTAATAGAACCATAATGAACATCCCCGTCAATTTTGGATTTGCACACTGCGATGGCTCTAGGTAGACAAAGATTGTCTTTGTTTTTAATTTCTATAATACCTTTGTTTTTACTACAGTCGTCGCAGCGTTTGTAACATGAACCTGATATTTCATTTGTCCAAATACACGAAATTTTGATTGCCCCTCCCAACAAAAATTCTTTGTTACTTTGCATTATTTTCTCCATTGATTTCAATACGGCCTCGGGGTTTACCTGATCAAACCTACGTACACTCATGTTAAAAGGTCTAGCAGGATTTTTGGTATCATGAACGGTTATTCCTACGAACCCTGGTTGGTTTTTTAGCAGATTGTCATCAACAAATGATAAATAATCATGAAACACTTTGGAAACCCATTGGTCAGGATCTGCATCTTTAGGCATCGAACTCACCATAATTTCAGTTTCAGAGTACCCAGAATAAAATTTTTTAGTTGCCCTCTGGCTATGGTTAATAATTTCGAAAGATGGTTGCAAGGTTGCACTTACCTGTGGCACAATGCTGTCAACAAGAGAAGGTGGTACACCATTTCCGGTAGAAGGCGAGCCAGCTCCGGTAGAAGACGAAGCAGTTCCGGTAGAAGACGAAGCAGCTCCGGTAGAAGGCGAGCCAGCTCCGGTAGAAGACGAAGCAGCTCCGGTAGAAGGCGAAGCAGCTCCGGTAGAAGGCGAGGCAGCTCCGGTAGAAGACGAAGCAGCAGGACGGTATGGTTCACCGTTTCCGGTCTGATCACTTTTGCTGGCCACACCGCCCGAGAAGCCACGTGTTCTCTTAAGAGTGAGCTTGCCCCCATAACGTGTTCTCTTGCGATGATCACAACTTTTCTTTTTGTTGACGAACTGTTCTAAAACCGACGTGAACCCTTCAACTAGACTCCCAGTACCGGAGTTTCCGTTATTCCTCGAAGACTCGGGCCCCTGGTCACTGATGGAAGTGTTTGTAGAAGATTGATCGGCAGAAGATTCGTCTCCGTAGTTGACAACCTTGGCAGACATGATTACCACGTGATATAAGCATCTTTCGTCGCGATTGAACTTTTATAGACAACAAAAGATAACGCCCACACCCAATAGACAACAAAGACCACGCCCACAACCAATGAGAAGGTGAGGTTTCTACTGCGCATGCATAACCCTACAGCCAATCGTCGTACAAATGGTGGGGGAAGGTTTTTTTAATCTTCCATCGGGTACGCGGTGTGAGTTTGCTAGAAGAAGAAAAAAGAATCCCCTTGTTTTTGACTTTTTTCTGTCACTGTGTGTTAGTAAGAAAACTTTTAGTTGGCTCTGTAAAGAAAAACCCACACATATTGTTTTTGACTTTTCTAACCCTGTGTGAGAAAATACAGAGTTTTAGTTAAAAAGAATATATACAAGTTAAAAAGAATATATACAAACGAATAAGAAACAATCCATTGACTCGGTTTTTTAGAAGAAGAAAAGATGGCCTCCGAATTCTTTTATAAACACGCGTGAACAAAGCATGGAAATACAGAAAAAGAAACTTTTAGTTGGCTCTGTAAAGAAAAACCCTCACATATTGTTTTTGACTTTTCTAACCCTGTGTGAGAAAACACAGAGTTTTTGTTAAAAAGAATATATACAAACGAATAAGAAACCACCCATGTCGATGTGAAAGAACTTTTATTAACAATGTCTTTTCCCCCGAAAGAAAGAACTTTTAAATGTCTCTGAAGATAGGATTTTAGAAGAATGTTTTTTGTTTCCTTGTGAAAATAATAGCTTTTTAGAAATACAGAGAAAAAGCAACGTGAAAAAGAAACTTTTAAAATACCCACATATTGTTTTCGACTTTTGAAAACACCGTGACAACTCCCATGTGAGGGAACAAAAAGCATTGTGTGGTGTACAGAGCGAGCCAACGTGTTAAAGAACTTTTTAGTTTGGCTCTGTAAAGAAAAACCCACACATATTGTTTTTGACTTTTCTAACCCTGTGTGAGAAAATACAGAGTTTTTGTTAAAAAGAATATATACAAACGAATAAGAAACCACCCATTGAAGACCGAATTCACGCAAAAGCATTGTGCGGGCGGCGAACAAAGCGAGGCGGGCGGCGAACAAAGCGAGGCGGGCGGCGAAAGCGAGCGGTGGGGGGAGCGAGCAGTGGCGAACTGCCAACGCAGTGGCGGAAGGGCTCTCCATTTTTTTACAACGTAATTAATTGATCACACACACTTTTTTCGGGAGATTTAAATCCAACACTCGATCAAACAGAGATTTTCCTATCGCTTAATCAAACAGAAATTTTGATATCAATTCAAATTGAGATTTTGATATCAACACCCCACCCCCACAACACCCACACCACCACCACAACCCCCACCACCACCACCCCCACCAACACCACCACCACCTCCCACCACCACCACCTCCCACCACCACCACCCCCACCTCCCACCCCCACCTCCCACCACTTTTGATATCACCCCCCACCCCTTTTGATATCAATTTGATATAAAAATCACGCGAGGAGGGATATATACTACTTCCGCGTAACATTCACACTCATCAGTTCATCTTCCATTAATGAGTCAAGATGAATTTGTAAGTATGCAAGGTAGCTGTTGCTCATGACTTGCTGGCGGGTAATACTGCTATTCGATACATTTGTTTAATTGTATGGAACATTAATATTAGAGTAACTGATCCACGCTATCTAAACACATATTGTTGGCTTCCTACATCAAAACAATAAGGTATACGAAGCTGTTTATTCACATTGTCTGTTGTGTCAGCCATAAAGTTTTGATAATACTTGGGACAGAAGAAGAAGCAAACAATCAATCACACCACTTCCACGTGGGTCCCTTTGATGGCCCGAAGAATGTCCAGCCTGTACTCAATTTCCATCCAGATCCGCTCCAGCATGTCCGGAAGGATGTTTTTTTTTCTTTTAACAGTGTTTAACGTCTGTTTTTACTACTGAGGCACCACAGGCAGTGAACAATGGTGATACACGAAATGAAATGATATATTCGGGAAGGATTTTTTAAGGAAGGAAACGATCCAGGCCTAAGTTTAGGGTACCTCCCTGGCATTTGCCAGTTATGAGGATTGAGGAAAACCTGGAAAAAACCTCAGTCAGGAAGGACGGTCCTGGCGGAATACGAACCCCAGACCTCCCGCTCACGAGTCCGCGCCTAAACGACCTCGGCCACCCTGGCGATCGGAAGGATGGTACCAATCGCTTCTATAATTCGGGTACGGAGGTCTCGAAGGTCCCGCACCTGAGTGGCGTACACTCTGTCCTTCACTTAGTCTCAGAAAAAATTGTGATGTCAGGGGAACATGGAGGCCTGACAATTGACTCGTGTGGACTTCTTGGGAATACCTGGGGGACATTACCTACCTGTCCTTTGGAGGCACGCCGTCCATCCCCCTCCATGCTGTTTCAATACGCTCCCAGTGTTCAAAAACTGTCTGTGCCATGCTTTTATGCTCTTGGAGCTGGTGGTGCTTTGTTGACGTAATTTCCTTTGCACCATACCAATGGATTTGAACTCTGAGTCCATAACACAACCTGTGCTTTCTCTTGAACTGAAGCCATTTTCGCGCGAACGGAAAGCACAACACGCGTATGTCTGTGAAAAATCAGGGAGCAATTTCAACTCATGTGTACCCACTGGACAAGTCAGATCTGGTAAAAAGAATAATTTAATATGATTAAAACGGCCTGAACTTTGCTAACGGTGTATGGTTTCATTTAGTGGTCATGTTTCGACCTACTGAAGTACAGAAAAATCCAATATACAACTTTATGTTGCGTGGTGCGCAGTAAATGCATATAAACCCCCAGATATCAGAAGAAATGAACATATATATGAACTGATGCATGTGAATGATTATTTTCTAAAATGTGTGAAATGTCAGAAATGTGTGGATGTAGCGTGGCACGACGTAATTACTTCCATTGTAATTGTAGTTACAATTTCGAGAACTTGAATCAGTAGCGCGGATATTGCATACACTTTGCCGGGAGTTACTGCTCTGACTGCCGGCCCGCCAAATGCTGTGAAACGGGAGACAAAACCATGAAAGACACAGTAGTTCATCTCTCAAAATTTCTAGAGTCTAACCACAGTATCCCCAACTCTAAAATAGTAAAAAACCTGAGATACGTTATCAGTTGCCCGTGAGAGAATTTATCTTTTCACTTTACCTTATTGCTTACTAACTGTAATTATAATAAAAACGAGACAGAGGAACTGTTGAGAATTTCTTGCTTCTAGAAAGGAGGCTCTAATTGCAAAAACCCAAATCTCTAATAGCATCACTCAAAACCACATGGCCGATTCGCCCCTACACTGCCTTGTGATCTGCCCTGAATAATACGCTCTTAAGTCGTTTTCATTTCAAATCATGCACTGTGGTTTAGAAGATAGTAAAGGAGCTAATTAATGTTTCAAAACGTTGACTGCACTGTAATCGCAGAGGAGAAACAGAACTCATGAATCCTAAAAGCGCATAACATGACGACAATGGCCAGCAAGCCAATATATAGTTATTTGTTGCACAAAAAACTCAAGACTCAGGAGAGAGAAGGAAAAATAGGGGAAGAGATACGTCATTGATTTAGTGTTTCATTAGAAATGACAATAGCTTTCTCTTTTGGTATTGCTTACTTCTCCCCTCCCCCGATTTGCTCTTGACTATGGAAATTCAGTATTAAAGGTTTGCCTTATTAATATTATCACCAAGGTTAACACAGCCCAAGAATGGCTGGAAACCTGGTGGGCAGATGTTTCGAAAAGCTATTATTAATGAAGGTATATAGTTGTAAACCCGCTTTCTATTCTGAAGGTTACCAAGCAGTGGTTTGTTACGCGTGGATAAAGGGTATCATTCGGAGCACGACTGAAATGCTCGGCTGCGTTTGCCCCAGGAGAAAAATCTAGGACCTATTAAGATATTGACATTGATATTAGTCAGCAGGGCTCAAGATGAAATTTTCTTAGAAGGAAATAACGGGGGGGGGGGGGAAGAAAAAAAAACACTTCTGAAAAGCTAGTACGTATTACTTTTTTGATTTTATTAACACTGAAATGTTCCATAAATAGTTTAGTTTTGAGAGATATAATGTTACAAACAATTGTACTGTTCTGTTGTCACCCTCAGAACTTCTATTACTCATTAATCTTGGGGACCGGCTACACAAGTTGATAGAGTATAATGCTCTCTCTGTTTTGTTTTTCTCAGTTGGCATAAGTGACTTGAACGGTAGCGATTGTTTGTCTATTTCAATCTCACGGTTTCTGAATAGAGTGGATATTCATAAGGATAACATTTTACATAATTGTTATTATTCTGTGCGCAAATTTCTTTTAGTCTTAACCTATTTATGAAATAGTCCTATACCCCTATTTGACTCTTCTCTAATCGACATTACTGACTATGAGATTGCAAGATGACTTAAAATTAAATATTCATAATACATATATACAATCATTAGTAGGTACACTTTTTATGCTAAGTTTAAGAAGGGAATTGTGACATCACTTATGACAAATTTTAAAGAATTATCTAATTCTCTTCAAAAATTTTTTTTTCATTGGAGTCAGAGAACCATTTAAAAACACAGGTTGTCGAGGTCTTTAAGGTCCGCCACGAGTGGCCAGGGTCATTAAAGCGCGGATTCGCGAGGGGTAGGTCCAGAGTACGATTTCCACCAGGACCGTCTTCCCTGGCTGGTTTTTTTTTTTCAGCTTTTCCTCAGTCCTCATAAATATCAAATGCCGGGAAGGTACCCTAAACTTAGATCTGGAACTTTTCCTTCCATAAAAATATCCTTTCCCAATTTATCATATCATCAGTGGTGCCGCAGTAATAAAAATAGGCGTTTACACTATTCAAAAAAACGTCGTTAAGGCACGGATCGAAAGCGCGAAATCTAGGGTTCAATTCCCACCAGCACCGCTCTCCCTGATTGAGCTTTTTTCCAGTTTTCCTCAATATTCCTCACAAATAGAAAATGCCAGGGAGGTACTCTAAACATAGATTTTTGTTGTTAATTTGGTTTATTTACGGACGCTCTTTAACATTTCAGGTCATCAGCGTCCCATTCAATTAAAGGCGAGAAACGACCGATACATTTTGTTCACAGGCCTCTTTTTTCAGACATGAGGTTCTTGTGCCGTAAATCTACGACACGGGACCCACGACTTTACTTCCTTTCGAAGGAAGTTATTCTTAGGATATTTATGCCCGAAAAAATCCATGAATCCTGGCCCGAATTGAAACCACGATCTTGGGTCTACGAGGCAAGTATGGTTACCACTAGGCTAGGTGCTGTCTAAACATAGGCATGGGATGCTTCCATTCTTAAAAAAAAATCCTTTCCCAATTTATTATTTCATCTTATTTATCACCAGTATCCATCACCTTGATGCTTCAGCAGTAAAAATGGGCGCTAAATATTATTTAAAATAGAGAGAAAGATAATTATTTTGCAGTTATGTATTCCTTTCTCCGTTACCATCTATACAATCACAATTACAATGTGCAACATACATTTGCAGTGCTTCAAACGTGCATCTCTCCGATTATCAGGAAAACAAATCTTAAATGGGGAATAATCTCCGCTCCACATCGCAAAAAATGAAAATAAAATACAACTTTGTTGAGAAACGCAATGGCGGTTAGTTCTGTTTTACTACTTAATACCACATGCCTATTTCAAATCTTCAATAACCACAATTTTCTCCCCAAAATCGTTTACATTTTATATCAAGGGTCCAGTAACCGGTGTCCGATTAATTGCTTGATTAGAGCTTTAGGAATATGATGATTTGAAGTTTCTAAATCTTTAATTTTATTAGAAATATGTGCAAACTTATTATGCATGAACTGAAAATCAATGCTTCTGTTGCGACAGTTATTTGCAGAACATGCACTGTAGACAAAGGCGCCAATTACTTTCAAAGCTGTATTGTAATGTGACTAACTAGTGGCCTTCATTTGGACGTGTGACCGGCTTAAAGGGAATTTGCCTACCCTGCTTATAATGGATTCTGTTCTCCCCTCCAGTTTCCCACCTCTCCCTGTGCCGACACGAAGTCTTTGTGCTGTACAGGAGTTGAACGTTGTGAGATCACATGTTTCACGTTTGTACTGTGTTAATGTAAGATTTTTTGTGCTTCAGTGTAGAGAAGTCAGACGGCGATTTATAGACAGATTCCCTGCTGTTCGTGCGCCTCACAAAGAAACAGTTCATAATCTTGCAAATAGATTTAGGGAAACTTGATAAGAAACCGAAAGTAAAACGACCTGTTCTTACAGAGGAAACACTCGATGACATCGGAGAAAAGTAAGAACGAAGTCTAAAGAAATCTGTGAGGAAGCTTGCACAGGAATTTCGCAAACCTAGGCTTGAAATACCAATAAACTTTTAAAATTAAAACCTTATAACATAATTATAGTTCAGGAATTGCATTCACGCGATAATATGAGTGGAGTTAATTTCTGCAATTGGGTGTTAGATAATGTTAAGGTTCCCTCTATTGACCGGCCTTTAATCTGATCTTTTACGAACGAAGAAGCATGGTGATGCTTACATTGCCATCTAGCGACACATAATAATAGATGCTGGAGTGCAGAAAAATCCAATCTTGTAAACAAAACGTCATTGTATGACCCAAAAAAAAAAAAAAAAAAAAGGTGTTGTGCTGAGAAATCTATACGCTTGAATTGAAGGAGCTATTAATATCCGACTCTACCGGCAAATGTCAAGCAAATCAGTTACGCCGGCCATGCTCGGTATATGTATTGTGGTACGAGCAGCCATTTACTGAGCTATGCAAAGACACGCGCACTCCAGCACAGGACAGTTAAACTGAGCCCACAGTACTCCTTTCCAACGGTGCCGAGGATTACAATCTTACTCATGAGTACACATTGGATTTTAGGACAAATGCTTGTTTTGTTTCTTTAGGAGAACGACAACATAATTATTAATATTTTTGTTTCATAAAAATTGAAAGCTGTTCATAGAGTTTGATAGTGCCCTAAAATGCCTTAAATGAATGTTAGAGCCTAATTTTTTAATATTAAGCTTAAAATGGCTAAATCAATGTAAAGTTTCGCTTTTACACTATTTATTCACATACTCAAACATATAGACAATACTAAATGTCAATTATGTTGGATTAACACTACCAGGAAATGCAATAATAGGTGGAACGTTGTATTTTTGTCAAATAAAATTTCAACAAAAATGCTGTATAAAGGTTAGTTTGAATGTCTGCTAACCTCTTTCCCTCTCATTATTTGTGTTGAGAAGTGTGATGCGGTAGGACGTTATTCTGTGCAGTTTAATATGCTAAAAGTGCAAAATCAAGGCTAATCCGGCAATGGCTGACAGAATTACCACACTTCACTTACAATGGAAAAATAATATTCTGTGAGATTTGTAATAAGCAGATATGTACCAATAGTTAAATATATTTTTATGAGTGGGTCGATTTAACATTTATACGTTTGACTGAATTGAAATTCTTTTAAACACAGCTACACTTTAAGTTTCTAAAATTCGATAGTTAAAGTATTTAGCGTCATTGAAACTTTGTTATTCGAACCAAGTAATCGCATTTTGTTATACGCCAATATAACATTTAGAATTTTAAATCAATTCACTTCGACAATTTTTAGATTTCGTAAGAAAAGAAGTACCCCCTGAGGCGGGAAATACAGGAAAAGTTCAGCAGAAAAATGAAAGCAAATAAACTCGACTGTCACAGCATGTGAGCGATAAAATATTTGTTGTATAATATTTGTAGAGATTATATTACACAAATGCTTATAAAATTGCAGATTTGAGTATGATTTATTACTTGAAGATGGCATCCTTTGTATATTTTTATTGTGTTATGTGCTGTAACAATAATGCTCTTCATACTATACCTATATATTACAATTTCAAATATACACATGCTATAGAAAACATTCTCCCATTGCAGAGTCAAAATATCTTTTCCATATTTATTTATTAGATACTTTAATTCAGTTATATGAATCTCTCTGTAACAGATCGTGCAGTACAGCAGAGCCACCAATAAAACGAACAGGTTTCACCTGCTTGTCAAATGTTGAGCCCAGATTCGATTCCGACGGGGGAAAGTTGTCTAAGTATGTTTTTCCGAATTTTTCCTTCACCTTGATAAAGAAAAATGACACGGAGGTTAAGGCAACAGCTGTCCCACACACAGAGAGAACGTATGCTTTATCATAAACATTCTCTTTTACAGAAGAAGCTGCAACTTAAGCAATATTATCCTTCAGGCCAAAACATAAGTGACCGCTTTACCATTAAGCTTTGGAAGCAGGTACCTTTCCCTATTCAACTGACCTTTAAGGCATATAACCAGTGATAAAAAAAACTTGAAGAGTGACTATAGATACTTATCTTCTGTTGTTTCACATTTCATAGTTGAACTATAGAATACTTTGCCGTCAAGCAGGAGCTGCGTGAACTAAGCGAATTCCTCAGCAAGTAGAATAAATTTAAAAATGAATATAAAATCCAAATTATGGCCTTATTAATTAATGAGATAAGTTATGACATTACTGTGTGTTAATAAGCATGATTACACTTAAGCTAAAAAAAAAAAAAAAAAAAAAAAACCGAACTTGATAAATTAAAGGGGATAAAATTAGAATTATTGCAATCTATAAGTATTACAAAGGAGAAACCACATTTTTAGATTTTTTAATATTATTATTGAGATTAAATGACAAACATTAGTAGCATATCATTAATTAAATGAAAAATATGACCACTGATGGACAAAGTTACTCTATGTGAGATTATTACAATTTTGAAATATAACCATGTTTATTAACTGCCTCTTGGTATCTTAAATTCACTAAAATAGAGAGAAACAACAGAAAGTTTCCAGTTACATTGTGTATTTAAGAAGATGTTCATATGTTTCAATAAAACAAAAACATGTTACTATTTAAAAACAATTACAATTAACTTCGCAAATATACATTATCAACAATATACAATCGAAGTTTCATAGATTTTCATTGGATTTGAAGTTTAATTTAAATGTTAGTAAAAATATGTAATGCAAACGTTTCCTGAATGTTATAACAGAGCGCTCTTTCATACAAATATAATAATTCTGAAACACATATTAGATTAATATTTCACATTTCCTGTCTTCACGACAATGCTTTTGTTAAAAATAAAACACATTGCTAATAGTCCGATTTCCCTAAATTTCAGAAAACATTTTTTATTCAAATGGAATATATCAAGTTTTGTTGTGAAACAAGTATTGGTGCCGCTAAAGCGATTTTTAAATTCCACGTTTCAGGTAAACCTCCTCCACTCCTAATGACCCGATTTCCCTGATTTTCAGAAATTATTTTTCTAATTTTACTAAAATGGTAGGTATATTATTAGTTTCGTTACCAAAAATAAATATGGTGCCGCTAGACAAATTTTTAAATGTCAGGTTTTAGGTAAACCTCAAATCCTAATAATTTGATTTCGCTGATTTTCGGAAACTATATTTTTTAATTTATTTCAATTATATATATATAAGAGATTTGTTGAGACAAACAAAAATTTGGACTGCTACAGCATTTTTAATTTTCCGCTTAGTTTCCCACACCCTCAAAGGTCCAATTTTGTTGGTTAACGACCTCGAAAAATAGTTTGTTAATTGATTATTATATGCGGAGTTTCGTTTGTGAAAAACAAACTGCGACCTATATATATATACACGCATATTTATATAAATTATTTTCATTATCATTTTCGGTGCTAATAGGTTGGTTCGATGGACATTAGAATAAAATCGGACTTCCCTAATAAAAATTATAACAATGCAGACAAAGTAATCAATTGTCGATTAGCACCAACCTCAATGTTAACCTTAATAAAGGCAGAAGGAACAAGGACAACAGTCAGTGAAGCTTATCGAAGACGAGAGTAACTCAACATCCGCGAGAAGAATTTCGAAAGGTCAGATAAGATGTTTCCATATAAAATGCATTTGAAACGCTCGTCTATAGGTCGTGACAAACATTAACCTGTTGAAATGTAACGGTTTTCATTGAATAATGCGTAATTCACGGACAGAGCTCATTTACATCTCAAATGAATAGGAAAATAACAGAATGCTAGGTTTCGGGGTGGTCTGTTGCGAGGGGACAGCATTAAACAAGAAACGTCAGCTGAACATTTGTATTAGGTTCACTATAGTGATATTTCACTGCATTGCTGCAAGAAAATTTCGTTCACTACCAGAAAAAGCAGTTCCCTTGAGCTCCCCATTCTCCAGATCTGAGTCTATCACACTTTTTTTCATGGGGGTTATAATGGATTACTTTTTCTCCATGAGACACGCGCAACGGCCGGTCGTTTGGTTCAAGCTGGTACCAACGGCTTTACTTCTCTTCCGAAGGAAGTCGTACAGTTTTACATCCGAAAAAAATCCATCGACCTTGGCGCAATTAAACTGGCGATCTTGTGTCTACGAGGTAAGTATGGTTACGGGCGATTATATGAATTCGGATGGAAAATTAGCACCAATGACGCCATTTAAAACCTCATATATTACTACAACATATCAAGACGAATGTTTTAGTGAAATGTTACGTCCAGGGTCTAATAGTTTTCATGCAAAGATTTGCCAAAGTTGCCTTATTTTGTTATTGAAATTTATCACCGGGCTACTTGCTGTGATCGTTGGTTTAAATTAATTTAAAAATGGGAGCTTTCACCAACGCTACGAACTGCATTATCAGTGTACTGAGAGTGTCTGGAGAGGCAGAGGACAGAGCAGTTAGATGTGGAAGGATGTAGCAGTTGAGAGAGTTGTGGCGCAGACGTTGTTTGTTGACCAGATTGCAAGTCTTGCTTATTTGAAAACCTCTTTCTTGTTTAATTCACTGAATGCTGGTCTACTTCTAAGGCCTCTGTTCTAGCCAGGTTAAAATGCCCTGTTTTTGTAATTACTGCTGTATTTTCAAATTTTATTCCATGGCAATTTTGAGTGGTATGTTCCGTAATTTTTCTGACTGAGCAAGACGTAAATGTCATTTATGTTGTAGAGATCTTCCCGTCATGCAAATGTAAGTATACTTTTCTACAGTTGCATGGACCTTTATACAAGGGCTGTTAAAAAAGACTGAGAGTAATTTTTTCCCCCATAGTTTTCTTGATAGTTACCTGTCTGTGTCAGGAACATTTGAAAAGAGCGGGGTTTTACGTGCCATATTCATAGGCGGCAGCACTGTCATACTGGTTGGTTGGTAGTAATGCTCTGTGTTGTAGATCCTACTTGTATTTCGCATACCACAAAATGGAGGTGGCGTGAGAGGAGCAATAAAGAGCTATGAAACTCGTGAAAACTGCAGCGCGTGTGACAAAGATGTACTATCTCGTGCAAAAGTGTTTAGGTAGTTCAAGGACTTCAAAGAAGAGAGCGATTTTCCGTCGTTAAACAAGACGGGTCTGAAGTTTCGGTCTCTTCTGTGAACAGCTGCTGCGATTGTCCGCGAGGACCTGCGTATAGTAGCACATAACTCAGTGAAGTTTTGGGAAGTTCATAAGGCAGTTGGCAGTGCCTTTGCAATTATGCATGATACTCCCCATAGGATCCGTGTTTGTGCCCGATGGGTGCCACACCTGTTGACTCCTGAACAGAAGGCTTTGCGAATGGAGACGTGTCATGTGCTGCGTCTCTTTTGTTGAAGGATGGGATACTTTTAAAGGACATTGGCAGTGCTGGAATTTGCTGACAGATAGGCAGGAGGAGGGAGTAGGTATGTTTTTTTTTTTTTGTTGATTTGGTTTATTTATGGACGCTCTTTAACATCTCAGGTCATCAGCGTCCCATTCAATTCAGGGCGTGAAACGGCTGACAAATTTTGCTCAGAGGCCTCTTCTTTCAGGCTTGAGGTTCTTTTTCGTGCCGTAAATGTACGAGACAGGACCCACGGCTTTACTTCCCTTCCGAAGGAAGCCATACTTAGGATTTTTACGCCCGAAAAAATCCATCGGTCCTGGCCGGGTTCGGACCCACGACACTTGGGTTTAGAAGGCAAGTACTGGTTACCAGAGTAGGTGAGACAGTTCAGACCGAAAGACGACAACCAGGAACATGACTCACACTTTTTTAAAATTACTTGTACATATATGTGAGGGAAGTAAGTTGTTTATTTTTGTATTGTTTTCTTTTCTGTTTATTTTATTTTAAGCATTTAATATTTCTTCTATTATGTATTTACTTATATATTATCTCTTTGGAGCTATATGTTGGTTTGTGCAATTCATGTATTTTTTAGTGTATTGGGAATGCAAGTATGGTCCCAGGACCCGTGTGACATGGGTGAGTTAAATTTGTAATAAATATATTTTGTAAATGAATTCACTGCTGCTACTACTACATTACTGGAATCAATTATAGTGTTAGTTTTACTACATTATTATGGTTCTGAAGGAGAACAAGCAAGCACAGTGAGGTATCGCCAGGTTCTTCTACCTCGCACTACTGTTACAGGAGCATACTACACGTCAATATAGGCTATACTGAGAAAGCACATTGCAAAGACACGAACCACAAATTCGTTAGGATGGTTGGAGACTTCATTCCGACAACGCACACGCCGCGAATCAACGCTTCACTAAAGGTAAAGCTCAAACACTGAACAGTGCTCAAGAAATATGAGGCGATTCTGAAAGACCTGACCCAGAAAGGCCTGCATCATGTATTCGAGGACTGGCAGAAACGCTGTAAGAAGTGCATTCAAATACAGGGGAAATGCTTTGAAAAACATCATATAACATTGAAATAGAGTAATAAACCGCTATGAAAACAAACCAGTCTCAGTCCTTGATCAGCACTCGTACATTCCTGTGGAGCTGAGAGAATCCCTTGAGTCCTTCACGGAACACAGTTACTGACTCTGGTCTTTATATATATGAAACATTTTGGATATATACCATCGGTGGGACCACGAAATCCACTCTTGTCTCGAGCGCTTCCGCAGCTGCAGGGAGTTACATAACGAGTTGACCTTTCTCTCGTAGACGCACTCAGCTGATTTAGATCGCCTGTCACACTTGCTACGAAGACCACGTCTGACCTCCGCTTTGTGGCATTCGCTCCCATCAAAGGTGTCATGTAAATAAGCTTGGAACTGGTTATACTAAGTTTGTGACACAACGTTACGCATATTGTATTACGTGCATGCCTCTCTTGATTGAAAGCGCTCTGGATGGACAGCAAATAAAAAAGTAAAGTGTTTCGAACTCTCAAGAAAGCATGCCTTAAGAGATTCAACTTATTTTCTTTCTCTTTTCCACTTAAGAAAACCAAATAATATAACATAAGTAGGAGGAAATTAAAAGTTTCGCACCACCCCAAGTAACTTTTGAAGTATGTGGTTCAGTGACATAAAACTCTTTTGTGTTTGGATAGTCGTATACTTAAACCTCAAAAATGATATTATCGATTTTTTCTAATTCCGGTTCCAACTCTCTTATTTTAAATGAAATACCCAATATATTTTTCCATTTTCATATATTGCTCAACAAGAGCTTTTCAAAAAGTGCCCGCATTAAATACTTCTGTACAAATTTATTGTTGCTAAATCAAGAAACAAAAAACTGTTGTGAATAATAAAATGCTATTCCTAAACAAACACAAAACAAAACTGGCTCAACGTTTGAATTTTGTATTCAAACTGATACGCCTCAGCTGCTTAACAACATGCTAGTCGATCACATTAAGCATTTAAGGAATGCTTTAACCACACCTTAGGAATGCCCTGCACTGCTTCCATTATTCAGTAGTCCAGATCTTCTAAATTGTCGAGTCTTCCTGGATATACTACTAACTTCAAATGGCCCCACAAAAATAAGTTTAAAGGCGACATATCTGTAAAGGCTGTTTATAAAGAATGACCATACTTTTTTGACCACATACTTTTACTCCTCCTCATAATTTTTAAGATACTTCTAAGAGTAGTTCAAGTGGGATGAAATGCATCTGCCCCAGCGTTTCTGCCAGTCTTCAAAGATATGCTGGAAAACATTTTGTTGACGGGTCCTTCAGAATCGCCTCAGCAACCTTCACCACAGCCTCTGATGATGGAAAATCCTCTCTCGAAGGTGTATGTTCAACTTGGGTAAAAAGAAAAAGTCACACAGGGCTAAATCTGGACTATAGGTAGGGTGAAGGATACATTTCGAATGAATTTTTGTGAGATATTCAGCAACAACATTTGTCATTAACGACCGTGCATTATCGTTATGCAGCACCCAACTTGTTGCACGGAAACAAGAACATCTCTAAAGCATTGCCCGGTTAGTTGCGTGTGCAGGTGACATGCTGGTAAACCATTCCTTGAATGTTGAAAAGTAAATGACCACAACTTTCCCGGCAGAAGCGACCGTTTTAGAGATTTCCACATTCACTCTGTTGCTCTCAGGATCGAAATGATGTAGCCATGTTTCATCGGCAGTGATTACCTTCATAAGAAACTCAGCATCTTACTGTAACATCATCTTTAATTGCATGCAAACCTGTACGCGACTGTCCTTTTGTTTGGGAATCAGTAATCTTGGAACCCACCGTGCACAAACACGTCTCACGTACACTTTTCAGTTATCAACGTGTAGGTGGAACCCGTGAGTTTTTCACAATTTATGAAGGCGTTCTTAACGTTCGACGATAACATTAAGAACAGCAATGGCAGCAGGAGTGTTAAGGGGAGGTGATACCCCCTATCTTCGCAATGCAAGAACCGCCAGTACTAGATTTGTAAATTTAGTAGCACATTATTGAACATGTTTTGCATCTACTGGCTTTTAATTGCATTAATATATATGAAATATATTTTATAGATGTGTTATGAATTACATATATTTTTATACATTTTAGAGGATTTAATTTAATAATTACCACAATAATTGAGATAGAAGTGCCAAAAAGGTCAGTAGATTAAATATACTTGTGCAGCAATCTGATAAAAATTAATGTTCCTACCATAAACACTTTCTCAGTTATAGGTACCAGTATAGCTTAAAACAGGTTTGTAAAAAAATTGAAACAAAGAAAACCACACAATACTGCCACATGCATCACGGAAGTTGCATTTCACAAAATTGTTCAAAGCTCTAGACAGTAAATTCCAATGCATTATATGGTTACCACTTGTTACTGTATCTTCTGGGTCAGTTATTTCCATACTAACATTATATGCTCTAGAACTAGAAAACATCTTTCTTCTAGAGGTGATTACATCAGCTGATTCAACATGTGACCCACCTAACCTAAGCCTATGACTATCTTCAATGTTTTACACTTGCCACACTAATATTACTTATAAGTATATGTACATTATTTATAGGATTTGTTTTACCTCTTCCAGGATCTCCTTTAAGCTTTTTGAATAAACGTTTATCTCTTGGCGTTTTGCACGCTTTTCCAGTTGGTTTGAAAACAAAACTAATAGGAAACGCAACAAGAAACTGGAACAGTTAACAATCTGCGAGCATCCATCAGTATGGGTTATGAATAAACATCCCTACACAGAAAAAAATTATCTAAGTCTAGGAATTTCAAAATACCACTGAACTATTTTGAAGTAAGGTATTACAACACAAAAAGGGGGGTGTCACCATGTTACACATTACTTTTAAATGACATTTAATCATTCTTTAAGACTGTTTTGACATAATACTACCTGATATATTACGAAGTAAATTATTAACAATGTAAATATGCAAAAGATAACATTTTTGACCACATTCACATCACCTCCCCTTAATGTTTTCTTCCGTTTGAGGAAAAACTGAAATTTCGAGTTACCTTCTTTGAAATTTATTGTTTCCATTCTTTAAACATTTTAAACCATCTTCTAGCTGTGCTATAGGAAAGAACAACCTCTCCACAGGCCTCCTGTGATATTGTATAGGCCAGCTGAAGATTTGCTGAGACGATAGTAAAATTTCAGAGCAGTATACGGGGGTAGGTCCATAAGTTTCCGGCCTCGCCGATAAGGATTATCCCTTTACAAAACCCTTATCTGGTGTCATACTTTATCTGTTAAGTAAATAATTGCAGCTGTAGCTTCCGCTCCGCTGTGTTCAGTTATTCAGATATAGTTGCATAAAGAAGGCTATGTGTAGAAGATTGTGACATGCTCAAAATAAGTACAGAGCTATTATTAACTTCTTCACAAAGGCAGGTCTTACTCCAAATGAAATTAAACAGCGATTGGACGGTGTATATGGGGAAGCATCCACCTTATATTCTTCCAATGGGCCAAACTTTTTCAAACTTTTTGGATCGAGAAAGCATTGAAGACGAAGAGCGTGTAGGTCGGCCCTTGGAGATTCTCACTCCTGAAAACATCGCTCAAGTGGAAGGAGAAATTATGGAAGACCGGAGACAAAAAGTTATAGAAAAAGAGGCAATGTTGGCCCTTTCTAAAACAACAGTCCTTCGAATTATTCATGAACATTTAAACATGAATAAGATTAATGCAAGATGGGTGCCTTGACTTCTTTTCTCAGTCCAAAAGCAGCAACGGGTCATCTGTTTTCAGACATTTTTGGAGCTCTGCCGTGGCAACGAAAGAGAAGTTCTGCAAAACATTGCAACAGGAGATGAAACTACGGTCCTCTACTATGATTTCTTGTCCAAGAGAATCAATGGAATGGCGTAAACCTAGTGAAGCACCGCCTCTAAAGTCCAAGGTGACTCAGTTAACCAATAAGATCATGGCCACAATCTTTTCGGACTGTGAAGAAACATTCTTCATTGACTTCAAGGAGAGGAACAACACAGTAAATGGGGAGTACTATGGTGGCCTACTGCACAGACTACGTGCTTCCATCAAAGGGATGGGCGAGGAAAACTGAAAGGCGGTGTGCGCCTTGTTCGCGACAACGCGCCTGTTGACACAGCTCTTGTTGCAAAGGAAGCTGTGAAGAAATGTGACTTCAAGGAGATCGATCATCAACCTACAGCCCAGATCTAGCTCCCAGTGACCATTTCTTCTTCTCAGAACTCAAGAAGGACGTTCGAGGAAGGAAATTTAAGTGTGACGAAGAAGTGATGGATGTTGTTTGTGCCCAGTTTGCAGACAATACTTCTATTTGGGGGGGGGATTGAAATGTTAATTCAAAGATGTGAGAAGTGTATCGTAATAAAGAATAACTATATTGAAAATTGAAATATATTTTTCGTTTTTATCACACCTAGAAAACGTTTAGGCCGGAAACTTATGGACCTAACCTCGTGTCTTAATTTGCATACCTCTCATAGGTGGGAACCGGACAATGAAACTAGTGCCAGGTGTACATTTTGCATTGAGGTAACAAATTATTGTAAAGTTAAATTTTAGCGCGAGATATTACGCCTGTAAAAAGTAATGATCATTCTTTATTAAACAATCTTTATAGCAGTAAAGATGTGCAGCTGGGACAAGCCGCGGATATGTTTGTTGTTGGTATATATTTTTGCATCAAGTGTGATGCTTATAGGTACATTCATTCCTGAAAATGTAAAACGATATCTTAACTGTAAATATGCACTCGTAACACCATGTGTGTTGAACGCACTTTTTCTACCAGTAAAGGGAGTTTAACTGCTTGTTCTCGTTCTCGCGATTAACACGCCCCACCAGAACCATTCCTAGTTTATTCACATTTTTACTGCATGGCTAAATATACCTTATATGTTTATTAGCAACATGGGCAGTTTCAAGTCTGCATTGCATCACGCAGCTACCAAGCCTGCTGAGTCAGTAACAAAGTGGAGCGTGTCGAGAGAAAGAAGACTATGATTAAACACTTGGAAAAGAAGGGAATGATTCTGAAATTCATCAGGATATTACGCCAACTGTGGATGATGCTGTTTTCTGTCAAGATGTAGCAAATGGTACCAGAGAAATTCCTTTGTTCTTGAATATGGTGAAGATTCTCATAAAAATATTAAGCAGCAGTAAAATGTGTGATCTAGTACAGCCAGAATCAGAATGTACCTAATAGCGGCGAGACTTCTCACGGTGCCCGTACTGTCTACTCCCCACACTTTACGGCTTAGGCCCAGGGCTGCTCCGACCTCGAACAATTCCGTCTTGTAATACTTTCTTTTCCAATAGATGTTTATTGTAATACGTACCGTCCAGTTGTTCAGCAAAATTTGTTCTCCAGTTATTCCAGTTTTCTGCAAACTTTTAGCGAATTCCGAAGGAATGCACCCATGAAAAGATTTTTGTAAAATCTTCCCAACTCTCCATCTATTCTGCTTACTAGGCACCGAAAATGACAATGAAAAAATGAAAATGCGCACGCACACACACACATGTGTTTGTCAACGGTCTAACGGTCGTAATTTGTGCTTTGTCTCAACGAAACTCGGTAAATAACGATCTATTAACAGACGATTCACTGAGTTCGTTAACAAGCAAAAATTGACCTTAGAAGTGGAATTTAACCTAAAGCGAAAATTTAAAAATCGTTCTAGCTGCACCAATTTTTTCACAACGAAACTCGGTATACTATTTAAATAAAATAATAAAAATAGTTTCTGAAAATCAGGGAAGCCGCACCATTAGGAGTGCGAGTATACCTGAAAATCGAACATTTAATTACATGCTCTAGAAGTTGTACCGAAAAAATTATAAATTAAAAAGTTTAAAGAAATATTTTTACATATGGACAAATGTTTTACTATTTTAAAATTGAAATGTTTGATTTAATGGCGTAACTATTCAACTTGCTGAGGAATTGGACTTTTTATTCCCTCCTTAACAATCGGGGGGATGCATAGCTTTTTGTCTAATTGTAATGGACGATTCAGGCTCTCGGAGTGTGTTGGCTGTTGTCTTTGGATATGGCTCTTGAAGGACGGGTTGGTTTTATTGTGTGATGTCTGTTCTAACGAGCTTCAATATCAGGAGGCATTTTAGAGACACATATGGCAAAGTTAAATGTGTAGAAATGCTCTCTGGGCCTGCAAGAGAGAAAGCTTTAGAGTTACCGGAGAAAACGAGGCATCAAGAAGATGAGACCATTCTCACAGATCGCCTGAGTGTTACAGGATTAGGGGATATATTGCTATTTCTACTAAACCCTCCTCTGAAGGGAATTCAAGTGGCAACATCTTAAAAAAGATGCTTGTCCTGAATACTGAGGCCCATATAAAACGATTCATAGTTTGGTTTGCCGATAACTGCTGAAAAGCTTCTTGGAATGCGAGGGCTGTTCAATGAAGAATGGTCATAAATAACTTCTCGCGCTAAAATTAATTTTACAATCTGTTGGAAATGTGCACGTGGATTTATTATTGTCACTTCCAGGTCCCGCCTGTGAGGTGTGAAAGTTGAGATATGTGACTTGCGCCTACAGCAAAATTGAAGTACCACATGATGAACAATGTGTTGCTCTGAAATTCTGCTTTCACCTCAGCGAATCTATGGAGAGCTTGTTCTCCCCTATACTGCAGATCAAAGATGATTTAAAATATTTAAAGAAGGGAGTTAATCAATTTCAAAGGAAGATGGACTGGTGCTCCATTTGTGCTCTGACGGAAGAAAATTTTGTAAGAACACTTACAGAAATTTTGAAAACTTTACTGGGTACAATCCCATATTGCTGACGTTCATGCAGTTAAAGATGATGTTACAGGAAGATGAGGACAGTCTTTCAAAGATAATCGCTGCTTACGAAACATGGCTACATCATTTCGATCCTGAGACCAAACAACTAGCTCTGTATGGGCAGCGATGATGATAATAATAATAATAATAATAATAATAATAATAATAATAATAATAATAATAATAATAATAATAATAATAATAAGGAAGAAAAAAAAAAGAAAAAATGATTGGGTTAAGGTCATTTCATTTGTCAATTTTCAAGGAATGGATTACCAGTATATCATATCAACTTAACTGAGCAATACTGCAGAGATGTTTTGAAAACTCTGCAAGATCATATCACGCACTTTCAAAAGGCTGGATGCTGCACCACGATAATGCAAGGTCGCAATGTTATTACTGAATATATGATAAAAATAAATAAAATCAATCTTCCTACAGTCCAGATTTAGCCCTGTGCAACCTTTTCCTATTCCCCAAATGCTCATGGGAAGCATTTTGCATCATCAGAAGCAGCGGTTAAAGTTACGCAGGTAATTTTGAAGGAATTGGCAAAGATGATTTCCAGAATATCTTTGAAGACTGCAGAAAAACTGGGACAGGTGCACTGCATTTGCTTTGAGAAACATAATCAAAATTATGAGATGAGACAAGGCAAGACTGTCAAAAATAAATAAAATAAAGTAAAATAAAATAAATAAAATGATTCTTTATTGAAAATCTCTCGTGTTTATACGTGTGGGTGAGTTTACACTATTCTGAAACAAAATTCAAAATAAGGATTATAAACATAAGCAGGACAGACCATTCTATATTTTTAGGGGAGGCTCAAGGGAATTTTTTTTTTAAATTTTACTTTCAGAAAGAAATCAAAGTAAAAGATACTTTCATGGAAATTAAATTTATAAGTTGCGAGATAGAGGCAAGGAAAAGTGTGGAAAGTTGAGGAGAGCAATGTTTTATCAGAACAATGCTCCAAAGTACAGGTCTTATGTTGCAACGGTTGCAATTGATCAAGGAGGAATTGAACTGGCTCTCAGCTGTTACATACTTTTCTCTTTACTGAAAGAAACCTGCGTGGGAAGAGATTTTCACCGGTGATAAAGTAATGCACACCGTGCAAAGTAGTTTGCAGACGTTAGACAATCTTTCTTCCAGGAAGCTGTGGAAATGCTAAAACATCGCTGGGAGAATTGATTAAGCTTTTCAATACTAATTTAAAAATAAGGCAATAGACAATTATGAACCAGAGAGGAATACAGAGATCCCCTTATAACACAAAACAGTATATTTGACGATATCTGCAAGGCAGAGCCAGAACATTCACTCATTTATTTTTGGTTAAAATTGTAAGGAAAAAAGAGACTTACATTTTTGAAAATAGGCAGTAATTAAATATGCATTTATTAAAAGCTAAAACAAAAAGTAAATTACTCATTATTAATGAAAACAGGCATTTAAAGATACTTAATTTCTTTACCACATAATTAAAGTACTTAAACTTACTTTTCTTGGTTACAAGCAACTACAAGATGTTTTTTCAAGGTATCAACTGTTATAGTCAGCTACTTGTCAGAGAGAACATTTTTCATCATGGAGAAAGAACGTTCTACTTCCACTGAAATTATTGGAGCATATTTAAAACAAGCTATTTTGGAAGGACTCATAACAGTTACAACAGAGCATTCACCTTTCCGAACATAATGAAAATATTGATCAAGACGAAATAAAGTAGTTTTGAATAGTCCTGGCGAATGAACTAAAGATGCGCAGTGATTTATGGTTGGTTCATTTTCTGTTTATGTATTTATAGGGGAAACAGGTTAATATCTCTCTTACTTCCTTACTAAACACATTGCAGGAGCGGTTTGTTGCGCAGCTGTACCGTTCTCATCTTTCTCGCTTGCAATTGTTTATTACATTTATGCAGCTCAGAAGTTACCTTCACCACAAATTGCCTAGAACTTGCGCAGATCGATACAAGGTTATTCGCCAGAACTATTCAAAACTATAATACTTCCCTCATCTTCTTTGTTTTCTGGAATTCGTGTGTCCGAGATAACCGTGCATTCCTTTCACTAATGAAGGTTCTACTATTTAAAGATCTTAAGTGAATGGGTTGAGGAGAAAGTTTTTGACTGCTTGAAAAGAAATAAATGTATAACAAGATTCTCAATAGATATTTTTGTGAGGTGAACATGCCATTTCATTTTTATAACTATTTTCACTTCGATATATCGAATTTCTTCTTTAGATTTTTAAAATGCAGAAAAAATCCATAACGATCCAAAATAGGCAAAAAAAAAAAAAAAAAGTTTAAAACCTTAAAACAAGGAGGGGAGAAGAAAGAACGAGGAAAAAGGCAAACTGGCTCTACCGACCCTCAATGTATGCAAACATGTTCATTTCTATCTGAATCCTAAATATATCCACTCAGTTAGAAAAGGTATTTTTCCTTACTTCCGGGCTCTGCTAATAGGTATAGATAGCAATGTTTTAGATTCTAAATTTTTGCAAATACCTAAAACAATAATATAAGTCTTCTGAAAAATTTTAGTTTCGTGCAAGCAACATTTTAACTTATATCCTTTTCTATACATTATATGCATCATTTGTTGCTGCAAAATCCCCGGTGTTTTCAACCACATTAATTGGAACTGAAGATTCCCATCCCACATGAAGAAACACTCAGGTAACCACATTGATCATAATGGGATTAAACTATTATCACAATTAAAGGGCACAGTGTGTAAATTAGAAATAAAATGACAAGTGTTCCAAAATCACTAAAGGCTGCATAAGCACAGTTTAAGAAACTTCCACTACTATAATATTACCCATGGGACAAGCTTTAATTGCTTTTCTTTCCTGGAACTGAGATCAAGCTGCTTATTTATGTAATGTTTATATTTAGAAGCGAGGAATTAGATGTATTAGAGTTAGCTTAGAAAAACAACTTTGCTACGTCTCTGCAATGTCCTTCATTGCAGGCACCCTCAGATATTCTTAATAATATGAGAAAAAGGAAATATAGTTTCTGCTCAATCCTGAATGCATTAAAGTAATACTGACAATGCTGGAGAATTTCCAAATATCTTGTGATAGTATATTACTGTTTAGATTGCGAGGGGACATCAAAAAGTTTTGCAAGTGACACCTTAAAATCCAAGCTAAGGACTGAATTCGAAAATTTATCCTTAAAATCCTTCAACGTACTCTCCATCTCTCTCCACACACAGTTGTAGCAACCACTTGTCAAATGCACTACGGTACTTGGACAGAGATATTGTCAACAGAGCTGAATTTATAGCTTGGGAAAGGTCCTCAGTCTTTTTAAAGGTTTTCAAGCAATGCAAAATTTCACTCGAGGAAACAACCAGAAGTCGCACGGTACAATGTCACGACTGTACGGTGGATGGTCAAGCAACTGCGCTTTAGCTACTTTCCTGTTCTGTGAGGAGATGCATTGTCATGCAAAAGCAACAGCCTTGAAGTTCTAGTCTTTGGATGCCGCTGCCTCAGCTTTTCAAAAAAGGATACAAAATGTAAGTGTCACAATATTCTCCACTCATTGTCATTCCTTCTGGCATACACTAAGGATACTTCATAGTTGAAGAAAACAGTGAACATTCGCTTCCGAGAACGAAAATCTTGTCCAAGAACAACTGGTCTTGAGTCAATCTCATCACCCACAAGCAGTTCTGAGCTTTATTTGGGTGGTATAGTAATAAACCAACTTTCATCACCAGGGCATATCTGTCAAACGTTAAGTACCATTTGGTGAAAACATGCTCAGCAGTTTCCTTGTACATTAATTTCTCTCCTCCTCCTCCTCCTCCTCCTCCTCCTCCTCCTCCTCCTCCTCATTAATTAGGGATTTGGAACACATTTCACACAGATTTTTCACAAATTTGGGTCAAATTTGCTAAAATGTTCATGGAGTATCATGTCAATGCTGCCAACACTGATACCCCACTTCCATACTTAGCATTTCAGCAGTAATATGTCGATTTTCCTCCACCACGTCTTGAAGTTTTCTCGTTCACAGCTTCCCAAGGACCGCCAGAGCGAGAAATGTCTCAAAGTCTCTCGCTCTTCTTCAAATGAACAAATCCAAGGCAATGGTATCACATGAACACACTTGATCGCTATGAACTAAGTCCTCGAGGCTATTTTTTCTTTCTCTCTTTCACCTGCTTATAGCGTGTGAAAATGTAAAATGTAAAGTTTTCTTTGGAAATAGTCATGATTTTTCACCAACTATTGACACAGGACTGAACTCAACAGACTGTACGACAGTGGCTATGCAGGTTTAAACTTTCACTTAAACATATTTTGATAGCTTAAGTTCCATTGTTGTCAGCAACAATGTAACAATGTAACATTAGTTACATTAAGTAGATATTATTGTGCAACAATGGACAAAAGTTTACACCTTTAAGGTAAATAGCACCCCGCAGCTACGGCCTTTGGAGAGCACAGTCAACTACTTGGTTATGCGGCATGTTATTATAAATCTTAAACGTATAAAGATTCAAATAAAAATTAAAATATTTAATTTTTACAGAACTTTCAACGTAGACTTCCCATAAATGTTTAAAAACATGTCATAAAATATGGCATTAACGTTGGGTAACTCCCAAAATGTATCTGAAGCCTTCATGTACAAAGGATGCACAAACCATAAGGAAAGCACTTGTGTTTTGAACGAGTAATAAAAGAATATTTACTCTTTTATTTATACCTCCTATGCTGTGAAAGAGACTTATGCAACATGTTTAGCTGTTTCCTCACAAGTTGTAGGAATCTTCCCAGGTCGCTTGCCTTTCCAATTCCATCCCTTGGTAATCCACCTTGCGAAGTCCGTACTTTCACTTTAACACACCCTCCTCCTCTTCCTCCTCCAATCTATCATCAATCGCATTTTGTGTTGTGCATTGCAAAGTTGTAGTGAAAAAGGCAACAATGAGAGTGTTTTACCTATCAAGTTATTATTTTTAAATTAAATTTAGATGGAAAGAGCAGAGTTTGTGAGCAAATATTATTTAAAGCCTAAATGAATAAAGTGAAAATAAAAACCCTGACAAAATTTAATCTTATGCAGCAAGTACATATGTTTGTTTAAAGTTGGTACCCTGCAGATTCCAGGTCATAGGTACTCATAGACTACCAGCTTTAAGCCTTGGCCATGATTACAGTGAACTAGGATTGCATCTTAGACCATGACCATGGCAAGTAAAACTGTAATTTATTCTCTGCACTGCAGTTATTAATGTCATTAACCATTCGCTATGCTTAAGGGAATGTGAATACAATTCTCGACTTTGATTCATAAATGGAAATTATAAAGCGTCCGTAAACACCCAATGATAGAAAAAGGAGCAGAACTTAGCATAAAAATAAGCAAAACTTACGTAAAAGCTTAGCAGTAAGCAAGAATGTGTTGAAACCCAGTAACCCACCGACCTTTCCAGAAAAGTCAGATAAAATCGGACCAAGAAGGAGAAACTGAAGGCCTACTGTGGTGTGTCAAGGTTCTTGCGACAGCAAGAAATGCACTAAATAGCAGCGCACATCAGGCGCAAGGAGTAAAGCTGAAATGAATTAAGGCAGCTTTCTTAAGGGGCTCAGGAAAGAGTGAAAATGATGAAGTTAAAAAAATTTTTTTGTGTATTAATTGAAAAAAGCCTGTGTTATGCAATAGCTTGTCTGGATTTGTTCAAATTTTGACAATCGTCTTTCTTCGCAAACTTAATGCTTAAGAGGTACATTGGATGATTTTATAGAACTAAATGATTAAATACGTGCAGAACCTTTAAAACACTTAGATGTCTCTATTTATTCTAGTTAAAAGAGCTTGTAGAAGAAGAACATTCTCCAACCTATGCGGCTGAAATGCAATGAAAGGTGTTCTAAACATTACCGCTTAATTCCCGAGAATTTTGTTTTTATCACACAAAACACACATTTAAAATATTTAGAATATATTTAACATACACTTATGTTGAATTTAATACAGTAATTTTTCGATAAAGAAATGTTTATCGAATTAACATACAAAAAATAACACAAAAGTGTAGTAAACATTCATTACGTATAAAAAGTATTTCTCTAATGAAATGTCGGTGTTAGATTATTGTCAAACCTTTCGTAAATAACCTGAAAAAATTTCAGCACCCAATTTGCTTAGATCCTGAATAAACTTGCTTTTATAATCACTGTTTGAATATAGGGGAAGTAGGGCATTCCTGATCCCCTTAAACTAAATGTAAAAAAGCTTATTTCAAGATAAACTTAAACTTTAGATTTGAGATAACGAATTGTATCAATGGACTTAATTATACTTTTATATTCTTATTTTTATAATTCAATTACCGTTGTTACCAAATTGTATATAGTACATTTATATAACAGTTGGCAACTCTGAAACGTGTTGGAACAACTGCCGAAGGTGATGCACAGAGTCGCCCTGGTATGGAAAAATGGAAGACACGCAAAAAAAAAAAAAAAAAAAAAAAAAAAAAAAGCGACTTAAGTTATGGTACATATTGCAGTAAATAAATAAATTAATATTAGCAGAGGAAAAATAAAGCACATTTAAAATATATACAGCGTCAAATATTCGTGTAATATGAAAGTACTTAAAGTTAAAAAGCAAAGAGTACTTAAGTGCCAAACAATTACAAAACAATATTGACATTTATGGACGTAGTAATAATGTTATTAATATCTGTAAACGCAATATCACATTTTAATCTAAGGCGGTGTGTTATTTTTGAAGAAGCATTACAATTAATTGCTAATGGCACATCTGAACTCAACTTATCATTAGTAAAAGGCCGAAAGTATTTAATATATTACTTTCAAATTAGGTTAGGTTAAGATACGAGCCAAAGGCGGGAGTGGATATAAAAGGAAATAGAAACGAGTTAGCTTCCAACTCGTTTATTAATTTAATTATTTAATATTAATATATCTGATTTTTCTTCCTTATTCAAAAGACTCAAGTAACTCTATCAACCCAATATAAGTCAATATACTTACATGAATGTCCTAAGAAACAATGAAACAACGGATAAATAAAACACGAATATATAACGGATTTTTTCTTAAAATTTAAAATGAAACGAGGCTATAAAATGAACATAAAATCAACAAAAGAGTTTGAAAAAAACTGAATTATTAACAATACACAGTTTTTAAAAACGTTTAATATTTGCCTTTATCCGAATGCATTTTGGTAAACTTTGAGAATAGGACACCCACTTATTTGTTTTGTTTTTACCAGAGTTAACACTAGGGGTTGCTCAGAGCGCACATGGAGAACCATCGGAGTCAAAACACAACCCCCCCCCCCCCCCGTTATACCAGGAATGATACCGAGCACAATCGCATACACACAAGCACGATAATCACAAACACACGCAAGCAATTACAAGAGCATACAAGTACTGAACGTGCGTCCACTGTAAGACTAATAATGCTCTCTTGAGATGCATTTCGTGGTTCCTAAAGGAGCCGTTGGCTGTTATCGCGATTGCGGTTAAAAGGTGCATGTTGCCTTGTTGAACACGGTGTTTCTGGCTGCCTGTCACTCCATCAGCTCATGGAATCACGTTCCCCAATCTAAATGATCAGCTGGAACAAGTTAATTAATTAGACTTCCATTACTTGTCCCTAATTTGGGGCACAATTTTGTCTTGCCCTACTTGCTGACTTCCTACTTCTTCTTCTTACTTGGAAAGAACATTCTTTCTTGAAATTGCAGCGTTACATGCATTTAAAAATATAAAGGACAATTTACAAAATGTCCACATATGTAACAGTATATATAATTGCTTTACACACAAAGAAGAATGCCTGAAAGAAATAGCTACGAGCATAACTTACACACTTTTCCTGCCTGTTTTCCACTTTCTGTTAACACGTACATATACTCTCGTTTGACTCCAGCAGTTTAACTCCTACAAATACATGCACAGATTACTACCCACTTGAGTGGGGTGGGGGGTATCCTTTTCTCAAATATCACCCGTGTTTTCATTTGTATCAATTTCGTGCTTTGTTTATTTCCAACGCAAACACAGTACAAGTATTTCGCGGGATCGAATTTTGAATGCACATGTCACGAAATTATGTTGGCACTACTTGCTTCTGTGGATTAAAGGCAGCGTACTATTTTCTGGTTGCCAACAATACAAAATTTAATGCTGTATCGATTTTTTTGTGAATAATTCTGACCAAATGACTGCAGAAGTTCCAAGTTCATTCTTTTTCGTTACTGGAAATCTTAAAAACAGTGAAATATTCCACCGAATAATAATTAATACTGATACTAAAACTGTAGTACCAAATCGGGTGATCTTTTCTTCATTATTAATATTTTCCAGTTTTGTTAGGCTGTGCTTGTGCGGTAAAATACTGGCAAGAAAATGGATATAGAGAAATTAACAACTGGAGGTGGTGATCGTGCGGTAAAATATTTTCTTGTGTAAGGTTTATTTGATAAAGTAATTTTGCAGAACACCACTTAACGATATTTGTCTCTCCTTCCACTCCTTGCATTTTGATTCTAGGGTTAGGTATGATATGATAAAACTGCTAACACATCATCTGTGGTTTTCATTTTCATTTCAGCCATTTACGGTAGTTATAAAGAGTGCTCTCGCCAACTATTTAACCGAACTTTTTGTACTCCGATAAAATCAACAATACTAACATCATATCCAAAAATGCTTGAGTGTCATTCAGAAACCGCCAGTGAACAAGCAAAGGACCAAAACCGATAATCAGAGTAAAGAACGCAATTTATCTGTCTTAAGTAATGTGGTATTTTCTTTCCACAATTATCTTTTATTTCAACCACAAATACAGATATGTAATGTTTATTTTGAAAATAAAAGTGAATTTTCATTACAGTTAATGCATCTGTAGCTACCAACTGATTGTTAAACTCAGGGTGGCCAGTTGGCTGGTGATTACTATCGCTAATTTTACACCAATTAGTCCCTAGAAAGTAACCAGATACCACTTCAATGAAGTCTAAATGGGCAATTTAATGCAGAAATGCGTAATGTATGGATTAGAAACTTAATTACAGAAAATAAACAACAATTTTCCTAATATTCAAAAACCCTCTATTTGAACTATAATATAAAAAAAGCAAACTGATAAATGAATTGTGGTTAATAAGCCCGCCAAAATGCTAAATACATGCGATTATTAACTACTTAACCATTTTTCACGCCGAAATATTAAAAGTTCGTGTTTTTATTTATATTTATATTTTTTCATTTATTAACTTAAATCATATACCTGCTAAAATAATTTTATGTTTACAATTAGTTTACATGATCAATTCCATGTATAATATAACTCTTTTTCTTTAATTCTTAACATTGTTGCAGTGACCAATGTGAGTTCAGGTTGGAACAAAGAGCAGTCTGTAGTCCCGAAGTCTGTCAGAAGGAGATTTTTATGCACTCTTATGTAACAAAATTTCCGTCACAGTGTCCATCTTTGATCTCTTTTTCTTCTCTCCTAAATTTCGCAACATAATTTTTACTATGGCATACTTTAAAATACGTGTTCTTTATAACATAATGGTATAGAAATTATCAAAATTTAATTTTTGTTATCTTGCACGATTTCTTTAAAAATTTACAACACTCAAGGACTGAGAATGATTTTTTTTACTTAGGAAGTACACTAGGCAGGATCAAGGTTAAAAAAAAATTATGTGTTATTACTGATAACCAACAGTTGGTTTGAACGTAGTGATCATTAATTTGGCGAAATAATTATAGTTAAAATTATTATAATTTGTTTCCTGAAGTTGTAGGTGTTTTTTTTATACTAAGTACTAGTAATGGACTTTGGAGCTATTGTCACTTTCCTGTTCCTAACTTTTCTATCTAGGGCAATGACCACCTCCTTGATCTAGTGCTTAGAGTAACTGACTGTTGGCCGGGCTCGATTCCCGAAACCTGCTTAGAAATTTTTCTAGGTTAGGGAGGTCTGGAACGGGGTCCACCTAATCTCGTGAGGACAATTGGGAAGCTACCTGTGGAAAGGCGCCGTCCCTAGATCTAGGGATTTACAGATAGGTGACCGGCGGGGTGCCGACATGCTGATCATATGCTCTTCTGCGATGAAATCACAAGACGGGAGGTCGCTGCGGCAGGCCAAGGCTCACCCCAGGCTATTGCGCCAGTAAGAAGAGAAGAAGAAGAAAAAGGGCATTTTCTCGAAGTTTATTAGTTGCAACATCTTTAATACTTTGGTACTAGGATCTATTGAAGTTACCCTGTATTCCACTTCCAGGTGCTTTCCATTGAACTTTTTTTTCGGCCCTCTATGTTGATTCATTCTCATTGCGTGATCGAACCAATGCCAAGCATCTTCATTTCGATGCTCTCTCATCCGTCTTATTATCTTCTGATTCTTTAGTCTGTCGATACTTCCGCGCTTTTTTTAAGGTAATCTATTTCTATTGCTAACAATCTTCTTTTGCATTCTGCATTCAACACCTAAACTTTCATTATTGTAGCATAGGACAGTTTCAACTAATGCTTTTCCTACTCTTAATTTACAAGGCTTGGTCAAACAAGACTGAGAATTATTCTTTTACTTACGAAGTACACTAGGCAGATCTTATCTTAAGTTGTTCCCATTGAGTTGTATGCACTTGGCCCAACCCTGGGAGACGTGCTGCAAACCATTTTCTTGATGTCATCTTCATAAACGCTTCCGACTTCTTATGACAGCAGTTGATAAAACACTGGCTTTTCAGCTCGTTTTTGAGACGAAGGAACAGGAAAAAGTCATACGGGGTTAGGTAAATTCTTCTTCGTTTATTTATTTTTATTGTTACTATATCAGGTTATGTTAGACTGTTCAGAGGGATACAGTGTGCCAAGAAAATGAATACAGAAAAAGTAATAAATCTAGGCAGAGGGAAATTTGATCTTGGATAATGGTTTATTTTATTAATTATTTTTCAGAACCCCAATCGCATCTTTTTGCGATATTTTGCTATCCACTCCTCCACCGCCTTGCAATATCGAACGTGGCAAAACAATGTAAATCGATGCAGTAAAAACAATGTACGGATTTTAGAGATTAATCATTTACGGTAATTATTAAACTATAACGATCCTCAGTTCCTTAACCTAACTTATTTGTATACCAGCATAATTCAGAAACACATCGCCACGGGTAATCGACAACGTTAAGGCGCGACTCATGGGCGGGAGATCTGGGGTTCGATTCCTGCCAGGACCGTCATTCCCGACTGAGGCTTTTTCCAGGTTTTCCTCAGTCCTCATAAATGTCAAATGTCTGGGAGGTACCGTAAACTTTTTCCTGGAACGTTCCTTTCCTTTAAAAAAATCCTTTCCCAATTTATAATTTCAACTCATGTATCATCAGTGTGCACTGCCTGTGGTACCTCAGTAGTAAAAACGGGCGTTAAACATTAATAAAAAAAATTCCTCAGCTAAACTATGGAAAAAGGAAACAACATCATCATCATCATCATCATTATCATCATCATCAACAACAGTAATAATAATAATAATAATAATAATAATAATAATAATAATAATAATAATAATAATAATAATAATAATAATAATAATCACTTGACCGTCATTCAGAAATATGTATCAATAAATAGTTCATACCGAAAACCAGAATAAAAAGAAACACGATTTTCCCACCTTAATTAATGTGGTGTTCTGCTTAATTATCTTTTATACAATCCTAGAGCATAAAACACACTTCTTATAGCACTCTAAATCGTGCACAATTAGCCTAATTCTGACACTAGTATTACATGAAGTCATCACCGCCTTCACAACACAAATTCAAACAACATACTTGGAAGAAAAAGCTAAAATCGTTGCCCTAACAAGTATACCAGCATTCTAACACAAGAATGCCTTAAAAACACAAGAATGTAAATTATTAATCATCGCAAATTAATTTCCAAGATCTTGGAGACATTGAAAATTAAATTAGTTAACTAATCACATTAAAATTTTTTTAATTACAAAACATTACACTTGAACCGTTAGTAATTTCTATTTTAATTACAGGGAACTTCCTGAACTCCCCTTAATTGATTTAAGTTTTGAATACGTACCCCAGAACGACGAAATCATATAAATCTTCGACTGGAAAATATAAAAAAATCTAAGAATCTAAATTTTAAATTACTGATCATTTTAATAATTAATAAACCTTATATTATATATTTACCGGCTCTTTAAAATATGCCAACAAGATCTTTTAATTAGTTGAATTAACAGGTTTCTCTTTTATCCATGTACAGAACTTATCATACTCCTTTTTGTATACAATTTCCGCTTTTTTATAAATTAACAAATACTTCATAATTTCTTCCGAAATGATATCCATATTATCAAACGTTGCGGAATTACCATCCATTTCCATTTGTATTCTTCAAAACAAAAACAAAATAACACCCTCATAGAAACGAGTACTAAGGAACCATGCGATATAATTCGTCATATGTACTATGTCATAACATCAATTTTGCAAATTTTGAATACTTTTTAAAAACATTTCAATGCTAAAATTGCATGAAAGGTTATATGCAACATGTATATACTCTTCATTATGAACACTCGTGAGAATTAGCGCATTCACTTCCTCTCATGCGCTAAACATTCACTTGCTTTTTTTAAGCGTTTTAACGCCCGTTTTTACTGCTGAGGCACCACATGCGGTGAACACTGATGATGCATGAAATGAAATGATATATTGGGAAAGGAATTTTTTAAGGAAACGTTCCAGTCTAAGTTTAGGGTACCTCCCCGACTTTTGCCATTTATGAGGACTGAGGAAAACCTGGAAAAAACTTCAGTCAGGGAGGACGGTCCTGGCGAGATTCGAACCCAAGACCTCCTGCTCACGGGTCCGCGCCTTAACGAACTGGGCCACCCTTGGCGGTCATTCACTCGTGTAAAATTACTAAGATCATATGTTCGTTAAACACAAATAACTGCGGCGATAGCAGCAATGCTACTGTATATCCTAATACTGTGCTATGAGAATACTTTATCATAAATATCAGAATAAATACATACATGATGTAACAAAAATGCATGTCAAAACTTTGGGCGAAAGTTCCTCACTTATTCGGTATAAATTAAAAAAAATATATAGAATGACATGGGTCCGGAATTGTTTTATTTTCTTGTTACAGCCCTTTTTTTACACCTGCACCACACAACAGAATATTCAAATATAGAACTGTGGGAAACAGAAAATCATATGAAATGCTCAAAATGTCCTCCGTTAACACGGATACATCCATCAACCCGTCGTCGCATGGACTCCCTGATGTGCTGATGTATCCCTGGAGTATTTCGCATTGTATGGTAGCCTTGCAGAATACAAGCACAAAGACGCTCTACACCTTCGGCTAATCCAAGGATCATATGAGCATCTGCCACTTAAACATTTGAATACCTCATTTTACTGTACCTGGAACGAGATCCGTAAACACATAGAACAAACACTATGCGCTCGGTACTACGTCAAGCAATGAAGTGAGTATCATACAAGCGGACTACGTGGTACGGAACGACCACAACAACCGTGAACCTGGGAACTAAGAGTAGTTACAACACACCCATCCCATTTAACCAGAAGTAAAAGCGAAGATTTATTTATTGTACGTATTAAGCACATGTTCTGTTGTAGAATTTTTGCCGCAGAAGAGCTATACTGGATTGCTTGCATATCACACGTATAAACGCAGTTGTAGTAGACGAAGGGCTCTAAAAAGGAAATAAAACATTCCCGGATGCCTTTCGTATAACATATTTGTACTCTTTATATGCAAGGAATGTTTCCCCAAATTTTGAATTTTTGTTACATCCAGTATATAAATTAAAAATAAAATGACTCACAAAGAACAATGTAGCTAGAGAGCCAGAAATTAATAAAACACTGAAAAAATCATAAAATATTGTAATGTTTCGGGTCGCTTGTGTACTTCAAAGGCAAAAGACAAGTGAAGGTGGTAAAAGAACATTTTGAATCTCTTAGATTACGCGATGCGCGGAAACAGATAAAACAAGCAACAATGAGTAGGGGATGAACACACGTAAGAGTATTATGCGAAAAATTATGAAAATTGATATAATAATAATAATAATAATAATAATAATAACATAAAAAGTGCATTATTAACCGAAAGATTTAAAGCAGCTATACTTTACGCAAAAATATATGATATCTCTCAACCTCTGAGGTGATAAGAATCACAAGTCGGTAACGCATCAATTAAGACTTAAATTAAATTCATCAAAATCCTTACAGTAAGACAGGGCATGTTGGGCAACCGTCTGGTTTTAATATATCGTCTATGAGAGCGAAACAATAGTAGGCTAAACCAATATAAAATATTTCGCAAAGTTTACAAGATAACGTATATATGGCATTCTTAGAAGCACAGTTAATAAATAAAGTGATATTAAATTCTCTTTGCTTTGGAATAATTAACATGGTATAATTAGCGCATAGGTTTTGCATTTAGGGTGTTGCAGGGATATGAGCCTGCGACAAGAGGGTCAAATTTGGTTAGAGATATGAGGGTGGCTTACAGGACGTTTTCTCCTTGCATGCATTGTAAGCTGTAAGGTTTTAGTCGAAAAGACGGTATTTACAATTTAATAGGAAAATATTTGATCACTCAACATCTAATTTAAATTCCCAATCAAACCACCAGATAGCACTAGTTCCAAAAAGGCACGAGGGTAGTCTCCAAATTATGCAGTGACCTCATTTGAGCTGTTATTTATTTATTTGGTTTATTTACGGACGCTCTTTAACATCTCAGGTCATCCGCGTCCCATTCAATTCAGGGCGTGAAACGACCGATATATTTTGCTCAGAGGCCTCTTCTTTGAGGCTTGAGGTTCTTTTACTTGTAGTAAATCTACGACACGGTACCTACGGCTTTACTGCCCTTCCGAAGGAAGCCATTACTTATAATTTTTATGCACCGAGATTGTACTCGCGATCTTGGCATGAACTCTGGTTGCTGTGTGGAAAAGCCTTGCTGAATGCAAGTTCAAAATGTACTCATTCATTTTTTCGCATTGGTCCTTAAGATAGAGGCACTTATGGCAAACTTCAAAGAAGCAACTAATCCTTGTCCCGTTGTGCTGAATTTGTTTTTCACCCCGACAATATGTTAAAATGTTGTTAGGGCAATAAGACTGAAACTTGTACCTAACTTAACAATAATTAAAAGGAAACTGCTGTCAAAACGCAATAGTGGTTTGGGATATAGCAGCAGTGTAGTGCAGTGCGAATTCATTGCCAGAATCATCATGTTTGGAGCTTCTAGATTGTTCTAAATTCCCACAGTATTCATAAAGTTTTCGGAACAATTCTTTAAGTTACAGAAATGACACGAGAAAGTTTTAATTGTAAGAGTGAAGTTGAGCTAAGAAATGTATAGAATTATTCTGGACATTTCAAGGGAAAGAGTCTCCCGTTTTTATTTTCAAACCTATCTACAGCGGACTACAAGTAAAATATGTGAGTTAGTGAAAATCATTGCTTCAACATAATTGTCCAATGATCGTTTTCGGCTCTATATACGCTTAAAAAGTCCACGGAAATCCTTAAAGATCTGGGTACTCATTGGATATGAAAGTCAATCTCACCTTTTATGGTAGAGTCATAGAACAATACTGCAAAAAGACAAGGGGAAGGGAATTTTTCTTCAATCTATAAGCGAATATTTTCATTTGAACAAATAATTTTAAATTGTAATAGTATTACATAATACCGTTTTTACTAACGTGTAACTATCTTATCTTTATATATAATATTTACGCGAATCTAATGCGCCATCGAATGTAATGCGCACCCCACATTTGAAACCTAAAATCATAAACAAATATTTTAGCATATTGTTGTACGACGTCTTAGAGATTAGCACGCCCACTTCATAAAACGATCAGAACACAGAACCTATACATGGATTATTGTTACATCTTGGAGCACGTAGGAAAAAATCCATCTCTCATGCTGTTGTCAGGACAGTTGGCGTAGGTCAAAGAAGACAAAGTTATTTCTTATGGTGTCACTAGTCACAGGTTGCCCGTTCTTCCTCCTTTCATGTACGAATTCCAGAACTTTTTCTTCAATGTCAGGATATCTTGCTTTGCGAGGACCAGTGAATTTCTTCCTACTAGCTTTAGTTGTAAATTGCCGCCTTAAGGGAACGTTGCTCTCAGCTACATTGAACTCTCTTCCTGCCTTTCTGTTAACATTTTTCTCCGCATAAAGAATTACTTTACACTTGAAAGTAACATCATAAGATGCTTCTATGGTGACAAGTGATTCTAATATTAATTGTTTGGCAGTTGTTTAAGCACAAGCGTTTCGAGTGACATGAAAAATGCATAAAATTGGAATTCGTGGTGTGATTCAATTCTTTATTTCTGGAAGGAAAAACAGGAAAGGAAATCCATGAGAGGATTTTGTTACATTTGGTGACCCCATGCCCTTGCTATGAAACAGTTCGACTTTAGCTAAATGAAATCAAGTGTGGCAGAGCAAACATTGAAGATGCACCACTTCCTAGAGCTCCAAAATCCACGATATTGTTTTGACTGATAGATGAGTAAAAGATGCCTCGGGCATCCCAAATTAGAGGGATCATTTTATTTTGCATAATGGATTTCACATGAAAAAAATTGCGCAAGCTGGGTGCCTGTGTGCTCACTCGGGAGCAAAATTGAAATCGCAAGCGAACATCGGTCGACTGTTTGGAAATGTTTAAAAAGATTCCAACCGATTTTTTTCACAGCGTTTTGTAACTAAAGAAGAAATGTATATTCATTAAATGAAACAACAGTCTAAACAGTTGACCGCACAAGGCAAAATTACGAAATGCGTTGCAATTACTGGAAAGGTGATCACTTCGGTTTTTTTTTTTGGGGGGGGGGATGCATAAGGAATTCTCTTGATGATTATTTGGAGAAGGGTAAAACTATTACTGGGAAATACTCCGTACTATAATTGAGAGACTGAAGACAGCGATTGCGGAAAAAAGTTCACGAGTGGTAAAAAAGAAATAAGTGTTGTTTCACCCCGGTGCATTCCAATCCTAACGCTAAAGACCATAAGTACAATGTAAATGCTTCCGCATCCACTTTACTCGTCGGATCTCGTTCTCTCGGATTACCATCTATTGTAGAAAACATTTTGAGTAAGAAAAGGAGGCAAACAAGTATTTTGAGTGCCCGAAGAAACCCAGATCCTTTAGAGAATCACGAATCTGGAGAAATGTTGCAGCTAGTGCTTTGAATTTCGAGGGATTATATTGAAAAATAAACTTCGTTGCTAGACTTAATTTTTTCTTTTTAATATTAAACCATTTCGTACCATAGGAACCACCTATGACTTTGAAAACTTCATTTTGTTACCTTATCTATTAGACCACAAAATCAGGTGAACAGCTCCCTAAATCTATTCGAGATTTCAAAGATGTTTATAGCACTAAATGTTGGAAACGCTAATGATTAACTATTGAAAATGAGATTTCCTCGCTCGCGAAGCAGGCTTGCAGACATTCTAAGGCAAACTTTTGTCCCATTTCACTTTAATGCTGACTTATTCATCGTTATTTACGATGCCGAGTAAGTAGGATCGATGGAGGTTTGAAGAAAATGTTCAAAAATCTTTTAATGGGTACAGCCGCATTAGCAACATTCCTATATGTGTGTGCGCGTGCGCGCGCGAGTGTTGTGTTAACACTCTAGAGGCGGCAATTAATTTTTTTCTGAATGAAATTATTCGGCATACAATGTACAACTAATAAACAATTCGTATGGTGCATTAACCAGAAAATTAGACTATTGGGGGGGGGGGGGTTAACTTAAAGGCGAAAATTTAAAAATCGCTTTAGCGGCAGTAATTTTTAATTTTTCTCAACGAAACCCGATATATGCCATTGAAATAAAACAAGAAAAATACTTTCTGAAAATCGGTTACATCAGACAATTATCAGTGGGATTTTACCTGAAATCCAAAATTTAAAAATCGCTCTAGCGGCGCCGATATTTGTTTTTCCGCAACGAAACTCGGTATATATCACTTAAATAAAATAAGAAAAATACTTTCTGAAAATAATTGAAACTAGGCCATTAGGATTGGGGGTATATCTGAAAACCGAAATTTAACAAGGGCTCTAGCGGCACCAATTTCTCTGCTCTAAATCTTCACAAATTCGACTTGTTGAGGAATTCGCTTATTTTACGCAGCTCCAGCATGACAGCCTTTTGTTTTCATATTTTAACAAAAGGATGCAGCACGACACATAATGTAGTTTACTTCCTCCTTTTTATGTCCGCGCAATCACTCGTTTACATAGCACCTCAACCGTCACGGCTCGTGGCTCGACGCGCAATCGCCGCATAAGGAAACGATTATCGATATTTCTGTCCGAGATGCGTATTGGCTATGAATGTTAGTGCACAGACAATATGACGGTATTGTCCTCTTTACCGCGACCACAACTTTTACTCTTCTGCTTCTTCAGATGAGGAGGAGGAGGGGAGATGGAGGGAGTGCCTCGGTCAGCGTGGGCTCTCACCACGTAGGGTTTATAAAGGTGCAGACTGGCCAGATTCATCACACTTCAACATCTTCCTCTGGATCGTCAGGATGAGGGTACTGGTGGTAAGTTGCAGATGTTAGAGCCAACAATTACCGCGACCCCGACTACGTTACGTTTCCCGTTTCGTTCAGCGGTACTACAAGCTTCACGTTAGAGCCTCTGGATAAGGAGCGTGCAGGTTCAAACCCTGTTTTAGTCAAGAACATATAATAGTGCTGTAAATTCTGTATTCTATTCAAAATGTTATTTTTAAACGCTTACGTAGTGCAAGCAAACTTTGTAATTCTCACTGGCAGCCAATCCTACAACTATCTTGAGATCTGGTGTGGAGAATTTTTGGAACTCTCTGTTTCTTTCATATGCTAAAACAAACTTACTTTCCGAAATATTTTTAACATAAGATGGAGGGAATGTATTTTCTTTTCCGGATGACATTCCGCAAGCGTTCTAGATGACAAAAGTTTTACAAATGGTTTCAGCGCGGATACTGCTGAGTTTTATGCAATGTACGGAACTGTTTAGCAAGTTAAAATTCTGGAGCGGGTTACTGCTTGCTTAATGACTCGCAAGCCTTCGTATTTTACAGAACCGCCTTTCAAGGCAATCACTTGTACTGAAGAGTGATTTGTCTTCGAGGAAACAAACTTCGGGAACTCAAACCTCTTCCATAAGAAGTGCTGGCTCGTTTACGAATAGATCACAGTTACTTCACACATGGCCACCGCGATCCTTTTCTAGCTTTTTGACTTCACTTTGGGGTTCGCTATATTTACCAAAACATTTTACATTTTACGTACTCATTAGCGGATGGTTCGACAGTCTTAGAACGTGCGGTTCGTATTATTCGGTACTGCAACTGTTTTCTTAATTACGCATATAACCGGGTTTATTCTTTTCAATACGGAAAGACTTCGTGTAGGCTTCTATTGTTATGACTTTTTTTATTTTTTCTTTATGAAACTTTGGTTTCAACGTAAATTAATATTATTTGGATTTAAACTTTAAGTTGTGGGGTGTATTCTGTTTTTCTCTATGCAATGAGTTGTTGGATTGCTAATGGTCATTGTAGTTGTGCACCCTTAAACCTTACTACTGTTACTGTTGTTACTTCTATGTGGTATTGCGATTTCGGCATGGTGGGATATCTGTGGTGCATAGCAACATTCTAAATTAAATCTAAATGGTAGCTTCAGCCTCTAAAAGTATATAATAAGAGAAAAACCCTGTTGTTCTTTTCTCCTGGAAATGAGATTACAATGCATCTGCGTATATGTGTTACGTTGGTACGATACGCGTGGAATGATGAGTATCAAGGAAACAACGTTTTCACGTCTCTGCAATCTATTTCAGTATATGTTTAGTACTAGCAGACATCGGGTGTGGAAATGAGAGTAAATAATTTATTAATATATTCTTTACTAATTAATTAAGGCACCCAAATATTCTTGACATTATGAGAAACAGAAAATATTCAGTTTCTGCTCAATCTTAGTAACAGTTGCAACGCTGGAGAATTATCAGATATCTCGTGTTACAAAAACGATAACAATTACACTTGGAACATGAGTGGGGAGAGGTCATGTCATCAAGGTTTGTCCCGCACATAGCAAAGTCGTGCTTGTCGTGATGCAGGCTCTGAATTGTTGCAGTTTCATAGTTGAACTACGCCCTCTTTTCATACGGAAACTATTGGAATGATCACACAGTAAACGTTTGTCTCACATCAGACAATGCAAACCAGAACTGTCACGGAAGTAATCTTGAATAGAAATTCTGCGATGAATATAAATGTTAGTTCTGCCTGCGTAACCTGACATTCCATCATGGGCCTTACGTTTCTAAAACTTCTGTTTAGGTTGAAAAGAGTTGGCAAATTTTGCTATCCTAACAACTCACATCAATTTTCAGGTTCTAGCCGCTATAGGAGTAGTCGCTCAAGCGCGACCTGAAGCAGGGTATGCCTATAATCCACCATCAGGCAGCTATGGAGCTCCAGGTGGGGGCGGCGGTGTTCTTGGAGGTGGCGGCGGAGGTAGCCTAGGTGGTGGAGGATTCGGGGGTGGTGCCGGATTTGGTGGTCTAGGAGGCGGGTTCGGAGGTGGTTCTGGAATCGGAGGCGGCTCTGGATTTGGCGGCGGTTCTGGAGGCGGATTCGCAGGTGGATTTGGAGGCGGCTCCGGAGGCGGCTTTGGAGGTGGCTCCGGAGGTGGATTCGGAGGTGGCTCCGGAGGTGGATTCGGAGGTGGCTCTGGAGGTGGTTTCGGAGGAGGTACTGCCCTCATACAGAAGCACATTTATGTCCATGTACCCCCGCCTGATGCGGATGAGGTACCCTCTTCCAGGCCTATCGGCCCCCTGAGGCAGCCTCAGAAGCATTACAAGATCATCTTCATCAAAGCGCCCACTCCACCCACACCCACAGCGGCCAACATCCAACTTCCAGGTCAAGATGAACAGAAGACGCTCATCTACGTGCTCGTCAAGAAACCCGAAGATGCGGAGGAGTTGAAGATCCAGGCACCAGCACCCACACAACCATCCAAACCAGAGGTCTACTTCATCAAGTACAAGACACAGAAAGAGGTAGGTTTCCCTGTCAGCTGTTCATTAAATATTACATTTACTATCATCTCTTTTCACCTCAATATACCGAGATTTAAGAAACGTGGAACAGAGATACAACTTTCTCATTACATATTAAGTTTAACTTTCCCAAGCTATGAGCCATTACATTTAAAATTATAAACAAGTTGCATTTCTGCAACTATCTTTCCAAGATAATATCTTTCTAATAACATTAAAACTTAAAATCTTTTATTTTTAGCAATTTTTAATTTTTGTTAAAACAGATACAACTTTCTAATTACAAATTATTACATATTAAGATTAGCTTTCTCAAGCTATGGGCCATTACATTTTTTTTTAAACAAGTTACATTCCTGCAACTATCTTTCCAAAGGAGAATTTATTTCTATCAACATTAAAACTTTAAAAAAATCTTTTATTTTTAGCAATTTTTAATTTTTGTTAAAAAATGTATATGCTTTCAACCGTTTTAGACGTGCTTATGAAAATTTCTTACAGAAATCAAACGCATGAATACAGGAGCAGGGAAAAGTCTATTAGGCTTTGCTACATATGTATACATTATGTTAACTACATAACAACAGGCTGTTTAAAGCAATCAAACATTTTGGGGTACCTTGAAACTTAAGCAAACTACTCCTTGGGGAGGGAGTGTTCTTTTTGGAAACATGTTAGGGATCCTGTCTACAACCGTGCCTCACTTCCCGTGGATCATGACCTCCTGGTGTCTGCCTCACTTCATACGTTCATCCAGACATGATCAAGGCTGATGTACCGAGCTATTCTCCCCCGCCCAAAACAATACAATCCTCTCATAATTTCACCCCTTTTGTCACATAAAAAATCAAGACCTGTTTCGAGTGTTCAATTACTTTAGATCAACAAGCAACACTGGCCTTTAGAACCACGTGGATGTTTCATTTATACAGCATATCTCCTAATTCTTTCTCTAACGGGGTAGCGAGGTACTCAAAAAGGCGCGAAAAAACCCATACCCTCCCGTTTAATTTAAATGTGTAGGTCTTGGAGGTCTAGTGGTAGCCACGCTTGTGGGCTCAATCCTGGCCAAGGTAGATAGATGTTTTCGGGAGTGAAAATTGCCAAGTATGGCTTCCTCCTTGGAAAGGGAAGTAAAGCGTGGATCCCGTGTTGTAGATTTACGACACGTAAAAGAACCTCAAGCCTGAAAGAAGAGGTCTCTGGGCAAAATTTATCGGCCGTTTCATGCCGTGAATTGAATGGCACGTTGATGATCTGAGATGTTAAAGAACCTCCATAAATAAAATATAGCAACAATTACTTTGTATCTCATGTACAGCATTCTACGGGACGCTGGATACAATATGACATACATGCTTTGGGCTTTCAAGCAGTCTATACCTAGCTGCATGATTACACTTGAGCATCATAGCTCCACGGTTCATCTCCTGAGGCTTAGGGAAGGTATCGAAAGGGGTGAGAAATTCTATGTACTCCACCTCGAATTAATTTTTATTTGGGGGGGGGGGGTTGCAGATGCACAACGTAACTATATATTAGCTGTAACTTTGACATCATGTAACTTTGACTCCAGTCTCCGCTACTTGGTACTAAGGTAATTGTTTTTAAATAGTGTTTAAACTCCGTTTTTACCCTCTAGTATCTTGATACGAAATAATAAAATGGGAAAGGGTTTATGTAAGTTTAGAGTACCTCCCCGACATCTGCCATTGGGGGGGGGGGCTTTGTCAGAGAGAAAGGCCCTGGCGAGATTCGGACCGTTCGGACCTCCCGATCACAAGTCTTGCCTTAGAGGACGCTTTAGAGGTTAAAAAGGACCAATGCTTCTATTCAGAAAGATCTGTAAGGACTGATCTAGTTGCATCGTTGACTTCACAGTTTAAGCTCAGGTCCAAGTTTTGCAGATTCACCAAATTCACCCATAGCTATGCTGTTCTACTCAGGAGAATTTGGGTTTCTTTCATTTTTGTCAAGAATGCTCTTCCGTGAATTTGGTTTGGCTTTGAGCTTACACTTTCCCGTTCTAGCTGTTAGAATTGCCGAGAGAGTCCCCAAAATGATGCACAGGATTGAAAGTGTGTGAGGATCACCTGGTAACAGCATTACGTTGATTTCTTTATATCGTAATAATGAGTGGAAGTGTTGAACGAATGTTTGCTAGAAAGCATTCCGTTTCGATACTACTGAAAGAAAAATATAATAGGATGAAAGCTTAAACTTTTGTGTCATAATTCATGAAAGAGGTAACCTTTCTCAAGAATGAGTGCGGGTTTTCCTTTCGTATTGTCTTCCTGATCCATTCTGTGGAAAAGTTCACATTACATAACCGATTATAAAGAGATAACACTCTCAGAGCAAGCTGAGAAACCTGATTTTCCCACACAGACAGCACACACGTAATGCTAAGAATGGGAAACAAGAAAGTCATTCATCTTCAGATTTTATTTTATTTTTTTAATTTTGTCCCGCGCTGAGATTTTCTCAGCTGGAATTATTATAAATTTTTTTGTAATTTTAATGTCTTACCGCGAATGGGATGTTGTTCACTACCATGAACTTAATTACGTGTGGACTATTGAAACGAAAGTAGAAGTGTCTAAAGGAAGCTATAACTGCTCATTATAGTCCTAGCATTTTTCATAGTATATAAAGGCAACAAACAATTCAAGCCGAGTACTTTAGGAACTCTTTAGGAACAAGCATTCTTCGTGCCACGAACCGAGCAAAGTGGTTGAGTATCGAATTCGGAAGGTCCCAGGTTCAAATTACATGTTTTGTTTTGATTCTTTTCGCTTGTTTCCCCTGATCGCTTGTGCCTTTTCACGAAATTTGCGCTCTTCCATTATTTCATTTTGTTGGTTCTGTTACAGGGTCGAAAGTGCCAAGGGCGAGGTGGGCTGGCGCGGTGTGCCGTTGGCTTGCGCTCTTTAAGGGTTTCTATGGCAGCGGAGTTACTGAGGGACTTGAACTCTTTAGAGAGGGTTTCCCCATTGCGGTGTAGGCACAAGTATCAAACAATCCAATCTAACGTGTCATCGATTTCAACATTTTCAATACAAGCAGTGATAAGCGCAGCTGTACATACGGGATAAGAAATGTCATGAACAGAAATAGGATACTTGGGCTGGAATAGTGTACTGCGGAAAATTGACCACCTTGGTTTCGTTTTGTCCCATGAGGTTTTCTAGTTATGTTCAGAGGAGGTTAATTTGGAGATCTGATGTCAAAGCCCGACTTCAAATTAATTACTTGTTAAATGCAACAAACAACGATTGCGCAAGTGTCCCAAAAATCTCTTGAAACAAACTCAGAATTTGATGAGGCATTTTGTCTTTCAGATCACTTCAGGTGGAGGCGGTGGCATTGGAGGCGGTGCTATTGGAGGCGGTGGTATTGGAGGTGGCGCTATTGGAGGCGGTGGCGGCATTGGAGGCATTGGAGGCGGTGGTGGCATTGGAGGCGGCTCTATTGGGGGAGGCGGTATTGGAGGAATTGGATCCGGAGGCATAAGCGGCGGCGGAACTGGTATCGGTGGTGGTTCTGGTGGAGTTTCCTCCAGCTACGGCCCACCCGGTGCCAGCGGACCTTACTAAAGCACTCCTACCATCACCATCAGCTTGCGGCGTCCAGCAACACCGGGACTCGAAAACAGCCGCGACCGCATCCAGCACCTGCGCTGGCAGAAAAGCAGGAAAACGCGCATCCAGGGTCGACTGTTGGTAGATGTCCTTCTATCAACTCATATGCGTCTCGCAAACCATGCATGGAGATGCTTCGACTGTGCCATTGCTGCCAACGTCGACTCTTAACATTTTTCTTCGATTGGCTTCACGTCGACTCCGAAATGTCCTCGTGTGAGACCACAACGTTATCAGGGTATACAAGTAAACTCAAAGCCTCGCATTCTTTGGCTTGCTTGTACGTTGTTGTTTTGATTCCAGTGTTATATGTCGAAATACGTTCACTGCTCAATTTGCTTGGGTACGTAATATTATATATTTATATATTGTATATATACTTTTTTGCAAGAAAACGGTGGCAATAAATGTATTTATAAAAATCAAATTTACTGTCTTATTTCTGTTTTACAACCCTTTTCAAAGAGAAACAACAGGGCAATGAGATGGACTTTAAGAGATGTACCATTAAAATGATCCAGAACAAAGTTTGTATTTTAAAACATCGGGGTCTGAACTTCCATTTGGGAGAACATTGAAATGGAACACTGAATCAAGATTTTGCTCCGCCCAAGTAATGGGAAAAATCGAGCAATTACGAAAGTAATGAACAGCAGCTGCTCGCGGTACCATAAACATTCTCTTACAATGGTAGCAAAGAAAAAGACTTAGAATGTAAGCTGTGTGTGTGTATACTGCTCGTTTTCTTTACATGCAGTTAATACAAAACGAGAAAAAGCAATTACTTCACGAGTTCACACGCAACTTGCCTATTCTGCCACTCAGCGACAGCTCACTACTTACGAAACGATTAGTTACGCATGATTCTGATGTTTCCTGCAAAATATGTCTCATTTACTAAACCGGATATGCTGATTTCAAAAGTGCAATCGTTTTTTCCTACCATGTTCCAATATTTCACAATTATCAATATTATCCATAATGCTATCAGTATATTTGTTTGAAACAAAAAAAAAAAAAACTAACATAAACTTCATTGTTTAACAACAATGACACCTGCCAAACATACAACAATACTTTTCTTATTTTTATTTCAATCCCTAGAAATTTAATTCAGTTTGTAGTCGCTTTCCAAATAGTAAGCAAGTGAGCATCTGTTTTTGTGAGTGGCAATTGTATTTCATAGATTTGTTTTTTCTGAAGTAATATAATAGGAATTATAAAAATAATCCTGATAGATTTTGCATGTATGTGATAATTTTGATTTAGAAAGAGAAGACAGAACATTAAAAATTTTGTTAAAAACAGAAACTTGGAGACCTGAACAAAAAACGGGTTCCCAAAAAAGTGTAACAACTTGCGTAAAACAACTAAGGAGATGGAGTCAAGGAAAGAAATCTAGTATACTCTTTGCTGTTCCAATGATCTGGCATTAACCACCTTTGTTATTGTGTTTGTGATGTTACAGGCTACAAACAATGAACATGAAATAAATCGGGTATCCAAATCTGTTTTTAGCAAAAAGACTCACCCACATGATTCTGGTCTTCCTGTGTCTTCTCCATCAGAAACATTCCGAAAGAAATCATCCTCAGATTCTGAAATTAATTTAATATATGGTAGTTGTGTCGATACAGCAAAGGAACAGAATTTTCAACAACCTCAACAGCTCACACAGTCAGAACTTAATGATTTGGTTATGAACGTAGGTCTTCCAAAGGCTACTGTGAAAATATTGGGATCCAGGCTTTAATTAAAAGAAAACAAATAATAATAATAATAATAATAATAATAATAATAATAATAATAATAATAATAATAATAATATGTCCTCCTGCTTCCGAAAATGTAATTTTCTTGATACAGACTCCATGGAGAGGAATTTCTTCATATTCCTCTCAGGAAGAGAATCTTACATTTTGTCACAATATTCCTTGGGGGTTGTAGAATATATTCCAGGCGATTGGAGACATTTTTTGCACTCCTCAAAAATTAGTCTGAAAGTGTACTGTTGTATGATAGAAACAAATATGCATAATTTCCAGTATCCCATTCCTTCACCTCAAGGAAACGTATCAGAACTTAAAATTAATTCTAGAAAAAGTAAAAAATGAAGAGCATAAGTGACAGGTGTGTGTAGATTTAAAAACATTTGCATGCTGTTAGAGCAACAATCTAAATACTAAAACGCCATGTTTCAAAGGTGAATGGGATAGTAGAGCTCGATTTGATCACTGGACAAGAAAACACTGGAAGCAGAGAGACGATCTCGTGACTGGAATGAAAAATGTAACTCACGAGAGTCCTGTGAACCCGAAAAATATTCTGTTACCTCCTCTACATATAAAATTAGGCGTAATGTAACAATTCATGAAGACTTTAAACAAGGATAGCAACTGCTATAAGTACATCTGCAAGAGATTCCCTGGAATATTGTAGAAGGTAATATATTTGAGAAATTACGAAAGCTGTTGCAATATGTCTGTCAAACTGCATTTCCTACATTTTCATTCTTGGTTGTGCCAGCGAGGAGCAGGGTGAAGATTTCACTGGACATAAAGAGGATGTCAAGATCTTACCAGGGAAAGTGGAATGTAAACTGGTTGCAGATTATTGCTGACTTTAAAATGAGATGAACCAACGTTTTTTTCATAAAAAGAACTCTAATAAGCATTCGTTTCAAAATATAAGATAAAAAAGCTGGGCAAATGTTTAAATATAAGGGATTAATTAATAACAGGGGTCAAATATTAATCTATGCTGAAGAGTGTTATAGATTTAACACACACCGGAATTATTTGAGCCTGCAGATTAAGGGATACTTTTTCTGCGCATTGAGGCAAAATATTCAGTCTCAATGCGCAGAAAAAATATCGCTTAAACTGCAGGCTCAAATACATCAAGTGTGGGGGAGGGGGATTATGTAGATAGCTGTAACAGAGAAGAAACAAGTGGTCTGGCATGGTTCAGATTAGGGGCTTGGAAAGGAAACGAAATGGTTAATGCTCTCGGGGAAAGAATTTGCCCATTGTGTGGAGAAAGAAATACCTGGAGGCATATTTTGGTAGAATGCAGAGAAACGGAGATTTTCAGAAATGAGAATTTATCACAGCAATTTTGAATGCCAATAGAAGCTGAACATCTGCCGGAAAGTGTTGGTGCATGCGAAATACACAAATTGGGAATATTTCAAGAGAAGATCAGACAAAGAAGGTTAATGACTATAATGAAGAGGGGGGAGTTGGAGAGGGGGTGTGAGTAAATGGAAGGGAGGCTCAAAAGTAAGGGTTCCATTCATGTTTATGTATTTGCATATAAATTATTAATAGAAAACGTAAATATATCAAATTATTTATATATTGGTATGTATGATATAGATTTGTATGTATGTATGTATGTATATATGTAGGTAGGTAGGTAGGTATGCATGCATGCATGCATGTATGTATGTATGTATGTATGTATGTATGTATGTATGTATGTATGTGTATGACCATTTTGATCGCTATAAGGAGGATATTAGCATGTACGGCCGTAAGGCCCATGCGACTGTTGTATTTATTTGAATGCATTCTAAAACTGATACAATAAAACATCCATCACTACAACTACATTTAATAATAAAATAAATATTTGATGGAATATAGTATAAAATCTAGTATAAAATGGTTTGTATATATATATATATATATATATATATAGTAATACATATATAGTGGAAAATTGGGACGTGAAGTAGGAAAAATGAATTCATATTTACATTCAGTATGGTTGAGTTAGGTATATTCACATGTTAGAATAGAAACCCAAGGGGAAATATTTGCATACAAGTGTTATCTCTGCGAGGAAGTCCATGAGAGCATTGTTGCTTTAAATATAATATTGTTTGATATTGACATAACTACACGCTTTCCCATATTTAATATGTGTATAATTATGTTGCCGTTTTCTTCACAATAATTATGAAATAATCTTTTAAAAGTTTCATTCAATTTCGTAACGCAACAACAATCAATCGTATAAAACTGGAGAATTTTCTGAGAATACACGTGACGAGAGGTGACGTTTTTACTGGTGCATGCACATAATAACTCGTACATGCGAGAGGTTCCCCCTACTGCTTCCTCTCCCCTCCCTCGATCAAAATACTACACAAACTCATAAACAGATTGGATTCCAGACGCGCCGCAAACCAAGTCCCCTACAGATATTAACCGCAAATACAACATCAATCGCAAGACTGAAGTCTCCTACAGACATTGCTATTGTGTTTACTTTTACGAATAAAAACTTATTGCGCAAAAGTTGTAGGAAAATAAACATTGACATTTTTGGAGATAGTGTAGTGCAAACCAGCGATGTTTCAGAGAAGCCGTTTCTGTTTATGAGTAATTTTAAAAATTATTTTACAACTGAAAAACTAGGCGTACACTATTAAACTACATCTATAAATGAATACAACCCATTATTTTTACACACCTTCTAAATTATTTTGGAAGCTGCGATAAAATCCTGTTCCAATTGCCCGCAGACACTGATTCACTTCTTTTTTCTAGCAACGTTGGCCTTCAGAAAAACAAAACGCGGTAATCAGAGAGTGCTATATCGGTAAGAAATAACTTCCCCCCTCTTTTTTTAATGTTTCTTGAGTTGAAGCGAGCAGAGTGGGGCGGGGCATTGCCATGTGTAAAATGAACTTTATTCCAAGAGATTTATCGTAAACTGTATGGCAGCATGTTTATTCTTTTCGTTATTTGGAACTTTTTCCTCTGTGCTGAGGTGGATAACGCTCGGACATGGATCGGCTCTTGAACTGAACTCATGTACTTCTGAGCCAGTACCTCTTTTGATATTTTCCACAGTTCGAATAGAAAACCCTTTAGCATATAGGTTAGGTTTATTTACTAGGAAAAGCTGCCAGCTTTGGTTTCGCGAGGTGCACTATCCCCAAACGTTTTCACGTTTAATTTCCTATAGATGCGTTTTACTGTAAGGGACTTCTATCTTTGCGCCTGATGTATTTGCGATTATTATCTGCAGGGAACTTGATTTGCAGCCTTTCGGTAAACTTGTGGAATATTTTGACTTGAAGAGGTGAGAAGAAGCGGTTGGCGGAGTCTCTTTCCTATAAGAGGCATTATGTGCACGTACGTTCCCAGGAAAGTTTGCCTCGAGTTTTATAGAGATTGTTGTTCCTTTATAAAGTTGAATGAAATATTTTAAAAGACTCTACAGGAGCGGTAATGTGTATGTGTTATTAGAGTTTTTATTCTGAAAACGGGTTCTTGTAGAGAAGTGGTAATGCGATTAACATGAAAATATTCTTGCAATCGTGTTCCAGGTAGAGAAACCGTTCCCAAACTTGTTAAAAAGTAACTAGAGACACGAACTCTCAATGACAAGAAACGTGTTCTTGCGGAAGAAAAAATAGATGAAATTACGCAGATGCCGGCAATGTATTGCCGTTGAGGGGCATCGTATTAAACATCTCCTATAGCACACGTTAGTGCTTATTATTATAAATTTAAATACAGTGTCGTTTTATGATTTCAGAAAAAAATGTGAAAATACTAGCTTTACGGGTGGCGATCTTTTCTCCTTTTTTTCGGCTGTACTTCCCAGTAAGTAACCGTCCATGTTCATCGGGCTCGTAATTCAAATAACTTTACTACACAAAACTTTAAATGAGATTAATGTAAGAATAAATCCAAAGTATTTAGGCACTTACGAAATTTTTGAGCAAATATTGCCCTACAATAGTAATTTTTATTTACCTATATTTTCTATTAACTATGCCTGTGAAGAGGTGTATATAGACTTATGTGGAATGTTACCACTTACGTTCACAATGCAACAAAGAACAATTAAACAACTTTTCTTCAATAGTTCTGTTTGTTATTTTTAGAAGTGGCGGCGCTGGTATTTTAATACCGCAATTATGCAGGGTTCATCATTGTTTCTGTACCTGTCGACTACAGTCAACCTCTCGACCCCTCTTCTACAGAGCAAACGCTATGAACTTTTAATCAACCAATTCATATACAAGATCGTAAGTTTAAAGTTTTAATGCCTCAAAAGGGTTCAGGATTTAGATTGCCTGTCCTTTTTTCAATTGGAATAAATTTGACGAGTGTTAATTGTACGTGCCTGTAGATATACCAGAAATCTGCACAAAAAAGATGACCTATTGCATATAAACGTGGCCAAAGAATTTCACAGGCTTGTCCTAGACCCTGTGAATAAATTGTTATACTTTTCAATAGCATTAAATATAAATGTAAAATCCTGGTTCAGTTCCATTATCGTTCAATGCAAATGGATTTATCTACGATTACGTAGAAATAAATAGAGCAGCAAATGCAAGTTACTTTTTCCAATCTAAGAATGTTTAGGGTTAGTTTTTGTTATTAAAAGTTGCAGCTTAATGGGAAAAAGTTCTAGTCTTCTCTGCGATACATAAGGCGTGTATAACTCTTTATAGAACTTTCCTTTTCTCAGAAAATTGCAATTAATCTGCCGATTACATTCTATGGCTCATGTATGCGTAAAAATTGTAATTCGTATGAAATTACAACTTTCACTTGTAGTTCTAGCATAAAATGAAACAAGCCTACTTTAAACACATTCTACGCTGAATGTGATTACTATGTGTCTTTTGTACCTCTAATATTGGAAAGCTTTCCAGTAATATTTGAGATATTAATGCGTCTTCTGAACCTAAACGGTAGAGACTACGTTTTGAATAGGCTTTGCTTCAATTCAATATATCTACTTGAGGTTTCACCTGGTGTTTTTTAATCCCTCGGACCATAATTAAGCGCAAAATTTTAAAAGGGAACTATTATTTTTTTTGATTCGTTTTATTTAAGGACGCTGTTTAACATCTCGGTCATCAGCGGTAATAGTTGCCATGACTTATGACTTATTCCTCATATATAATTGCTGTAGTGGCTTTTCCATGACTTAATCAAGTAGCCGTTCCATGTTTGCTAATGTACATAATCTTATTTTCATTAATTACCAATAAAGACTGTCAAAGTCAATGATTATGAAACACATTTGTTATTTAACGAACATTGTTAAGATCTTTTTTTGATAAAGTGGTTATAACATAGATAATAGATAGTGCATTTTTTTCTGCTCAGTAATAGTTGAGTAAACGTTACAGTAAATTAGAATAAATATTTTGTAGCTTTCATTTTTACACTTTTTTTTATAATTCTTGTTTATATAGCTCAAAAAGTGGATTTGTTTGCAGTTCTGAAACATAATTTGAAAGATCCTATAACTTTTAAAAAATCTATTTTTAATTGAATGTATATCAAATTGCATATACAATTCAATCATACAAAGAAAAAAAAAGCATTATTAAGTTTTTTTGTTTTCTCTAAACTGTTGTTCACTGAATGGTTCCTTTTAAAACTCAATTCTATATGAGTCAGAGGCGATTCTATCATATAGCCTTAGTTTAATTCGGTCAACCCTTACATATTCTTAATGTCTATTTTCAATTTAAAATGCATATTTCTTACTTTTTAGAGATTATTTAACCACAACAATTATTGTTTTTAATGCCTAAACGCCCGCTGGCTATTTATAAATTACGTGCAGGGTACCATAGAATTAATTACAAGCAGGAGCTGCGTAAACTAAGCGAATTCCTCACCCGGTAGAATAATTTTAAAAAGTAATATAAAAACAAAATATGACCTTATTAATTAATGAAATGAAATAAATTAAGGCCTTGCGGTGTGATATTAGCGAAACTAAATTAGAATTCTTGCAATCTATAAGTATTACAAAAGGGAAACCATATTATTAGAATATCATTATTGAGATTAAACTTTAAATATTAATGCTTTACTATTAATTAAATGAAATATATGACCACTGATGCACAAAGCTATACAGTGTGTGTGTATTTTTAAACATTATTAAATGTAACCGTGTTTATGAACTGAGCCCTTGATATGCTCTTTACATTCACTAAAATAGAGAGAAATAACAGCAAGTTTCGAGCTACATTGTGTATTTATGATGTAGAAATGTTTCAATAAACAAAATTGTGTTACTATTTAAAAACAATTACAATGTACTAATACACAATCAACAATAAACAATCGCATTTTTAATTAATTTTTATTGGTTTTGAAATTTAATTTAATTGATATTGCAGTGAAAATATTAACGAAAAGTTTTTTTGAAGGTTATTACAGAGCTCTTTTACATACAAATAATTCTCAAACATATATAAGGTTTGTGTTTCCCATTTACTATCTTCACGACGATGCTTTTGTCAAATATAAAAATTATGCATCATTATATATACAGTTTATATGCTGAAATTATTTGTCCTTTTATTTTAAAACAATATAGAGAAAATTAAACGCAAGAGCGTTTTTTAAATGTCGGTTATCCAGTATATTCCTACTTCTAATGATCGAATTTCCGCAATTTTCAGAAACTATTTTTCTTACTTTATTTAAATGGTATATACCGAATTTTGTTGTGAAGAAAAACAACCATTGGTGCCGCTAGAGCAAGTTTTAAATTTTTGGTTTTAGGTAAACCCTCATTCCTAATGACCCGATTTCCCTGATTTTCAGAAACTATTATTCTTATTTTATTTCAATGGCATATACCCAGTTTATTTTAAAAATATAAATTGCGGCCGCTTGAGCGATTTTTAAATTTCGCTTTAGCCCCAACTGTTTTTCACGTATACTCCCATCCCCAATGGTCCAATTGCCCTGATTTTAGGAAATTACTTTTATGATTTTATTTTAAAGAAATATACGGAGTTTCGTTGAGAAAAAAAAACAAATATTGCGGCAGCTAGAGCGATTTTTCAATTCTTTAGAAAAAGAAATCTATTTAGGTTAAGTCTCAAACCCAATGATTCAATTCAGCTGGCTAACGAACTCGACGAATCGTTTGTTAATTGATGCCTATATGAGGAGTTTCGTTGAAAAAAAAAATTGCGACCACTAAAGCGTTAACTTTTTATTTCGTGTTATTTGCGGTGCCTATTGGGCAGTATCGATGGAGATTTGCAGATTTTTTTTCATAAATACAAGTGGAATTGCCTAAAAGTTCATGTTCCGCACTTATTCTAGAGGCCGCCAGCCGCCACTGTTTAAGTGTGGAATGTGGGTTACCACGTACCACAGAGAACAACATTTTAACCGGCGTAAAACGCCGGTGATGCTGTAAGCATTGGAACGCCCATGTTTTTATCACAAGTTCAGATACCGCTTCCTCAAGGACGCACTGGAGTCGTTGTGAGGGCGTTCGTTGCTCCTAGCACTTGAGCGGGGAGCACATTCCCATTACACACTTCTCTAGATGTGCATTCCTTCCCATAAGAATACTATGACAAACGACTTTCACATCAAACGATTACTGCTGCAGAGTTCGGCATCTTTGACCTTTGGTCCGACCAAAATGCTGAAATGGAGGGGTGCCGTTTTAGGCAGTCTCACGCAACGAGGCGGACACAGTTGATTATGTCGACCTGCTAGACAGAATGACCGCGCTGAAATTCAAGATGACAGTTGCACAAGAAGTGAAAGGTGTAGGTAATTTACAAGCACGTAATTTCATGAAGTGGTACGAACTTGTGTCAAGAGCAAACCCAGCGCAGCAATGGTTGTCTGCACACACTTTCTTCTTCTATTGAACACTATCCTCAAGTTAGCAGTTTGTACACATTGTGTGCACATATCTCTCCTTTTATTAGCGAATTCCGAAGGAATGTAACTGTTGGGATTGCACCCAATGAAACGATTTTTGAAAAATTTCTTCAAAATGTCCATCGACCCTATCTACTAGGCACCGAAAATAACAATGAAAATAATTATATATATATACACATACATACATACATACATACATACATACATACATACATACATACATACATACATACATACATACATACATGCGTGAGTGTCTTTAAAGCTCTAGCAGCTGCAATTTTTGTTTTTCCTCAAGGAAACTCGGTATATAACCACCAATTAACAAACGATTCGTCTAGTTCGTTAACCAGCAAAATTGGGCCATTGGGGTTGGGGGCTAACCTAAAGCGAAAATGTAAAAGAAAATATATAAAATCACTCTGGTAGCAGCAATTTTTGTTTTTTCTGAAAGAAACTCGGCATATGCCATTAAAATAAATTAATAAAAATAGTTTCTGAAATTCAGGGAATTGGGGCCATTATACCTGAAAACCGAAATTTAAGAGGGGGGTTAAAACAAAATGTAAAAATTGTTCTAGCGGCCCCAATTTTATTTTTTTTAAAAAGAAACTCGGTAAATGCCATAAATAAAATAAGAAAAATAGTTTCTGAAAATCAGTGAACTCCGATTATTGGGAGGGGGGCTTACGTGAAAACCAACAATTAATAATCGTTCTAGCGGCACCAGTATTTTTTTTCACAGCGAAATTCAGAATATAATATTTAAATAAAATGAGAAAAATAAGTTTCTGAAAATTAGGAGAATCGGACCATTAATGGAAGGGGTATACCTGAAAACCGAAATTTAAATAGTGCTCTAGCGTTTAATTTTCTCTCTATTTTTTCAAAAGAAAAGAACAAGCTAACTCATAATATATACTGCATTTATAACGATGCATATGTTTTATATTTAGCAAATACATTGTCATGAAGATAGCAAATGTGAAACATTAATGTAATGTGTGTGAAAATTTTATTTGTATGTAAGAGCGCTCTGTAATAACCTTCAGAAAACGTTTGCATTGCACATTTTTACTACAATGATATTTAAATTAAATTTTAAAGCCATTGAAAATCGGTGTTTCCGATTGTTTTTGTATAGGGGTATATTTTCTTAGTACATTGTCATTGTTTTTAAATAGTAACATATTTTTGTTTTATTGAAACATATGAACATTTGCTTAAATACACAACGTTAGTCGAAACTTTCTATTATTTCTCTATTTTGATGAGTAAAGATGATATCAAGGGCTCAGTTTACAAACATGGTTACATTTAAAAATGTTTAAAAATACTCATAACATAGCTTTGTGTATCAGTGTTCGTATATTTCATTTAATTAAGAGTATAGAATTAATTTTTGTAGTATAATCTGAATAATAATAATAATAATAATAATAATAATAATAATAATAATAATAATAATAATAATAATAATAATGTGATTTCTCTTTTAGAATACTTATAGATTGCAAAAATTGTAATTTTGCTCCTCTAATACCACACAGAAAGGCCATAAATTAATTTATTTAATTTAATTAATTAATAAGGCTTAATTTCGGTTTTATAATCATTTTAAAGTTATTCAACTTGATTTGGAATGTGCGTAGTTTATGTAGCTCTCGCGTGACGGACTTTTTTGTTTTGTTTATTTGTTTCTCAGAATATAATCCCTCTGTCCGAAAATAGTGGGTGTATTTATTAAGCATAATGAACTTTATTGCGTAAGTGAGCCTGAAATAGATTGCAGAGATACATGAAATTAGACTTATAAAGTTAAGTGAGGCTAGCCAAAATGATCAAATAAGAAGTTAAGCAATATTTCAAGCAAATAAAAGCAAAACTTAAACTTGAAATTCAAATTAAATGACACATTTAATTATATGAACGAAATTTTACTACACATACATTTTTAAGTTATTTTTAAATCTTGTCAGAGGACACCCTCAAACTGCCACGGGTAGTCGAGTTAGTTAAGGTGCAGACTCGTGAGCGGGAGGTCTCTGGTTCGAATCCCGCCAGGACCGTCCTCCCTGACTGAGGTTTTTTCCAAGTTTTCCTCGGTCCTCTTAACTGGCAAATACCGGGGAGGTATCCTAAACTTAGGCCTGGAACGTTTCCGTCCTTACAAAATCCTTTCGAAATATATAATTTCATCTCATGTATCACCAGTGTTTACCAACTGTGGTGCCTCAGTAGTAAAAACGGGCGTTAAGCATCATTCCAAAAAAAAAAAAAAAAGTCCCTTACAAAGTTGTACTCGGTAAGCGAACTTGATGGGCATGTCCTCAGCGCGCACACGTCCGCCACGAAATATCCCACTATCTGAACACTGTGCTATGTGACAGATACGCATTCCCATACACATTGTTCGTTCGATCATAAATTTTGGAACACCTTCTACCTTCAAAAGTGGATTAATGCTCGCTGGGTCCGTTTGGACGAATCCCTGTTATGAACGTATTCAGTTCAACATGTAAACACGCTAGGGCTTCAGTCTGCTTTCTTACATGCAAGAGCAAACACAAAGATCTACGTAACCATGCTACGATGATACAACAAAGGTCCCACTTTCATTTGGGCAAGCCTTATATAATTACGTTATCCTTCCTTATTTTAAGTCTCTCTGCTAGAGATTTATTTTCTAATATTTATTTACAAACGATCTTGAGGATCGTTGGTCATCAGCGTCCCAATCTATTCAGGGCGTGAAACAAGTTTTGCTAGGAGGCCTCTTCTTTCAGACTTCTTCTGCGTTCTTCTAAGACACAAGACCAACGGCTTTACTTCCCTTCCGAAGGAAACCATACTTATGATTTTTACGCCCTGAAGTACACCGATCCCGGCTGGAAATTAAGCGTGGATGAATTAATCTACCATTAACATTCGGTAACATCTAACTATAGAAATTTGCCCGAATTTCCAGATCACCTTCTGCAATTCGTGACAATAGTGACTTGGAAGCTTTCAATTTTGAATTGAATCAATTTCGGAAGATGAAACGATGTGTTTAAATTACATTTTTTTCGAAAAGGATGCCAGAAATGTGTATGAAACACGAAATTATTTCCAAAATCTTCTGTCATAAGACAGGTGCTTATTTTCATTGTAATCGTATGAGGGCTATTCCATACAATGTTTTTACAGGCGTAAAATGGCGCGTTAAAATTTAACTTTACAATAATTGCTACCTTAATAACACAGGTTCCCGCTTTTAAGAGCTGTGCAAGTTCTTACATGTTCAGTTCTGCCTAGAGCAAATTGGAAGTGACATACGACGAACATTATACTGCTCTGAAATTCTGCTTTTGTCTCAACAAATATTCAGCCGAGGCCTATAGAGTTTGTTCTTCTCTATAGCAGAGCTGAAAATGGTTAAAAAAAAAAACAAAAAAAAAAAAAAACAAAGAAAGCGGGAGCCAGGCTCCAATTTGTGCTCTAACGAAATAAAATATTAACATTGCTGATGTCATTGTGCGAAAGGACTTGAATAACATTCAAAACACTTTTAGAAATTCTGAACATTTCACTGGCTGTCACTCACACATTAGTAACTGAAAATTGCACATAAGACGTGTTTGTGCACGGGGGTTTCAAGACTGCTGCTTTTCGGGGGGGGGGGGGACATTCGCATGCATGCAGTTTAAGATGTTATTACAAGAAGATGCGGAGTGTCTTTTGAAAATAATCACTGCTGATGAAACTCGGCTACACCTAAGAGCAAACAGCAAATCGTTGTATAGACATCTCCATCATCACCAACACAAAAAATGCAAACGTGGTTGCTTCTGCTGGGAAAGTTATACTCATCTCATTTTTTCCGATATTCAAATACCAGCATATTTTACCTGCACAAACAACTGTAACTGAACAATATTACAGACATGTGTTGAAAACTCTGCAAGGTTATGTTAAACATTTAAACAAGGGCACATTTCCATGCAACGAGCTGAATACTGTACTACGATAATGAACGGTCATACATTGCAAATGTTGCTGAATATCTCACAAAAATTCATTTTAGCCCAATGTGACTTTGTTCTTTTCCTCAAATTGAAGAGATACCTTCATGGGAGACAATCAGAAACAATGGTGAAGGTGATTCTGAAGGACCTGTCAAAATTGTTTGCAGTATGTCTTTGAAGACTGGCAGAAACGCTCTGACAGGTGCATTGAAACCAACGGGAACTACTTAGAGAAAGATCATCAAAGAACGAGTAAAGATATGTTGTTTTATATATATTTATTGAACACCCTCCTAGTTGCTATTGTGAGAATTTGACTCAGTTGCACAGATATTTCATCTGCTTCTCCGGGAGTTTTACCTTCCAGCTACCGGAAAATGAAATATAAAACCATAAAAGGCACAAGTAAAATAACAATAATAATAATTATATAAAATAGTATTCAAGAGACTGCTGTTAGAGAGTTATTATCAGAAAGTATTACAATGTGGAAAGCGAATAAATAAACATGGTATATTTTATGAAAGTCTAGAGAGGAACTAATTTTATGCTCCTTCACATTTTATACAGTGATTCAACATATTTTCGCAATTCTGCTATCCATGTGGTCTAAAGTAGCAAGGCGCACATTTATATGTAAAGGAATGCTTTATACTGAAGTCTCTGAAGTGCCAACTCATTGAGAATTAAACGAAACGGAAAGTGATGTTGACCTCGATTGAGGAAGGGGCGAGCAAGTAATGATTAAAATGTTAGTAGGTTACCTCTCCTAGCATCTTGTGCTTTATCTCACTTCGTACGCCTGCATATATAGACCATCCTTCTAGAAGCCGCAGATACTATTCTTCTTCCTCTGTTTACTGAACTCCATCATCAGTAGTAGCATTTAAAATTATCATTCTTGCGTTTTTCAAGTTTTCCTAATATATCAGTGTGTTTACTGGTTGTTGATAAACGTTTATCAAAATGATGATGATGATGATGATAATAATAATAATAATAATAATAATAATAATAATAATAATAATAATAATAATAATAATAATAATAATAATAATAATAATTGTTATGTTGCAGAACCTTATACCTTATACAAAGAGGAGATAGAGTACCACGACTAAAAGGTGTCACACCCACCTAGGAAACAAGGTTACACATTGCTTCTTAGCTAGCAACTGAAGTACCATGCCCCAAAGCTGTTCACTTTAGATGTACACTTGGGCCGAGGTCTTTAAAACACGGACTCGTGAACGGGATGTCTGGGGTTCGATTCCCAAAGATTCCCAAACTTCCTAACTGAAGTTTTTTCCATGTTTCCTCAATCCTTATAAATGACAACTGCCAGGAAGATACCCGAAACTTAACAATAGAACGTTTCTTCCTTTTGTTTCAAAATTCATTTCCCAGTTTCTAATTTCACCTCGTGTATCATTAATGCCCATCGACTTGATGCCGCAGCAATTAAAAACGGCGTTTAAAAAAATATGGAAAGCAAAGCGAAACTGAAACAATTTACAAAATGGTATGATGATGGATGTACAAGAACAAAAAGAACGTCAGAGAGGAAGAAGATTGTAAAGAAGCAAGTATGCCGTTATTATTGAAATTATCACAACCGGGTAGTTTTAAATTTAAACACGAAAGTTTTCGCTGGCTTTGCGGTCAGCACCACCAGTAGACTGGAGAGGTAGAGGGACGAACCGCTGGAAATTGAAGGGGTAGGAGTGTTGGAAAATGTGTTGCAAATGTTTTTTAACCAGTAACGGATTCCATGTCTTACTAATTGTAAATATCTGATTTTATTATCTGAATGTTGCTCTATTTGTAAGGCATCTCTCCTAGCGAGATTAAAGTATCCTGTTGTTTTGCATTTTTTCTGTATTTTCCAAATTTTATTCCAGGGAATTTTGAATGGTATGTTCCGCAATTGCAGACTTTTCTAGCTGATTAAGATTTGCTTTATACTAATGCTTACTTTACCACCTTCGCATGCATCGTGATCAGTTTTTTTTACACTTAAGTTAACGAGTGGCATTAGTGGACTTAACGTTACGTTTATATGCCTATTTCCACAATTCTATTAGCGTTGCACCAAATTGTACATAGTGAAATTATATAATGAATGGCAACCTTGAAAAATAGTGAAGGATTGTATGAAGGTGATGCACAGAACACACTGGTGAGAGAAGATGAAATACAAGCGAACAATGACGAAAAGAGCTTATGCTAGCAGTAAATGAAGGAACTGGTTTTAACAGAGGACAAATAAAGTACATTTAAGAACAGAGAGTATTGAAGATGTCAGCAAATAAAAAAAAAATGGGAGTAACAGGAAGAATGAATGCGAACTTAAAGTGAGTTCTTGCTTACTGCATATTTTGTAGTGTAAAACATTGGTGCGGACAATCATGCTTCGTATACAGTACCATCTGGCGGCAGAAATCATAATTATTTTAGTTTAGTTCGTATTTATTTCTGTTAGGTTGGCTATCCTTGTGGTACGTGTAAATGTAAACAATTATGCAGTTCCTACAATCCGAATAAAATGATTTAACAGAATATAATTATATGATTTTTATAATTTACACTTCGAAAAGAGATAAAGAGTAAAGCTAAATAAGGCAACTTTCTTAAACTAATCGAAAGCGAAAGCCTAACCTAACCGAACCCTAAGTGAATATTCATTTTACAAGAAAACTCGTGAAACTTAAACTTACCATGTGGATTAAAAATTAAGATTGCTAGTACGCGTACAATGCATTACAATCTTTAAATGTAACCACAAATTAAGTTTAAGTTTACGAGTGATATTAGCGAATTTAACGATATTTTTATATGTCTACTTCCACAATCAATTACCGTTGTTCAACATATTGTATATGATGAAATAATATAAGGATGGCAACTCTGAAATATAAACGACGAACCGCAAAACATGATACATACTGACATACATCAAAAGGAAGACACACGGAAACATGCCGATGTGGAACTTTGCTTTATTAGTATAATGTAACGTCTAAGTCTAAACGATTTACATTATGCTTGAATAATGTGTCCACTCACTTTCCTGTTATTTTAGGTAACTTTAAATTTACGGTTGCGGTGTTTGACATTGTTCAAGTTTCAATAATCCGCCTTACCAGTGGTGTAATTCGCTCGCTACCCCAAATGTAACCTAAAACTATATTATAAATTCTATTGTTGCACGCGGCACTAATATTTTGCATTTTCTACGCCTGTGAAAAGCGGAACTGGTAGACACTAACAATAGGCATAAATACAGTGTATATGACTCAGTTCTATGTTGTGCTACTCAAAATGTGCAAATAAAAGACGAGGTGAAGAAACAAATGTTCCCAAAGTAAATAAACGTGTTAGAAACCGTGCTTGTGTAAATACGATTTCTACTTACCATTGTAAACACCTGGTACAAGCAAGAAAGCGATGTTGGGCCAGGATGATAAGCACTGCCTGTCTGTGTAATAACATTTCGGAATAAAAGCAGTCGAAGCTTGTTTACACGAAACAGAAGACGGCGTAACATTCGGCAGTCACGGTAACCAAAGAGCAAACAAAAGAATGCTGAATTAATCAGTACCATACACAGTACCAACATTATTGTATGCTGTTTTGCACATTACTTGCCTGCTAAACACAATAAGGCTGATTATGTGCAATAACAACGACGCATTTTGAGCTTATTTTACGTTTAGAAAAGTACAGTTAAAATGAGCTATTAAAATATAGACCGAAAACTCAGGATGTGAGTAATGTATACCAGTCTATAGTCACAGCAGATAACCAATCAAAGGAAGTAAAGTAGGTTCTAAAACGAATAATTGCTGGGCAGTGGATAAGCGTGGCCGTTTGTATAGGAATGACTAAGATTTTCGGACTTGGAAATCAGCGTAAAATTTAATTTATATTAAATATACACGAAAATGACTCTGTAAAGTTATACAATTGTTTCGTGTGCAAAATTATGATTTAAAATATAAGTGATTACGGAAGTAAATTATGTGCAATATTAAAAAGAGTTCATATTTCATTATTCATACCTAAAGCTATTTGTATATAAGCTCACCCTCCTCAGTTTTCCGAACCATTTTTTATACATATACATCAATTAGTCTTAATATGAATGGTTGATGTTTTACTACATTTATACGATCTTTTTCTGTATAACATTCGAGCCGTTGCGCTGCAGTTGACAATTAGTAGACAAATGGGAAAAAGAATTAAACATTAAGAATTATCAACCTATCATACGATTTGTTGTCCGGCGTAAACTAAAATACAATTAAGAAAGCATAAAAAACAACCATTTTTAAAATGCATTTACTGTTAAAACAAAATAATAAAATAATTGCATACTATCATAATATAATTAAAACTACCGAAATAACACTTAATGATATTTTCTGTATTCTTGTCCTTCTGTTGGGTTTCTGATTCTACAAATTTCCAGAAGAGAGCAGACATGCAAATGGGTGAAGTTCCAGGCTAGCCCATGATAGTGACGAAAAGTATGTAAGACCCCCTTCACTTCTCCCTGATAATGTCCGGTGCAAGGCAGATTGAGACTTTGATCGTAATATTGGTAATCGCTATCTACGTCACAAACAACGAACTAATTTAAATAAGGACATATTTCAATTCGTCAATAAAAATTTATACATACGAGACAACACACTAATTTTGGGTACTTACTGCATTAATGGACTCTTTGTCCCTGCTTATTTTTTTTTTTTTTTTTTTTTGGAAAGTGTTTAATGCCCATTTTTACTACTGAAGCACCACAGGCGGTGGACACTGACGATACATGAGATGAAATTATACATTGGGAAAGGAATTTTTTTTAAAGAAGGAAACGTTCCAGGCCCAAGTTTAGGGTACCTCCCCGGCATTTGTCATTCATGAGGACTGAGGAAAATATGGAAAAAACCTCAGTCAGGGATGACGGTCCTGGCGGGATTCGAACCCCAGACCTCCCGCTCACGAGTCCGCGCCTTAACGATCTCGGCACCCGTGGCGGTTTTGTCCCTGCTGCTGAGATATGAGCTGCTGTTTTATTATTTTTTTTTTATATATAGGAGATGTTCTCTAGTGGCCGAGGTCATTAACAGGAACATAAGGCCTGTGCTTCTAGTCCCGCCAAACTGCCCACTGTCAATGAGGTTTTTCCAGGATTTTCTCCGCGTTTATCCCTGTCCTTCCCCCCAAAAAAATGTATAATATGTCATGTATCATGTGTCCACGGCCTTTGATGCTCTATATAAGTCAAAATTGGCGTTAACCATTTTTAGAAAATTTTGTGGTACAGATATAGGCCATTATCAATCTTTATAAGACATCGTAAAATCTCTCGTATCCGGCAACTATGGAGCAAAGCCAGTGCATGAAAAATAGTTTCATAGGTTATCCCAGAAACACTCACAAAAACGTTTCCCGTGCGAAATAGAGCATTTTTCATATGGATGTTAAGAAATTAAAATTTGACATGAAGTACAAACTCTATTTTCAGTACTAGCGCTGTACAATCATCTGTTAGTTCATAATAAAAAGCATAATAAACTGCCATACCTGACTACAATTATAATTGGTGACCATATGACGTCAAGATCAGAGTAGCCAATGTCCCAATCGATTTCAAGTATAAAGATGGACGTTTTGGCGTGCTTAAGAATATTTGCCTTGCGCTTCATAGAATCCGTCGTTTGGAGGGGGGTAGTGTTTAACGCCCGTTTTTACTACTGAGGCACCACAGGCGGTATACACTGGGAAGAAAAAAAAAGTATTAGGGTGAGCGGTTCTGATGGGATTCAACCCCAGATCTCCTGCTCACGAGTCCGCCGCGCCTTAACGACCTCGACCACCGTGGAGGTAGAATCCATTGTGCAGAAGCGAGTTAATTCACTTGAGTTACTATGGCAGTGTTCGACTGTCACGTTATCATGCTCACTACCATGATAGTCTGAGGTGTGAAGCCATGCCGTGTTGGCATTACTACGCTGGTTACTGTGAGCCATGCTGCATATGACATTATTAGAAGACAATGCAAATTCCACAAAAATGACTACGTGTCTAAAACTGCGATGTGTTTTTCTTTTCCTTTTTTCTTGTTGATAAGTACCGTTGTTTTTGTATTACATGCTATTTAGATTACAGAATGGGGGTATTCTGCTGTGTTTCGTTTAGGATCTACATGCATTAGACTTTGCCTTTTTTTCTCTCTCTCTCTTTTGTTAATATCTATTTAGTAATTTTATTTCCTTTGTAAAGCACCGTGTATATTTTCATTGACGTGATTTAATTGTAAATATTATTCTATAGTTATAATAAACTGATAAGCACAAAAATTAATTACCTAAGAAATACGATAAGTTATAGTAAGATAATGCTATTTTAAAGTACTTCAGTCGTTATTTACTTCTGTATTCTGCCAACCAGAAGTGTTATGGTCACTTTTTCAATCAATTACTGTTTGTTTCGAATATATTGTTTTATCTCACCAATTCCCAAACTCTGCTAAGGTCGATAGATTTTTCCGGACATACAAGTCTTAAGCACAGGTCCTGTGCGTTCCGTGTCGTAGTTTTACGGCACGTTAAAGAACTCCATACCTGTAAAAAGAGGTTCCAGTTCAAAATTACCGGAAATTTCAGGTTCAAGTAATATCTTAGCATCTCACTAGATGTCTGTCCTGGCGGTCTAGTAGTAACCACACTTGCATTGAAAATCCAAGATCCCGGGTTCAATCTTAATCAGGATCGATGGATTTTTTCGGGCGAAAAATCCTAAGTATGGCTTTCTTCTGAAGGGAAGTAAAGCCGTGGGTCCCGTGTCACACATTTACAGCACAGAAAAGAACCTCAAGCCTGAAAAAAGAGGCCTCCGATCAAAATTTACCGACCGTTTCACGCCTTGAATTGAGTGGGACGTTGATGACCTGAGATGTTAAGGACCGTCCATAAATAAAACAAATCAACAAATCAATCACACTAGATGGGCTAACATCTATCTCTGACATCTGTAGATGCTAAGTGTAACTAAATTGGAATGGGACGAGACATATGGTCTGTTACGACCTGGAACAGAACTTACGCCTTTTACCTATAGTGTAAGTCAATGATGATCTCACCAATTCCGTTTTAAAGTTTCAAGTATTATTGTGATCCTGCGGGAGAGGTCGCAGTTCACTTCAATAATTATCGGGGCATTTAAATGTTTACGAATCTCGACTGAAACAATACAAAGCCCGGATCAGACCCTGAAAATAATATATCTGCAAGAAACAACAGAATCCTGATCCTCTAGGTTCAACAGGACCGCCAGGCTAGAAATACCCTTGAGAATGTCTGCAATGTCCACCTAAGTGAGAGAACAGTTAGAAAAATAGGAAAGTAGATCGATGCGATGTCAAAACATCATCAGCAATAGGACCGAAACTCGCACATCAGGTGGTCGATTAAATTTTGCGAGGTGGTATCGGAATTGAATTCTAGAATTTTGGAGCACATTAATTTTCACAGATAAAAGCCGATTTAACTCAAGGTCTCCAGAAGAACGTGAAAATGTCTGGAAGAGACTGGAGAAGGGAAATATTCATCAGCTTGTATCTCTCAAGAATCCCTTTCGGAGAAGGTTCCATAATGATGTGGAAGGTATCAATGCGCAGGCTTATGCAGAGCTTCTGATCACTGAATATCAAAATGAACATACGTTTACGAAGTTTCCCCTGAACATGTCAATTTTGCTACTTTATCGTGATGATGCATGATATGTGTCATGCAGTCCTTGATGAACACTGCACTTGCCTAAATTCCGTTAATCTGTGGGGCATGTTAGTTCGGAGAATTCCCAGTCGTTAACATGGAGAGTTTGCAAGCTCTGAGGACAAAGTTGATAAACATAGGAACCTCAATCCTCAGGACAATCTCAGTACACTTGTGAACTTCGTGCATTATCATGAAGGAAGGAAGTGATTCGAGTCATCGTGGATAAAAATAGTGGTAAAATGTTTTTGTAATAAATTAAGAAGTAAAATACACTCTTGACCATTAAAATTGCATCGCCCATAAGAGAAGCGTAAAATTGACCCCAAATTTTATCAGAAGGAATGAATATGACGTGCCAAAAATACGTGCAGGTGTCTGAATTTCATCAAGGGAGAATTATTGCACACCGAAAGTGCGGGAGAGGTAGAACGAACCACAGACGTAAAGAATTCCAATGGCTCCCATCAAACAACCGAACAAGGAGGCAGACATTATTTCCGCGTGACTATTATGAACACGCACAATGTGTTGCAATTTTAATGCACAGCAGGATTTTTAAATTTTTTTACAAAAGCTAATTATCCACTTTTTTGTCTTGTGCCTATCAGCATGTTTATATAAATAATATGAGAAATTGTTTAAAACATTTTAATTGCCACTTTACTTTGAAATAAATGACAATAGGTTCTTTACTTCAAAGAACATAAATACAAATTTTTGTTGTAAGGGTTCGTGAACGCCTGGTATTATTATTTTTTTCAGGGAAAACACAGAATAAGAAAACCTATTTTACTATACTATTACTGGTATTGTAAACCTTTTCGTTGTGAAATACTTCTGAAAGAAAAAAGTTGAAGAATTTGTGGCTGAAAACGTTTAGAAGGCTAAGAGCACCATTGATTAAAATAATGATGTAATTTCTATAGGATTAGCTGAACTACTTTTTTTGGCGGAAGTACACAAGTCGAGTAAGCATAGTGGTAATGGCCGGAATCTGTTTCTTGCGGTCCATGAAACTATTACCAGGCACGAATGACTGATAATTTACGGCAACACGGCGGCACACGAAGGTAAGGATGGTCAGCAGCTCACGAGAGCGCCCGTTCGTTTGAAGTTCTTCACAGAGTGCCTGGATAAACCATGTGCCGTACCCCGGATCCCGCCAGGAATAGTGACCTGAAATAAAATGTGTAATTATAATCTCATTAATAACTCTTTATTAGTTTAGTATACTTAACTGGAAGAAAATTAAAGAACATAATTATACAAGTGTTTCCGAGCTAATGATACACACATTCAGGGAAGATGCTGAAGGGCAAATGTATCAATTTGAGCTGGTCCGGAAACGACAGAGTCGAATGTTATGAGCGAAATTTGTTTCTGTAGATGTAATACCTTTATTTATCTGCACATCTTGCACAAGGTGCTGCATTTACAGCAGATGTTCAAAGTGATATCCCCAGCTTTGAAGCAGGCAGGACATCTCACACAAAGTTCCGTTTACTGCCCCAGTGTCGTTAGAACAATGTCACAGACAGAGAGAAGTCTTGCCAAGAGATTCTCTTCAGTCTCGACTGGTACACAAGATTTTTACATAACCCCACAAGCGGGGTCAGATCAGGTGAAGGAGCTGGCCACGAAACAGAACCTCATGTTAGCAGGAGTCAAAGCATGCAAAGGGGTGTAGCTGTTGTAATTCTTTCTTACTGTACGCGCGTGCTGATTGACGGTTTCGAGCAATCGCTTCTTCTTCCTTGGCGGTAGTCCGTACACGTGGTAACACTTGCCCTGTTTCCCTTACCCGTTGGAACAGCTGCGGAAATATGGTGTAGGTCGAATGTGTGCTACAAGAGTACTTGACAACCGGTCACCTTCCCTGCTGTTCCCATTGGCTTGTGCGTACACAAAGCATGTCTGCACATTCTGCAGCCGTATACGCCACTCTGGTAACTAGTAGGCTGATGCGACTGTGCACTTCAACCGGGAAATACAGATGTTCACATTCGGACTGATCTTGTCCTATACACATCACGCTATCTATTGACTAATAACTTTCGACTCCGCCGTTTCCGGAGCAGGGTTCCTGGTTTCAAATTGATATTTTTGCCCTTCTCCATCATTCCTGAAAGTCTGTATCATCAGCTCGTAAACATCCTGTAAATTAACATTGAATTGTGTACCAATGTTTATGAATACCACAGCAGCAACATTAATACAGTTTGCTATTTACAATATCCAAAATTATTTGTGTAATAAAAGAAATTATGTCTGGGTCAATGTTTATTAAACCGAATTTCAAGAAACCTTACAAATTAAAATTACTTAAAAACAATAGAGTTAAAAAAAAGATTTATAAATATGTTAAGAATGTTTTTTTTTAATCTATTAAATGGTTTTTAATACAACAAATATTATATTATTGTGAAAATCAACAATTTCGAAGAGCATAAACCCTAAAAAAACTAATGTAGCACATTACAAAAACCTTACCTTTTGCACACATGCCATAATTATGTATGCGCCGTATTTAATATAAATGTTTAATGGGAACATAAATCATTAAATTCATATTTGACTACCACGCAACGGAAAAGAATAACAAAACGAAAATACAGGCTCATTGCTTTCTCTCTCTTTCTAACAAACAAGTGTTAATATCATGTTACAGTTCCTTTAAGAAGAACTTCCATTTACAACGAAATTTTAAATAATACACATTAAAATAACTTGATATGACTCCAGGCGTATATTATTCACTACATAAATATATAAGACTGCTTTGCTGGTCTAGTACTGGTCGGGAGGTCCCGGATTTTATTCCCGGTCATGCTTAGAAAATTTAAGTAAAGGAGTTCTGGTCCGGGGTTCACCCCGCCTCGTGAGGACAATTGAAAGCTGGCTGATCGAGAAAAAGCGATTTCTGATCAAACCGCCGTGTGATGGCTACCAGTGGGATGCGGTGTACTGATGTCATGCCCTCCTGCAATACTACACTCTCCCTAATGTAGTAAGACGAGATAGAGATACCACGCGCAGGCGCACTAGCGTCATACTTTTCAGTGTTAAAAAAACTTGGTGAGTTTCTACACAAGTTGAAAATCATATTTCTAACTTACTGAGTGAGGGGATATTATTGGTAGTGCTTCTACCGAACACACAGTATTATATCATTCCGGGCTTACCAGTGTTATAGTTATTAATTCTTTTTATATAAGTTTAAATATAATTATGTTAATATATTGCACTTATCTCCCCCCCCCCTGTTCGTTGAAACGTTTGATTCGAACTACGAGGGTAAATGCCTTGAACTGGCGAGGTTATTTGAGCATACAACTACTGCTAATGAGTGCATTAGAATCACCAATCTGTATAACAGATACAGTACCTTCAGCGGTCGAAAACGCAATAAGGAAATCTGCAAAATTTGGGATGGTATATCGAGCTTCATTACTATCCACTTCATGCCTCATTCTCATTCTCAATCCAGTATCAGTCTTGGTGCCTCGACAAGCCTGGAAATAATATTTAAATTAATGCTAATAACAAATAATATCAATAGTATTTACGAGAAATTTTTCTAAGTATTATAATCATGTACAGGAATGGCGAAGTTTATGATGTAAAATACGAAAATGGAAATGATGTCTTCAAGTAATGTGTATTTGCCTAATTACTGACGAGAAACATTCTTACTTCTGGGTCGGGGTTTAAATTGACAGTGTTTAGTGCCTGGGCGATTTGGGGAATATGGCATGAGAAATAAACACATGCAATCTTTGATGTACTTCAGCGATACTAGTTTTTTGGAATGCCCCTAGTCTTACCATAAACACTGTCACAAAGTTTCCAATAAATTTACACACATTTCATGGGTATAGCCGCTGTAGCCTACATTTCTTCGGATTTCGCTAAAAGAAATTTGGGGCTAGGCAGCCAATCTTCACGTGGTGGACCCTGGACAAAGCTAATTGACTCCATAGAAAGAGAAGAAGGCAGTTGTAGGAAATGGGTGATAAAGTGATAATCTTCCAGATAGCCCTCACGGAATTCAAGGACCTCGCACCGAACTCAGGAACACCAGTGCTACTCACTTCCGCTGCTGAAAACGAGACCCGAAAATGGATGACAGAGCATGAATTGTCGCTTTATTTAATGCTCGTAGGATAAAAGAAAGTTTATTTTAATCGTTATTTCTATTTAGCGTTATTTAAAGTACATAAAGATATGCTTTTGCAAAACCACGTGCTTGTACCTGTATGAAGAACAGTTTCGGTTTGCCAGCCAGAGAGGGACACTTTTCACCTGTGAAGTTCAACCATAGCTGTTGTACAGGATACATGGTGTCTATCGCGTGTAGATATCCTGGATCGCCATGAGTCATAACCACCACAAGCAGGCAGTCACACTCTCCATGATCTTCGGCAGCAGCTGAAAAAGAGATACACAGATTCCGTATTTATATTGTATTTTACAGAATGTATCTGTGACTGTTACAAACGTTCAAGGAACGTAGAGGTGATCAATCCAGGAGGTTACTGGTTTTTGCTATCCCCAAGCTTTTCAATGTTTTATTTTCCTGTAAATATTGTTTGAGGCTTTTATGCGTAAAAGCCGTCTATTTGACACTTCCTATGTTTGTATGGAGGCTGGAACGTTTCCATCCTTTAAAAAAAAATCCTTTCCCAATATATCATTTCATGTATCATCAGTGTCCACCGCTTGTGGTGCCTCAGTAGTAAAAACGGGCATTAAATACTATTAAATCAAAAACACATTTAGCCCAGATTTAGCCCGTGTGAATTTTCCATATTCTCAAATTGAAGAAGCACCTTCACGAGAGGCATTTCCCATCATCAGAAGCAGTGGCGAAGAATGCGGAGGCGATTCTGAAAGACTTATCACAAATGGTTTGTTACATGCATTTGAAGAAACGCTGGGGCAGGTGCATTGCATCCAACGGGAATACTTTGAGAAAGATCATTAAAATTATGAAGATGAGTAAAGGTATGTCGTCAAAAAATTATGATCATTCCTTATTGAACAGCCCCTATATTTGCGGTTATTTTACTTAAGGGGTTGTAAATCAGTGTGTGGAGTGTTTTCATAGGAGAGGCGAGAGGAAGCGGTAGGCGCAGCCTGTTTTCCATAAGTGCCATTATGTGCATGCACCACCTGAAACGTCACCTCTTGTCGCGTGCGTTCCCAGGAAAGTTTGCCTAGGGCTTAATACACTAATTGTTTTTGCATTTAAATAAAATATTTTAAAATTTTATTATAAAATTACAGAGATAAGTATATTAATGGCACATAGTGCATTATTAACAAAAATAAAAACATTTACAAATTAAGTCTTTTAACATTTTAAAATTTAGAGCAATTGCATCATAGAGCCACAACTACTTCTACAAGATTCATTCGATTCTCTAGCGTATTTTTAGGTACTTTTTTATATGTTGCCTAATCTGGAAATTTTCCTAGCTTGAAAACAACTGGCCAATTTATAGAGACCTGTGCATCCACACTTTTTGAAAAAGTGTTTGCATGGAAAAACCCAAAATGAAAACGAGTCTTTGATTTTCTCGATTTGGAATAAATGTCCTAAGACAAGTTTTTGTACCCAAGTCAATATTAGAAACAACTCTTAATGTGGCAGTAGCTTGCTACAATGTTGCGAATATCACAAGGAGTATATTTTTTAAAAAAATGAAAATTATTCCTGGAACTTGCTATGTACAATCGTTGCAAACATTGGATAAGCAAGCATTTAAAATAAAAATGAAAAGTGTTCAAGTGTATCTAGAAGCAAAGAGGATAAAGAAAAGTGATTGTGAAACAGGAGACCGATAATAGCATAAAAAACACGGAAGAAAGCAAAATTACATTACAAAATGATCTTTTTTCCCGACATTTTCTGCAAACTTTAGTTTTATTCATGTACTAGGAGCGTTCTAAAAATTCTCGATCGGACAAACTGATATCATGAAGATGGCTAAATTACTGCGATAGTTGATTAACCTTTAGATGGCTCGCTGTACAGTTTCAGACGCGTAAATGTCGACACTGTGTGTAAACAAATTAGTGTTAACCTTTTGTACAAAATGGATAAAACTAAAATAGCAGCTGTAATAAAGTATTTCGTTTTGAAGGGTTTAACCCCAACAGAAATGCAAATGGAATTCATTCACATTAAAGAATTCTTCCCCTTCGTTTTCGTTGGTTTGAAAGTGGGCTGCTGAATTTAAGTGTGGTCATTCAAGATGATGAACGCTCAGGTTATCCCAAAACTGCTATGACCGTCCAGATTGTGTGAAAAATTCATGCCGTTATCGATGATATGGCTGATATTGCAAACACCTCTATAGACCATGTCCACTACACTTTAGCGAAATCTTGTGAGAAAGCTTTCCGCTCGTTGGGTGCCCCTTTTGTTAACAATGGACCAAAAATGCATTCGAATGAACATTTCGCAAGAGTGTTTAGATTGTTTAAACGCAATTCCAGTGTGTTTCTCCGAGGTTTCATAACAGAAGATGAAACATGGATTCATCACTACACGACAGAGACGAAGGAGCAGTCCAAACAGTGGGTGGCAACAGGTGAAAGTGCACTAAAGAAAGCAAAAACAGTTCCATCTACAGGAAAAGTCATGGTTACGGTTTTCTGGGTTCTCATGGTGTGATGCTCTTAGACTACCTCCAGAAGGGGCGGAACCATCACTGGGGAGTATTACGCTTCACTACTGAACCAATGAAGGATGCTATTCACGCTAAGCGTCCACATTTTGCGAAAAAAAAATTCTCTTTCATCTCGATAATGCGCCTTATACACGTCTGGCATAGTTCCTGCAAAACTGCATGACTTTCGCTTCCAAGTGCCTCCACATCCGCCACATTCGCCGGATTTGGCTCCTAGAGACTTCTTTTTGTTTCCAAACCTGACGAAATGGCTGGAGGAGGAAGATTCACATAAAATGCCTCTTAGTCTCATGACTGTAAGTCGCCAAAGGCATGTCCATCAACTCATTTGTTGTTGTTTTCTTTTTTAATAGTGTTTAACGCCTGTTTTAACTACTGAGGCACGACAGACATGGACACTGATGATACATGAGATGAAATTATAAACTAGGACTTTTTTTTAAAAGAAGAAAACGTTCCAGGCCTAAGTTTAGAGTACCTCCCGGCATTTGTCATTTATGTGGACTGTGGGAAACTTCGAAAGAACCTCAGTCTGGGAGGACGGTCCTGGTGGGAATCAAACTCTAGACCGCTCACGAGAGCATGCCTTAACCCTTAGCCCATCTGTGGCGGCATTTACATAGGTTGAGATATATAATTGCAAGTACAAACTGTAAATATTGCAGTTTTCATTATTTCTCCTCTGTCCCGGGTGTTGAGTTGAGTTGTGCTATTTACGAACGCTCTTTAATATCTCATGTCATCAGCGTCCCATTAAATTCAGGGCGTGAAACGGCCGGTAAATTTTGCTCAGAGGCCGCTTCTTTCAGACTTGAGGTTTTTTTACATGCCATAAATCTACGACACGGGACCCCATGGCTTTATTTCCCTTCCTAAAGAAACCGTACTTAGGAAAATTTACGCCCGAAAAAACACATCGATCCTGGCTAGGAATGAACCCGCGATCTTGGATTTACGAAGCAAGTGTGTTACCACTACACCACCAGGACCGATTGCCACCGGGTGTAAGCTCCATTTAGGTTACATACATACATACATACATACATACATACATACATACATACATACATACATACATACATACATACATACATACATACATACATACGTACATACATACATACATACATACATACATACATAAATACAATGGACAAGGTTCTTCTTTTGCAATCTTTTGTTTAAATACTGTTTTTTTTTCTTACCACTTTTGGTACTACTGCTACTTGTACACCCTGGAGACAACTGCATCACTTTGCAATGCACCACTTTTCATCATGTGTTCTCATTTTCTTGTTACATAACTATAATGACTGTGAGATCACATTAATTGTAGTGAGCTCAGCGAAAACTCAGGAGTTATGCAAAGGATGACGCCTGCATTTTATTCATAAATGTCGTGTTTACATTGGTGGGCGTTAACCCTGCGGCGCGAAAGCAGTTGCACCACAGTCATCATGTTCTTTAAGCTTGTGTCGTAATTAAAGTATGTCATAATGAAGGTTGGGTAATGTGTACAAGTGTAGCCAGCACATGTAAGAGTAGAATATGTAATACCTAATGAATGGAAACACACCTCCATTCGTAAAGAATATACAATAAAATAATTGTGCAGGAAATTTCACCTGGTGTTTCTTTTAGTGATTTCTTTTTGGTCATTTGGTGTTGAAGGTGATGGAAGGCTTTAGGTATGAACTACAGTGAGGTTATTTGGGTTACGAGCCGGTAAAGCGCAATTGCATACTAGGAGAAGTCAATCGCCAAGGCCATATGTGCAGGTATGAGCTTGTGGTTAGTTTGATGGAGGCTTTGTCAGCGAATGGATGTGCGTTCGTGTGTTACTCGGTGCTCTCACAGTGTGCTAATTGTTCTAATTATGCCGCTACACAAATATAGTCTTGAAGAACGGGTTTCATATACGTACATATGTGAAAACGGCTCTTTGCAGAGAAGTAAAAGGTGATTCGCAAGAAAACATTCTGGCAATAGTAAAGCAGCGCTATTAAAAAGTTACGAGAGATAGAATATCTCAATGACATAGAAACAAATTCCGAACCGCCGAAAATTATCAGAAGTAATATCACAAAAGGGTCTGAGATTGCCGATAAATTCAAGAACGCAATGAGTAAATTTAATGGGATAGCTCAGATCCTGGAGTGATATTTATTAGGACTATTTCATGAATAACATAAGACTTCGAATATAATTCCCCTAAATTTGTCTTACAAAATTGGAATAATTATATATTTGCATTATGGATACTTAAACTTTTCAAACCATCTTGCAACAGACGAATATCGATCGTTAGTAATGCTAATAAAGAGCCAAATACGGGCTTAGGGCTATTTCATGAATAGAATAAGAATAAAGGTAGCATATATATTTGAAATACGCGAACTGAATGCTAACAACTGTATACAATGTTGTACTTAATTATGAATAGCTAGTTATTCAGAAACCATGAGACTGAAATATACGAGAGTCGACTGTTACATTTGCTACAGTTCGGTTGCTAATACCAACTGAGAGAAACAAAACATGGAAAACATTTTATTGTTCTGAATAAAGTGTTTATTAAAATTTACGGTTGCTTAGGCAGGTATTGTTACATAATTTACAAAATTATTTCAGACTGTTTAAGTGAATATAGATTAAGTTCATTAAATATACAATTACTGAAAACAAGTTATCAATTTTGAATGAAGGGACTGCAATTTCATTGGGTACGAGGAACATTTGGGAATTGGTAGATGAAGATGTGGAGGCACAATGCCGCACGTTATTTAGTATTGCCGAATGACGTTCTTGATTAATCTGTATGATGCTCAGGAAGTATAGTGGAGATACAGACCAGAAGATAAATGCCTTTCACGTGAAAAAAGGGATTTGATAGAACTTTACGATAATTTCACTGCGATATTGGGCTGTGACTGGTCAAAATTAAAATGTTTACTTAATTTCATTGGTCGATATTATGATAACGTCACATAAATAAAATAGTCACTGATAAACTCTCCCGCAGCTGTAAGGACAAATGAAATATAAATGAAATACAAGAATTTTCTAATATCGACATTTTTTCGACAATGGCATAACTAACGAAAGACAATTACCATACAATTCACGCAATGAAAGCACCGAACTACTTGCTGACAAAGACCTCATTGCATCTTTTGGGACATTTCAGGCATAGCTAATAGACTTGCTTCCTCAAGGAACGACTGTCAGGTGCACTGAGAGACCCTCACACGGCTTAGACCAAGATCCGTTACATTTATCAGACGCCAATGTGTGTATCGATAGCAGACAAAATGGTGGAAAATGTGGTCCGTCTATTAATTCTATGACTTTGTTAATTTTTTGCAGTTACCTGATTTATTACAGCGATTTATAGTTGGAAGTAAATAAACAGTAGCATGTTAATTCTTTTTTTTTTTTTAATGTTACTTGAATATTGATTTAATGAAATTACATTTTTATTACTTGAATATTGATTTAGTGAAATTACATTATACTTGCTCTTGTATGTCTTATAATATCCCCGCATAATATCACATTTACATGTTCTAGATAGAAATAATTAAAGGAGAGTGGATAAAGAATATACCTACATACATCCTGCAAATTTTGCAGCTAATGATGAAACTGTAGTGTGAAGTGTGTATTAAACGTTTCGTATGAAAATTTTGGTTAGGGAGGACATTTTCCTTGTGCAATTATCATATGAAATGATAAATTGGGAAAGGATATTTTTTTTTTTTAAGGAAGGAAGCGTTCCAGGCCTAAGAAGAGTAGTGGCGTAACGTTCCAAAGAACAGTTTAGCGACGTCTTAATGATGTTACCAGGAAGATGGCAACGGTGAATTGACGTTGTTGGGTAATCTATTAAGATATCCAATGTGCTTTGAACCATATTACATAATAAATAAGGTACAGAAAACTACTATTGTAAATCATTTCCGAACGCTCCTCGTATATTTTTTAAGGAAATACATCTTTGTACCCTGTTTCTAGTTTCATATGGATTGGCTGGTATAAATAAAATGAAGAAAATTAGCGACAGGCTTACAAGCAATCCCATCATGTGCATTATAAATAAAAATACAAAATCGAATTGTGGCATATTGATATTGTGGATGAAATAGAGAAAAAAATGGAAGGATTATTGATAGCAGAGGAAACATTGATATGACTGGAACATCTTTAAGCCAGTAACAACACGGTTGGAAAAATTTATTGCATCACTTATAGATTTTGTGTATTTTTACATTGTCAACAGTGGGTTCACTGTTACTGTTTTGTTTTATCTAGAAGCGATTGCGCATTGTTGTATGGAACAACTTCCAAAAATTTCCATTATTGTGATACTACTGCGTTTATTATTGGTTTCAATGTTGTAATCAGTGATGTGTTTTTAATAACAGTTTTTTGATTTGGTTTATTTACGGACGCTCTTTAACATCACAAATCATCAGCGCCCTATTCAAATCAGGGCGTGAAACGGCCAGTAAATGTTGCTCAGAGGCCTCTTCTTTCAGGCTTGAGGTTCTTTTTCGTGCCGTAAATGTACGACACGGAACCCATGGCTTTACTTTCTTTCCGAAGGAAGTCATACTTAGGATTTTTACTCCCGAAAAAATGCATCGATCCTGGCCGGGATCGAACCCGCGATCTTGGGTTCAGGAGGTAAGTATGGTCACCATTACATCACCAGGACCGACTATTTTTTTTAATAACAGCTACACAAAATAGGTAAATGCATTTAATTAACTCCTTCCCCCCAAAAAATGTAATTATCGCATTAGCTTCTGAGGGCCTTTCTACTCGACATATTGTATCAAAGATAGGATTTAACCAGTCCACTGTGTCAATATTATTGGATAAATACAAGAAAACTGGGAATTCGAAAGAATTAAAGGAAGAGGCAGAATAAGATCTACTGCTGCTAATAACCGCGTTTTGAAGCGGATCTGTCAGAAGAAAACCGGCGTATGACTTCCGTGAAGTTGAAAATATTTTGGGAAGAAGCTTCTAATGCGGTGGTTTGCAGCAAAACCATCACATACAAACTTTCAGAAATGGTCTAGACGACCACAGAAGAAGCCCCTTTTGAGTTAAAATGAAGAAAGCTCGACTAGAATGAGCCATTGGACTGAACAGATGTACAGTAAAGACATCTTCTCAGATGAATCAAAATTTAAGTCAGAGAAAACGATGGGAAAATGTTTATCCGTCGTCGTAACGATGAAGAATTTCTGCCAGAATGTTTGGACACAACCGTGAAGTTCCCAGAAAGTGTGACGGCCAGGGTTGTATTTCCAGCAAAGAAGCGGGACATTACATTTCATTTTGTTGAGGGAACAGTAAATACAAATGTAAACATAATTATTTAAGAGAAAGTTTAGTGCCAACAATTGTGGAGCAGTTTGTATCATCAGAAAATTGACTTTCCAGGGTGACTCCGCACCATGTCAGAAAAGTGAGTCCCCTGTTTAAACACTACTAATATTACTAAACTAAACTACTCTTTTACCAAAATCATTTTACAAGCATGGTTTTATGTGCGGTACGTATGTGAAAACGGCTCGTTGCAGAAAAGTAGTAGGTGATTCGCAAGAAAACATCGTGACAATCGCGATCCAGGGTTCGCCAACTTATTAAAAAGTTACGAGAGATTAAAATCCATTCTAAAAATAAGTTACCATTTTATGCTACAGGTTTGAAGTTGTCTTGAAGAACAAGAGATTTGCACCCTCAGGGAACAGCCCACTTCTCAACCCCATTGATATGAAGAAATAAGAAAGGCCTGGTTGAAGCCATCCATAGGATGTGGTTTAGTGAAATTTCGCTTGACCAAATCAAAATTTAATACTTTCAATGCCCAGATGATGTGATGCTCGGGAAGGCAACACAAAGTATTGACTCAGTACTTTTACGACGAGAAGGACTTTTTATGTGTATAAAAGACTCTCTTTATATTAAACAAAAACTCATCAGGTTTATGTAATTTTAATTACAACATTGTGGCTACAACATTACAACCATAACATTTAGTTATAAAATTTGACATTTTGTTTAGTTTACCGTTTACATATACTTTTAACAGGCATAAAGATGATTAACATCAACATTTCACATTTTTGGACTTAAAATATTTGGGTTTTACATAGAAGTAAACTTTCAAAATACTGATATTTCTAGATGAGCATAAAGGGGGAAAAAATATTTTGTGGGTGATGCAATAAACATTTCCAGTGCTGTACACACCAAACCAGGGCAAGGTCACAATGAGCTTCGTACTTCGATATCAGTAACACAGAATTGTCACACACAAGGAAAAGTGAGGCAGAATAGGCCAAACGGGAAAAATTGAAAGGAAATTATGTAAACCACGGGAGATAATGGTTGAAGATAACACAGATAAGAAAACACATCAATCAAGCAAATACAATGTACAATGGAAAATATGCTTAATATTCGAACTTGTTGGCCGCGGCCCAATATTGAATGCTATAGTAAACGACGTTCAGCCGAGAACTGCACTCGACATTTTCAAGCTATACTGTTGACACGACCCTTCCAGAACTTCCATTGTTTGACAACAAATTATTTTTACTAAAAAAAAAATCTCTTATTCTTGAAGCAACCCTAACTGGTAGACTTTAGCCGTTATACAAGGTCTGTTAAAAAAATAACCGAACTTTTTCGAAGTTACCTACCCCCTCTATGGAAACACATTTGCCAACGGCGCCTGAGCTTCTGAAACCACGTTTTATACATGTTTTTCGAGATAGCGTGAAGTTCTGTGTAAAATTTTGTTTTATTTTCTCTATTGAATCGAACTCTCCTCCTTTCATCGTGGATTTCAGTTTCGGAGGAGAGAAAAAAAAACGCAAATGCTAAGTCAGGAGAGTATGGACTATTTGAGATTCTGTTTTATATTACATGTCTTCTATTCTCTGTAATCTTTGTCGAGTGCATTAAGGAAAGAGTAACCGATTTTGCTCCCGATCCGTTGCGCAACCAAGACAGGGTGACACAAAGTTAGATATACTTACTATCACTTAGCACAGTTAAAATCTTTTTATGTGTGAGATCATTGTAGACTCGAACAGTGAAATCCAAGCCCATCAGCGTTGTTTTAAGAGCTTTAACATCTTCTTCGGTACCGTCTCTTGACTGCATATGCTGAAACTTTATATGGTTGAATATAACGGCAATGCCACGCCGTGGATGTCCCATATTGTATTCTTCATCGTCCCGTCCAACCACGGCAGGAATCTCGATCAACTTTGATTCTTCTTCTTCTTCCTCCTCCTGGTTTTGCTTTGATCTGAGTGAATAATATGAAATAATTTTTTTCGGTAAATGTGATGGCGATAATTTAACAATTTTTAAGAATATCAAACATAAAATACAAGGGCGGCTCGGAAGCTAAGCGCCGATTGGCTAGAAATGAATATATATATATATATATATATATATATATATATATATAAAAACGCACATAAACTTATACCTTATTACGTACATCTGAAAACTACAGCTTTCCACTATTTTTCAACATAGTCATTATTTAAATGTCATAGCGTTTCAGCAATTTGAAAATTCCTTCTGCATAAACTCGGTCCTGCGGATGTAACCAACCTGTCACAACATTTTGAACATCTTCATCGTCATGGAAGTGCTGAGTTCCAAGCTACTTCATCATGGGCTGAACAGATGGAAATGAGATGGAGATAAGTGAGGGCTGTACGGGGAATGATCTAAAACGTCCCATTTGAACTGCCTCAAGAGGTTTTGATTTCGCCGAGCACTGTGAGGACGAGCGTTATCATGCAAGAACACAACACCAGGTGTCAGCAGACCGCGACCTTTGTTGTGGATAGCTCCTTCCATTTTTTTCAAAGTATCACAGTAAACTTCAGAAATGGTTGTCGTACCTTGTTCACTGCAAGATTCCCATAGCATCCCAAAACACGGTGGTCATAAGCTTCCTCACTGACAAAGTTTGACGGGCTCTCCTCAGCTTGCTTGGAGAACCGGCATGACCCCCATGCCATAGACTGTTGTTTACATACGCCACCCAAGTCTCGCTGCCAATCACTATTCTCTTCAAATAACCTCTTTCCGTGTGTACAGTGAAAGGAATTCTATGGCAGAGTCCATGTTTTGGTTTTCTGGATCTCCGTTAGAATTTTCGGTGCCCACCGATCGCCAAATGTTTTGGTGATCTCATACAAAACAGTCGGAAAATTTTGCGCAAATTGTTCACACAGTTGCGAGATCTTTCTCATTATTGCGCCTAGTAATTACAGAAGGCCCTTCACTCTTCGGTTCAACATGAAAATTTGTTCTGAAATCGCATTCACTGACGCACAACACCTTCACTCAATTTTTAGGCCGTATACAGCACACAATTCACGATGAATATTTACTGTTGACAGGCGATTTACACAAAGAAATCCTGTCACATCACGCACTTCGCATTTGGTGGGATTTTCTATTGCAGCATTCATTTCGTGCGGTTTTGAACAAACCCGTGGCACTATACGCTGCTAATAGCAAAGAGGTTTACTTTATCAGATTACGTTGATGTTACAACTTTGCCCATACACGTTGGACGAAAATATCTGGTACCTTTGTGCGATAATGCAACTCCTGCAACTCTTACCGCTCCCGAGTGATCGCAGAGAGAGCCGAACTTCTCAGTCCCGAACGAGAGCGGGTTTGTGGGGGTGCACATAATTAGATAATAAGGCTTTCAAGCGTAACGGCATAATAGCTCAGACGGTTAGAGAGCCATGTTACAGTGGTGAAAGTAGTGGTTTCGATTCCTCACATCCTTTCTGCAAGAGTTAAAGAAGATTTGCCACAATTACAATAATTTACTCGCTAAACCACGGAGTCCACAGATTTTTAGAATTTACCCCAGGTTACCGCTACGTTAGGTTAGTGTGTGTGTAAATGAATTAATTGCTAATTCCAAAAAGAAGAGATTTGCCACAGTTACAATATTTTACTTGCATCCCCATATTCCATTAAACCACTCGGTTTTTTAGGATTTACCCCAGGTTAGCGTTACGTTAGGTTAGTGTGTGTGTAAATGAGTTAATTCCGAATTCTAATAAGAAGAGATTTGCTACAGTTACAATATTATACCCGCATCCCCAACATTCCTTCTCTCGTTTGGGACTGAGGAATTCTACTCTCTCCGCTGTCGCTCGAGAGCAGCATGAGTTGTGGTACTTTCCGTCCAGCGTGTAAGGGTAACTGTGTAACAATGACGGCGCTCCGCCCACTACTACTAGCGCTATGGAACAGCGATTAAATTCCGAACCACCCTCATATTATTCTTGTTTATAGTGGAAATACTCAGTAATTAAACATAAAGTATACATTTCGTAATGCTACTTCTAATATATAAAACGTATATGGACACTTTACAAAACAGACTTAAAAATATTTAATTCCACCATTTTGTTAGCTACGAGCTCTTGTCGAGAAAGATAACAGTCAGAGCTATATCCATTTTTCACCTAAGTATTAATTATACTGTCTGGAGTGCCACTAAAATTATAATACATGAAAAAATATTGTTGCTAAAATTAATATAAAATAAAACAAAATATATATGTTAGCACAAGTTTAAGATAGGTACATCATATAATATATGTCACCAAGACAATTACAAAATGTAAACTAACCAATAACGCGTTTCACAAAATAGATACAATAGGAACAGCTTATATCGGCACGTTTAATGTTCTTGCTCTAAAACCGGTTCCAAATTGGATATTCTTTTCAACGAATCCATCTAATGTCGCTGCTATCACCGCAGCTAACGTTTGTGTTTAACGAACAACTGTTAAACGTACGATTCATTAATTAAATGTAATGAAAATATACTTTTGCTTTTCAAAATGAAAATGAAATTTCAATGTTAATCACTAGTTTCTGGATAAAGCGTTTTATGAATTATTATTATTATTATTATTATTATTATTATTATTATTATTATTATTACTATTACTATATGAGAGATAAGTCACGACTATTTTTTCTGCGAACAAAGATATACGATTGAAAGTATATGGCAATATGACATTTATTGCCGAGTGGTGCCACAAAAGGAATGTTGGGTGTATGCGATTCTCGTAGGTAAGAAGCAAAACACAGGCAGACGAACAACATTGGTTTATTATGGTTTGACCGAAATTTACACACAACTTACTTGCATATCCGTTACGGATCGGATTTCCCAGGTAATCCACGGTGTTTAGCACCTTCAAAGTAGTCCCCAAGTACATCGACGGTTCATTGCCAGTGTTGGGGAAGGCGCTGAATATCATCTGCTGCATGTGAGTTGCTAATGTGAGTCACCTTGTCGAAATTTGTTAGCAAAACGTTTTCCACGCAATGATTGCTTCACTTTGGGGTTGAGATCGGGCAAATATGGTGGGCGTGGAAGAACTTCCCATCCCCAGTAAAAGACACTTGGCCTTTCGGCTGTGTGAGCTGTCGCATAATAATGTAATAATGGGTACTCACGGTGGCCCCCTCACGTACTGGATGACACACAAGCAGACCTTCTGTCTTACGCCAGAATGACCATGACTTTTGTTGGTGAAGGAGTTTGGTAAAACTTGTGTTTGCCTGGTGACCAAGGTGACGTCATTCATTGGACTGTCGCTTGAGTTCTGGTTCATACGCCCTCGCCAACGTTTCAATGATGTGACAACATGGCATCCCCCTGCTCTTGAAATCTCGCCAGATTGTTGCGACATGTTTCATAGTGAGTTCACTTCTGTGCCTAACTTAATTATTGATGTGGTACCCACTTCGCACACATTTCCCGCATGTTCAGGTCCGCTCTAAAATGCAGTGCACTGTTTTTGCCGCAATTCCTATTTGCTCTTCTAATTCAACAAGTGTCCAGCACCTATCATCGTATACGCATTGTTCCACTAACGTCATCCGTACATCCTTATCAATAATAGACATTCTGCCCCGTTTGAAGGCCTCTGTCCACCTCGCCATGTACCATAGAGCAGGACATGCACTAACAGTGCTTCCCGTAGCTCTGTGTGGCAATCTCGTACATTGATGCCGCGGGTAAATGTTATTTTCACATACGCACTCCTCTTCGTGACCTCCAGTCTTGACCAACAAACTTCGGGGCGAGACTAAAACACACAGCTCTGCTCATTCATCAACTGGTGGCTTCATTCAAAAATATATTCCATACACTTTCAATCCTACATCTTAGATTTTTCGATTTGTCCCTCGTTTGCGAAAGAGTGAGAGTAACTTATGACTTATGCTTCGTGTATATATAACGTTTCTACAGGTAGTTCGCTAAAGTTTACATTATTATATTATATATATATATTATCAAAATCAAGATTTTTAATGAAGGATATGAAAGAGAAGGAAACTTTAAATTAACATTGCATTGAAAGAGATAATTTTCAGCTAAACAGATTAATAACAAAAATACTCACTTCTTGTTTAAGGGACCAGCATCCGTTTGTGAGAGGTGTTTGATGTCATTGTCATTCTCCTGTTCACCATCACTGGAAAAGTTAACATAGCATCAGGATCGCGAACGGCTGAGATTGACACTAAGTAGATTCAGTAATCACTAAAGTACCTATTTACCTAAATATACAGATAAATAAAATTGTTCGAAAATTATTTTAAGCAATCCTAGTATTAAAACACGCTTCTTATGACGCTATAGATAGCCTGATTCTGACACTGGTTATTTAGCAACTAATATTCTATGAAGTCATCACCGCCTTCACAACACAGTTTCAAACAACGTACTGTAAGAAAAAGCTAAAATCTCGCCCTATCAAGCGTACCAACATTCAAACACGATAATCGTTTCATTAAACAAATGTTTTGAAACTACAACAATGTAAGTTATTAATCACCATAAATTAACTAATGTAAGTTATTAATGATCATACATAACTTCAATTGCCTTGGAAACATTGAAAATGGAATTAACTAATCACATTACAATTTATTTAATTTCAAAGCGTTAATCTGGAACCATTATTAATTTCTATTATACTAAAGTAAACTTCCTTAACCTTACTAAATTGATTTTACATCCACGACAGTTACTTTGCTTGGTAAGTATTAAAAGTACCATCAGTTACATTAGAAAATATTATTTCTCAGCCAATACTGATACCTACCGCATTAATATTTCTCTTTACTACAGCTTTTTTAAACTTTCGTTTTATTTATTTTGGGGCAATTTTTTCTTTACAATCAATTGATTCCTCTGCGAGGGTAGGTCCATAAGTTTCCGGCCTCGCCGATAAAAATTGTCGCCTTCTCAAAAGTCTTATCTGGTGTCATATCTTATCTGTTAAGTAAATAATTGCAGCTTTAGCTTCCGCTCCTCTGTGTTTAGTTGTTCAGATATAGTTGCATAACGAAGCCTATGTGTACAATATTGTGACATGTTCGTATCGAGCTGTTGTAGAGACCGTCCGTGTGTAATTTTTGGTAGACGAAATGTGCCTAACATGTCAACAGTGTAGAGACCTATAAGGAAATTTGAAGATACAGGATCAATAGAGAGCATCAAATCACCTAGTCGTTCTCGTCGATCGGTAGAGAATGTTGCCCTCGTCAGACACAGCGTTGCTACGAGTCCAATGAAGCTGATTCGCCGCCGTTTGCAACAATTCACCATTCCGAGAAGCTGTCTGCAGCGAATTTAACAAAATATCTGCATATGCATCCTTTTAAGATCGAACTAACACAAGAGCTGAAACCGACGAACCATGTGCAGCTTGAACATTTACCTCTCTCGCAACGGCGATCAAAATTAGTCACCGAGATCGTGTGATTTGACACCATGTGGGAGTATGTAATATCTTGTGTTTATGTGGACAATCCACGAACCATCCCTCAACTCAAGACAGAAATTGGACGTATCATGGGGAAAATTCAGCCCAAACTTTAGTTTAAACCCGTTGAAAAGTTTGCCAACAGAGTGAAGGTATGGCAACGAAGCCGTGGAAGACATTTGCCTGTTGTTTTGTTTAATGTTTAATGGCAGTGTTTGTGCTTCATATTGGCTTATTAGCACTTTTCAAATAAATGATGTGTTTATTATTAAAATAAAATTTGCGTTCATTATGAGACACCTATATTTACAATAAGCCAGGTTAGCAATTATATGAAAGTGATCATTTAAATAAAACTACACTTGTATTTATTAGACCATACTTTTGTGGAGCAGAGCCCAGGTTGTGTTCGACCAGAGAATGCAATAAAATTTGGATGAACTCAATAAATTGTACCGAAAACTAAACAACCCCCCCCCCTTATGTCGAACACAAGCTCGAGCACATTACTTAGAAGAAAGAACAAAACCATTATATCTGAAGCCTGTACTGAGTAAATGGGGTAGTTGTTTCAAAGCTGCCAAATGTCGAACATTCATTCTTATTTAGATATTTTTCATTAATTTTTCAGGCAATAGCCACAAAAATTTGTTTCAGTAGCAAATTGTTTGGTAGAAATGGAAAATCTCAGATTTTAAAGTTGGTAAAATCTCAAGCAGTGTTTGCTTATGAAAATTATAACTTAATTTCTGATGTACTCTTAGAATTAGATATAACTCTCTATGCTCACATTTGTTGGTCCCAAAAATGACTGAATTAAAAAGTAGGATGAGAATGAGGCAAACAGAACCTCTTAGCGTTCTATTTCATAACCACGGTTAAATAAAGCAAATAATTTAAATTTTAAATACAGTTGCGTTTTGCTTGAACATTATACTATAATACTGCAAAATCACAATTAACCAAATATAGCTGCAGAAGTATAATAACCAAGAAAACAATGTCAGATTCAAATGTCCATTTGCCGCAAGTGGTTGGGGGCAAAGCAACACTGCAGTGTTGTTTATACATTATCTTCAATGCTGCAATGTTCACATTCAAAATATCGAATATTTGAGGCAATATATCTGTTTTAACCGTCATTGTCGGAGCAATGCAAGCTATGTCCATCAAGAATGATGTCCAGGGCCCTGTTTCACAAAAGTATGGTCTAATACATACAAGGTATTAATGCAGATTCTTGTAAAGCATAGTCTTATAACTTTCTGTTCCACAAAAGAAATGTTACTATAGTAAAGTATTAGTAGAATGTTACAAGTGACGTCATATAAAAGCAAGATGGGGGAACAGTTGTTTGCCATATGTCGCCGTATCTTGAATTAGGTTCACTCTTTAGGGATGTTTAATGCACGGCGCGGATCATTCTCTTCTTACAAAATGGGTCTTGTTTTTTTTTTCTCAGATATAATGATCATTTAAATATTTACTATGTATTTATCGATATTCAAGCGTAATTATCCATTTTGAGACAACGGTCCCATAAGGCTGCATTTTGGAGCAACAATTTCAGCCGTCGAGAAATAGCAACAGAATCGCGCTTCTGGATTGCTCTCGGGTTCTTTTATTAGGCCAGTTGATCTTTTATAATTATTTGTTTATATTGCTTCACAATCACGTTCTCATAAGAAAATAATAATAATAATAATAATAATAATAATAAAAATAAAACCCTAGGAAAATTGTGCTAAAAGAAATTATTCTAAAAGAGAATGATATGCAATTTGGAACAGGAAATGTCAATATCAGTCATAAGCCGTACTTAATTTACATTTAACCTAACTTTATCATTATACACAAATACTCATTTATTCTTTCTTTATACATATTCCTACTCATCGTTATCATCACTTTCGCTAATACTTAGCACATTTGGGTCAAATGGCTCCCAAAATCAACAAAAAGATAATAAATGTTGTGCTAGTTATTGAAGTTACCAATGTTCCTACACTTGTAGAGAAATTTATACACACTACCAGTGCCCGACTAACACTAATACTTTCATGGAATAGAACTACGAAAATTTACTTGTACATTTGTAAGTATGAAGTAATAAAGTGCAAGATAAACAAACATCTTTGTGGAAAATAGTTTTATTAATAACTATAAGTTACCAGTCCGTAAAGTATTAGATCATATTTTGTGAAACAGGGCCCAAGTGACTTCACACTGATAAAGTGCTCCAGGAACGTGGGGCAAAACCACTCGGTCATTCATACTCTAGCTAATGCATTAAAGAAAGTAATTAATGTCATTTACCAAGAGTACTTATCCATAACTGTACTCAAAATTACGTATAAACTTAAAATTTGCTGTGATATCCCCCCCCCCCCGGTGAGTGTACTAATTAAATGGAATAGCGTAACATAACTATGTATAGGTAACAAAGACTTACCATTAAGCAGCAATGAAAGTTTTGTACAAATTAAATTTATGTAATAATTATTCACGTTATTTATCATCATTATTTTATAAATATTGCAAATAAACAATTTCATTTGTGACATTGTTAACTCCTTTAATGGAAGTAATTTTGTGGCATATTTACTTGTCAATAAAATGAAAGCTTTTCCAATTGTCTTCCGCAATATTAAATGAAAGCTCTCGAAATATTAAAAAAGAAACTTTCCTAATGAACCATCTAGATTCGTGATGTATGCGAATGCCGCAACTGAACTATTGCATATTTCATGATTGCCACGGAACCGAAGACGTTGTGACATTTTATATTTCGCGGGGCAAAAAGCGTTAAATGTAAAAGTCACGGGGATCTGCGTTTTGGAGGACGATTTGTTTATTTGGTTTATTTAAGGACGCTCTTTAACATCTCAGGTCATCAGCGTCCCATTCAATTCAGGGTGTGAAACGGCCGACAAATTTTGCTCAGAGGCCTCTTCTTTCAGGCTTGGGGGTTCTTTATCGTGCCGTAAATGTACGACACGGGACCTACGACTCATGTTGAAGCCCCTGCCTCAGGTTCTATAATTTTAACAGGTGTATAATTAAAGTTAGGGGTTATGGTATGCTTCGAATATATATTTTTACAACAAAAACTGGAATAATGTATGCGTTCTCTTGCTATATATATACGCAAAGAAAACAATGTGCAAATAAAAAGAAATCTGCACTATAATCATAGTTTTACTTGATAGTTGCTTTATACAGATAATTTATGTCATAGCACGACAACCTATTTTTGTCATATATACAATATAATGACCTAATGGTAGTTAAACGAGGAAAGTCAATAACGGCAGTTTTCAAAGTTATGAAAAGTATTTCATGCTCATAATCACACTCGAGCTTACAATTTATCATACTGCCAAGTATTATCAGCCAGTGAGGTCATTTCATTATTTGTAGAATTATCAGAAGACATGAGCTCAACGAAACTTTGTTAAGAATGACTTCTTAAACTGCTAAACAACCCTGGCTAAGTGTTACATATAATGGAATTAATTCTGCACTCACCTTTGCTCAACCTGACCGTCCTGCATGCTGGAAGTTGACTAAATTGCTGATCGCTCACAAGTATATCTTATCTACCTGATAACTTCTCATATCAGCAAATAACGCGAACCATGTTTGCTAAATTACAATCCTTGAATCATGGATAATGAAGTGTTCCTTAAATAGATATTGATTGAAACACAATATCTGCAACCGCGACCATAGGTTTATGAGTAAATGCATATTGTTCACAAATTCATACCAGTATTATATCCGCACATATAACATAAACATACAGCAAATCAAAACTGATGCAACCTAAACCCGACCAGGGCCTTCCACAAAAGCATGGTCTACTACATTGCAAATGTATTAGTGCAGGTTCTTGTAAGGTATGGGTCTTGTAACTTTCTGCTCCACGAAAGAAATGCTGCACTGGGAAAGTATTAGTAAAAAGTTACAAGTGACGTCATATAATAAGCAAGATGGAGGAAACCGCCACGGGGACCGAGGTCGTTAAGGCACGGACTCGTAAGCGGGAGGTCTGGGGTTCGAATACCGCCAACACCGTCCTCCCTGACTGAGGTTTTTTTCCAGGTTTTCCTCAGTCCTCATAAATGGCAAATGCCGGGGAGGCACCCTAAACTTAGGACTGGAACGCTTCCTTCCTTAAAAAAAAATATATATATCCTTTCCCAATATATAATTTCATCTCATGTATCATCAGTGTCCACCGCCTGCGGTGCCTCAGCAGTAAAAAGGGGCATTAAACGCTACTGAAACAAAAAAATGGAGGAACAATTGTTTGCCATATCAGGCCTATCTTCAGTTAGGTAATGTCCATTTTTTAGGGATTTTAATGCACAAAGCGGATTATTGTCATTTCTGCAAAAATGAGTGTTTTTCTCAGACACAATGATAGTTTAAATGGTTTATTTATGAATTGATTAATATTCAAGCGCATAATCCACTTTGAGACCACGTTCCCACAAGCTACATTTAGGAGCATCAATTTCAACTGTCGAGAGATGGCGAAAGAATGAAGACGGCTTCCTGATTTCTCTCGGTCATTTATTTTATTAGTTCACTTGATCCTTTATATTTATACAGTCGTTTATATTGCTTGACAATCACGTTCTAATAATAATAATAAAAAAAACGGGAACATTGTGCCAAAAGAGATTATTTTAAAAGAGAATGAAAAGAAATTATTTTCGTGGCATGTAGCAAGAGCCTTAAAAATACATTAACTAAGAAGCTGGTCTAAAACCTGCATATGAAACAAGAAACGCCAGTATCAGTCATTAATCATACTTTAATTGCACTCAACCTAACTTTATCATTATACACAAATACTTCTATATTCTTTCTTTATACATCATCATTATCATCACTATGGCTAATACTTAGCACATTTGGATCAACTGGCTCCCAAAATCATTAAAAGGATAATACATTTTGAGCTAGTACTTGAAGTTATGAATGTTCCTACACTTGTAGAGAAATTCATACAAACTACCACTGCCTGACTAATATTAATACTAATAAAATGAATGAGAGCAGTGGGAAAGTCCAATTCTCCTGCGTTTCCTCGATAGCCCTAATTGATGCTCCTAAATGTAACCTTATGCTACCGTTGCCTCAAAGTGGATTATTACCTTGAATATCAATAAATATTTAAATTATCATTATATCAGAAAAAATACAATGTCCATTTATCAGGAATGACAATAATCCGCTCTATACAATAAAATATAAAAGTTATTCTTAAGCAATGGATATAACGACGCATGGCAAACAATTGTTTTCCATCTTGCTCTTTTATGACGTCACTTGTAGCTTTTTACTAATAATTTACAAGTGCTGCACTTCTTTCGTGGAACAGAAAGCTACAAGACCATATTTTACAAGAACTTGTGCTAATACTCTTGTAATGTATTAGAAAATACTTTTGTAGAATAGGGCCCAGCACCTTCTCTTGGCGAATACACAAGCACAGTTGCCCCACGGTTTCAGATGAGAGGTGGTCATTCATACGTAGAGATGGAGATGCTAAATAACGTTATACTTAACATTTCCGTCCCCCAATTGCTCATCTATTATTATTATTATTATTATTATTATTATTATTATTATTATTATTATTATTATTATTAGTCTCTTTTGCTATTATTTCTATTCTTAATCTAGGATTACATAATTTATGAAATTAACTCCCTGTTTTACATACCTTAGTTTTCATCCACAGTCACTTCTTCCCACACACCTTATGAACTGGCTATTTTCATTCTTAAGATCCTGAACTGTGCGCCCTATGGGCGTCTCGGCCTCAGAAATCCACTATAATGCCTCCATGCCAAGGAGAATGCTCACAATATTATCAGACATGGATTGGCATAGGAAGGAAAACATCTCTCTAAATAAATTGTCTTTCATCACATTTTCTCCGCAAATTACCATCTAGGTATATCACTCATATAAGCCACATTTCTTTTCTTCACTGATTTTTTTAGGGCTAGCCTTAACCGGTTCATTGGGTTTAAATTACAATGAAACGAAAGTACCTGAATACTTCATATCGGCCCTGGTGGTGTAGTGGTAACCATACTTGCCTCGTAAACACGAGATTGCGGGTTCAATTTTGACCAGATTCGATTAATTATTTCTGGCGTAAATATCCTAAGTATGGCTTCCTTCGGAACGGAAGTATAGCCGTGGGTCCCGTGTCGTACATTTATCGCAGGAAAAATAACCTCAAGCTTGAAAAAAGAGGCCTCTGAGCAAAATTTACCGGCCCTGAATTGAATAGTACGCTGATGACCTGAAATGTTAAAGATCTTCTATTAATAAACTAAATCAACAACTGAGTACTTCAAGACCATGAGACTTTACAATTTCATTAATGACAAACTCTTTTTTGTGGTTTTTCTGCATTATTGATTTCTAAAAGTACCGTCTTACCTGGAAATGAAATCGGAATGTCCAAATTATAATCTTGCAGGAAACGTCCATGTCGACTGTTCTGGTAGACCTAGTGGGGATTCGAACAATTTTGCAGTTGTCATTTAAAAAGTTCAATGTTTTTTAAATGTACTGGATTTGATAATAACGATTCTGTTAAACTTTTTAAAAATAATTAGCAAAACAATTAAAATATTGATGAATTATGTTTATTTTAAAAAGAAAAATTAAGAAATAAATATTACATCAAGTACAGTAACAATTTTACAAACATAAGTAATCTATTCTAATTTGCCTTGATCATTTTTGTACCAGTCAGCCTATTTCAATAAATAATTTGAGAAGTTGTTTTGACATTTTGATTATTCCTTTACTTTAAATAAAATACAGGAATACCGTAAGAACAAATATTTTTGTAAGGAGTACTTGGTATTAAGTTG